>JAQIUQ010000222.1:137500-180000 GCA_030378365.1 Hybognathus amarus
GTATATAAGCACTCTCCGTGGTTTGGAACAACGATTCATTTTGATTCAGCGATCTAATCGCCTGCCGTTGCAAGACTGAAGCCGTCGTCGTGACAAGGCACCTTCTAGCAAGCAAGAAGCCTGAAGAACCCGGCCTCTGCCACCTTCAGCCGCCTCAGCGAGCTAGCGCCGTCCGACGACTTCCACTTGCTCCTTCACAAAAGAGCGTGAGCGTCTTTTTAAAGATGTCTCGCATTTCCTGCGGCTCATGCCGCGCACCGTCTCGAAGACGGAGACCGCCACCTCATCTGCCCTCTCTGTCTCGGGCTTGAACATGCGGAACTCGCCCTCGCCGATGGAGGATGTTCTCTCTGCGAGGCGATGACAATGTCTTCCCTGCGGGCAAGACTCCTCATCGTTAAAATCCGCCCAAGCCGCGCCGCCTCCTGACTTCTCCGCGGAAGAAGAAGCGCCGCTCTCAGAGGCCGCCGGAACCTGCGATGGCTGCGCCGCAGCCGCCGCCCCCGACCGCTCTCTTTCTCCACCCGAGCTGGACCCCCCATTGCCGCCGAGTGGCCGCTCTGCAGCGTCCCTCGACTCTGAGGAAGAGAAAGAGTCGCCTTCGTCTGCACGCTTCTAACAGCGACGAATGGTCTTCACTGGGCTCTTCGGCGTCATGCTCCGCGGGGACCCGCTCCGGCATCGAAGAGGACCTAATGCGCCTCCTGACTCTTGCCGTCGAGCGTCTGGGCCTCGACTGGTCACCACCACCCGAGTTGCCACCGAACCGGATGGATGGAAAGTACCTGGCACCGGCGCCCCGCTCCCGCTGGCACCCGGTCCGCTCCTTTCCTGCCTGAGCTCCACGCCGAGCTCACTAAATCGTGGAAAGCTCCTCTCTCGGCTAGGTCCCGCCCTGATGTCTCCGCCTCGCTGCGCTCGGTGGACGGAGCCACCGAGAAGGGCTATACAGCGATGCCGCCCGTCGAAGATCTGGTCGCCGCTCACTTGTGCTCGCCCTCCGCTGGATGGCGATCCTCCCTGAAGCTTCCTTCTAAAGCTTGCAGAGCGTCCTCTACCTTCCACACCCGCGCCTATGCAGCCGCTGGCCAGGCCGCTGCAGCGCTGCACTCCATGTCGGTTCTCCAGGTGCTGCAATCCGACCTGTTGAGTGACATAGCGCAGAATGAGAGAGAAATCAACGGCCGTGCGCTCAACGACTTAAGATGCGCTGACGGACCTCTCCCTTCGCGCCACCAAAGCTGCCGCTCAAGCGCTGGGAAGATGCATGGCCATCCTCTGTGTCGCCGAGAGACACTTGTGGCTCACGCTCACGGACATGAGCGAAGCTGAGCGCTCCGTCTTCCTCAACGCGCCCGTCTCACCCTCTGGCCTCTTCGGATCTGCCGTCACGGGCATCGTGAGAACGCTTTTCTGAGGTCCAGAAAGCCACCCAGGCCATGAATTTGTTCCTGCCTCGCCGCGGTAACACTTCTGCAGGCCGCTCTCGTGAGCCCCCTGCCAGAACGCCTCAAGACGCCGCCGCGCAGCAAGCTCAGGCCCATCCCCAGCACAGGCAGAGCGGCCGCCCTCGCCCTCGCTCTCGCTCCGACAGCCGACGCAGACAGGCTCCCCAGCGCCCCGCCCCAAGGTCACGCTGAAGCCTGATCAGCAGAAGTCCGCCTAGCACTTCTGGGGAAAAGACGGCTTCTTTCCGCCCGGCCGGACCGCCGTCAAAGTTTCATCCTCTGTTAGTCCCCGAACCTTCGCCGACTGCAGCAGCGAATCTCGCCGAGAACAAGCCGGTGACTCGACCCGCTTGCGAGCGACAAACAGCCGTTTTCACGGCTACCCAGAGAGTTCACAAAAAGAGCATAAAAGCCTCAAGTGTAAAAAATGTGACCACAAGCACGTGTTCACTCACACTTTCTCCCGTGCCCCCCACAGAGCTCACTCCCACTCAGCGGCCTCCGTCCGCTCGGGTAGCAGAAAGCATAAGCACGCCCTCAAGCAGCGCGTGTCCCCCCTCTGCTCGCTCTGTATCACGGCCCATAAGCTCCTCTCTGAGTGCAAATCCCGTTGCCACACACAGTTTACACGAGCACACACACAGTGTCCAGCCCGTTCCATGCAGCAACCGGGACAGCACGGCCATTCAGCCTCTAGCATTATGCTTCAAAGCGTGGGAAGCCATTCCCGGCATATCCCCGTGGGTACTAAGCATTATAAAAGACGGCTACCAGTTACAGTTTCGCCGCCGCGCCGCGTTCCGCGCCCGGCCCCTTTCTGTGGTCAGCCCAGCTGCCGCGAGCACGCTCCGCACAGAAATATCGAAACTGTTAACAAAAGGCGCGATAGAGAGAGTCCCTCCACCCATAACCGAGCCGGGGTTTTACGGCCGTTATTTTCTGGTCCCCAAGAAAGACGGCGGCCTCAGGCCGATTCTAGACCTCAGATTTCTGAACAAAGCTCTCATGACGAGATCATTCAGAATGCTGACGGTCAGGAAACTCCTCGCACATGTACGCCAGGGGGATTGGTTCATCTCCCTAGATCTGAAAGACGCTTATTTTCAGATTCAAATACACCCTCGTCACAGGCAGTTTTTACGCTTCGCCTTCGAGGGCCAGGTTTATCAATACGCCGTTCTCCCGTTCGGCCTTTCCTTAGCGCCACGCACGTTCACGAAATGTATGGACGCGGCGCTCGCCCCCCTTCGAACCCAGGGGATGCGCATTTTGAATTATTTGGACGATTGGCTGATACTAGCACGTTCCAAAACAGAGCTTCTGTCGCACCGTACAGCTCTTCTCGCTCATCTGGAAACGCTGGGCCTCTCTGTCAACTGGACAAAGAGCGTTCTCCAGCCCAGTCAAACTATCTCGTTTCTGGGGATAGACCTGGACTCTACCACTATGAAAGCACGCTTATCCGCTCAGCGCACACGCCGCTTGCAGCGTTTAGCCGCTTCGTTCCAGATGAATACCCGCGTTCCGGTGAAAACTTTTCAGAGAATGCTGGGTCACATGGCCTCAGCTGCAGCCGCGCTACAGCTAGGTCTTTTACATATGCGCCCCCTACAATTCTGGCTAAAGACCCGTGTACCCCGCCGCGAGTGGACCACGGGCCGCCAGCTAATCAGAGTCACTCAGGCATGCATTTCTGCACTACAGCCTTGGACGGTGACCGATTGGTTTCAACAGGGCGTCACGATGGGGACCTTCTCTCACCGGAAGGTAATTCTCGACAGACGCATCCAACACAGGCTGGGGTGCGGTCTGCGAGGGCTCACCGGCCTCTGGCCGATGGTCGGATCGGGAGACCCCATTTCACATAAACTGTCTCGAGATGCTCGCGGTCGAGTATGCACTGTTGCAGTTCCTCCCGCGCATCCAGGGTCACCACGTCCTGATTCGTTCAGACAACATGACAGTGGTATCCTACATCAACCGTCAGGGCGGGGTCAGATCCAGGAATCTCTTCCTGCTGACACGCCGCATTCTAGTTTGGTCCCAGAGTCATCTGCTCTCGCTCAGAGCGACGCATGTCCCGGGACACCTAAACGACGGTCCAGACATTCTATCCAGGAACCTTCTCTCTCCAGGAGAATGGTCCCTGAACCCTCTTACAGTCCAGTCACTGTGGCGCCTCTTTGGCAGAGCGGAGATAGATCTCTTTGCGACAGAAGAGAACTCGCACTGTCCGATATTCTTCTCGAAGAACGAGGACGCGTTAGCGCTAGAATGGCCATACCGCCCGCTCTATGCCTTCCCTCCCATCTCCCTGCTACCGCAGGTCATTCAGAGAATCAGGGAATTTCGCCACCCGGTGCTCCTCATAGCCCCGCGTTGGGAGAATCAGATTTGGTACCCGGAGCTCACACAGCTGTCTCAGACAGCCCCGTGGCCCATCCCGGTCAGAGCAGATCTCCTCTCAAGCCCGCGGCAGATCTGGCATCCCCACCCGCAGCGCTGGGCGCTCCATGCATGGGTGACCAACGATTACACGTTGATTTGCCAGAGGGAGTCTCTGAACACGATCAAACACGCTAGAGCGGCATCTACCAGAAAGCTCTATGCGGCTAAATGGTCTGTATTTTCAAAATGGTGCACCGAAAAGAATTTGGACCCCCTTAAGTGTGAGGTCTCCTCTTTGCTCTCCTTCCTTCAAGATATGCTGGACAAGGGCAGAACCCCATCCACCCTGAAGGTTTATGTGGCAGCCGCTCGCGGCCTTCGTCTGGTCCCCGACGCGCCCAGTCTATTGGCAAAGACGAGCTGGTTATCCGCTTCCTCCAGGGGAGCCAGGAGGATGAACCCCCCTCGCCCCCCCCTCGGTGCCGGTTTGGGACCTCTCAATAGTCCTCGAGGCCTTGAAAGCCCCCCCTTTCGAACCGTCTCGAGTCTATTGACCTCAAATATCTCTCCCTAAAAGCCGTTTTTCTGACCGCTCTTGCCTCAGTTAAACGAGTGGGCGACATTCACGCGCTCTCTTCGAACGCTGTGCGTGTTCCGAGTTCGGCCCTAACGACTCCGTCGTCATTCTCAAACCCAGACACGGATATGTGCCTAAGGCGATCGGCACCCCATTTAGAGCACAGGTGATAATCCTTATCGGCTCTGCCCACCTCTGATAGCGAGCCCAATGCCAACCTCCTCTGCCCGGTCCGGGCGCTGAGAGCGTACATTACACGCGCTGCGACGTCAGACGGTCTGAGCAGCTGTTTCGTGGCGTCGGGGACGCACAAAGGGCTTGGCCGCTTCCAAACAAACACTATCCAGATGGATAGTAGACGCTGATCGCCTCCGCCTATGCGGCTAAAAATCTGCCTTGCCCGCTCGGCGTCAGGGCTCACTCCACTCGAGGCATGGCCTCCTCGTGGGCTTGGTCCTGTGGTATTTCTATTCATGATATCTGTGTGGCCGCGGGCTGGGCTTCCCCGTCCACCTTTATCAGATTTTATAACTTGGAAGTACCGGCCTTACAGGCTAAATTACTAGCGGTCTCAACCCGCCGCAGCGTCTCAGCCACGCTTTATGGGGAATCCTTCAACCGGCTAGCCCCTTGATCTTCCCCTCCATTCTATGGAAACTTCCTATACTATGGCCCGCTATGCCGGCCGCCTCTTAGGCTTCATATTCTCACATAAACGGCGTCTGCCCTTTATTATTATTCTCCACTATTGCTCCCTCCACCCTCCCGGGGATGCTTGTGGTGACTGACCGGGCACGGCGTTGACCAGGGGTTCCCCGGAGCGTAAGCTAGCTTACGCAATACGAGAGAACCTCTCGCAAGAGAACGAATCGGTTACCTAACGTAACCTCGGTTCTCTCAGATGAGGGAACGAGTATTGCGTTCCCGGCCGTGCCCGCTCTAACAGCGATTCGCTTCATCACTATAAATCGTTGTTCCAAACCACGGAGAGTGCTTATATACACTCAAGCCACGCCCCTTTCGCGGGCTTTGACGTAATAAGCGAGCGTCGTCCGCTCATTGGGCGCGGGTTCAGCGCCGCTCTCCGACCGGTTTGAGCACTTCCCAGAAACGAACCAATGAGCCTGCTAGTTAGCCCGCTCTAGGTCCTGCACCTGAGAAGTGCGTTGACAATGATTACAAATTATAAAAATTTTTGGCTTCAATTTGTTCGGCAAAGAAGAATCTTTCCCTGGAGCGTAAGCTAGCTTACGCAATACTCGTTCCCTCATCTAGAGAGAACCGAGGTTACGTTAGGTAACCGATTCGTTAATTAAAATGGCAAGCTTCTTTTAAAGGCTACAAACCACATTCAGAAACTGTAATAGAGAACATATGCAAACATAAGAGAGAACATATGCAAACATAAGAAACCCTTCAATGTGAGCAGATTGCAATTGCTGATGGTAATTGGTTTAGTGTATTATTCCTTAATGGCATGTCTTGAAGCACCATATCGGAGTATACAGTATGTGAATGAGATCTAAAGCAGCTTTTTGTCATTTTAGTATGCCAGCACCCTTTTCCATTTCCTTACACATAGAAAAAAAGCTCATGAACCAAACTGTTTTTTCAAGCCCAAAGAAAGTCACAAGGACTTGAAACTACACGGGTGAGTAAATAATGTTAGAATTTACCCATTTGGGTGAACTAACCATTTAATACTCAAAATATTCCCAAATTTTCTATGATTAGATATAAATTTAGCTACCTCCTTGGTGGTCAAAGTTGTGAAAAACATCAAATCTGTCAGGTACGACACAATGCCACACAGATCTGGCGCTCTTTTGTTTGTGTTTTGCATTCATGTGTTTCAGGACTGAGGCATGTTTGTGATGGATGCCTAAGTGGTGAGTCATCGTTCAGGTCATTAACATCTTGTCTGTGAGCTCCTGTTTTCTGGAAGAATCCGTCAGCTTAACCCTGACCTTAGCCACGGCAGTCCCTCTCTTCACACCACATTGGAACAATGCCAGCCCTCCAGTGCTATTCCCAAAGACCATTCTGAAGAGGCAGGCTGTGAAAAGCACACTGTATGCCATGTTTGGCGAAGGCTTCAATGTGAAGCTGGAAACAGCCACCATTGGGGAGGGGGTCAGTATCCACCAGGCAGTAGCGGATGGTGTTGGGAGAGCTTTTCACTGGTGGGAGGTTTGAACCTTTGAATGATAAATTACCTTTGACAAGCGTTATGCCAAAGAAGATGAGGTAATATATAGATTAAAAGCAAGCAGAGGCAATGACGTAATTGTTTGTTCATTAAAGGCGCAATATGTACGATTTCTTGACAACAAGAGGGCGCAGTTTCCAACAATAACAAAGGCGTAGGTTGATGATGCA
The DNA here is from genome assembly GCA_030378365.1 of Hybognathus amarus. Taxonomy (NCBI): domain Eukaryota; kingdom Metazoa; phylum Chordata; class Actinopteri; order Cypriniformes; family Leuciscidae; genus Hybognathus; species Hybognathus amarus. The sequence goes on from JAQIUQ010000222.1 coordinate 144,293, forward strand.
GTGATGAGCTGAATGATGGACTTGCTGTCAAGCTGATGGATCTAATAATGTTTATGGATGATGAGTGCAAACATTCATGTTTTTTAACATTACAGTGGTATGAGGCCCCGTCCACACGATGAACGCGTTTCGCTCGATCCGTATAAATTTGCTATCGGATTGGCGTTTCGTCCACACGGATCCGACGTTTTGGGAGAGTGAAACCACATATTTTTTGAAACCGGGTCCCAAGGTGGATAAATCTGAAAACGACACCCTTGCCGTTTTCGTGTGTACGGCCAATCCGTATATTTTGTGAAGCGATGATGTCATCACCCCACGTGTCGACTTGTCAGACAACAACAACTGCCGAACTGCTTGCATAATAGTTAATATAATATAGCCTAATATAATGCGGCAGAACCTTCTGAGCCTCTTGTATTCCTTTATTTATTATTTACTTGAATGTGTTTTTTTATTTTATTTTTTAGGCCTATAGGCTAGGCTACTTTCTTTCGTATGCTGCTTGTCTGTTGTCTGATAAAGACATTTTGTATTTATAGGGATGGGGATTTAAAGCAAAAATAATATTCGACGATCGATGGGAATTATTTGATTATTTTGGCTATTCAAAAAACGCACCCCTAATGTTCCACTCCGACATTATATTTCTCTGTAGGTTAGGCGTACGTGTTATATCCATTAAAGAAATGTATTCAGTTTAATATTTATGTTTAAATATGTTATTCTTTTATTGAATCTATGTTGATTAGGAAAAGTGAACCGCGTGCATATGCGCATAGGCTAGGCTATATCGGGAGACCTAATTTTGACCACATTATGTTTTGTTTTGTATAAAGCCCTTCTTTGAAGTGAATTTCTTTTTTTTATAAATGTTATCTTTATTTAATAAATGTTTCATCAATCACTTACCTGGATTTAATCAATAAGAAACAAATATATAGCAGAGCCATAATCAGGACGTGGACGCCCCAACGCGAAATACCTTGCATTGCTCGTGAACTGGAGCTCGTCTCATAAATGAACCGAAAACTCTGAAATATATAGAAATTTCGAAATGGCTACGTTTAAACAACATCGACAAACAACAATTAAAAACGAAGCGCAAGGTTTTATGCACATGCTCTAAGTCTTCTTCTCGCATTTTTAGTGTATCTCTATGGCAGAATTACAGCGCCCACATACTGGTCTGGGATGTCTCACTCACATCGTTTTCAGTGGTTTCATGTGGACGCAGATATTTTCGAGACGCCGCCGTGTTTACGGACTTTTTTTTTAGAACGAGGAAAAAAATATCGGGATAGGGGAAGCTCTGGCTTCGTGTCTGGACGAGGCCTGAAGCATGTCGCGATTGCTGAAGAGGACGAGTCCCGCGATATAAAAGAATAAGGACATTTTATTCTACTGAACTACCCACAAGTGCTGGATTACTCACACAGGTCAGTTTATGAGACTAATTAAATTTGTGAGGTAACGAGCGCCTGCTTCACGTGGTCTAACGTTACACTATCACACTAAACGGCATTTAAATGTGTGTTGTAGTGTTGCACGATGCACCCAGATACTTCAAAAGTATCACGATACTCGGAAATTAAAAACCTCACGATACCTAAATTTATTAGTATCGATACTTTTATGAATGACCGCGTTCCAGATTTGTAATACACGCATTTCATGTTGGTGTGTGCAACGCACGCTTCCAGTCCCTCCTATGGACGTCAGTGTTTTCTCCTCTCGCACGCAGCTAAAGAAGCTGCAGCTGTCATGAGACAAACACTACAGCGAGTTGTCTGCATGCGCGAGCACAAGTGATACTGTGGCCGCCGGTCAGTAGCGGAGTGGCAATCCGGAGATTCAGGACTTTTCCCGGTGGGCCGGTCAGTGTTTCGAGGCCGCGAGGACCGGTCTGATAGTTATACTTTGCGACGGTGCGCGAGCTGCAAAAGACCATGCAACTGATAGCAGCGAAAAAGAGTGCTGCGTTGATTTAAAAAACAACTTTAGCGCTAGATCTCTTATTTATAGCGAAATAAATTAATTATCTGCTATTTAATGGGAGATGTTTTATTAATTTTTGTATTAGCTGTACAACTTTCACCCCAACTTTCATAGATAGCATAAATAATTTTAAAGCTGCTAAAATAAAGCATACAAAACATCAGCTAAAATGATCTATAGGCTATATGATTATAATCAGAGCATGAGCGTGTTTGTCAGTGATTTATTTATATTAGGTTATTACAGCATTTAAAGAGCACAGACCTATGCAAAGGAGGTGGATGTGAAACGCCCTGTAAGAAATACTTTCCTTTTGAGGAAAAGTATCGAAATCGCGATTCTTCACTTGTTAACGGTATCGAAAACAATAATTTTGGTATCATGACAACACTAGTGTGTTGAAAGTTATAATGTTATACTACATGTTAGTTCACTTGTTAAATGAACTAGCAGTAAGTCTAGATAAACATTAGAACATCAAACTGACCATATTCTAACATTTGATCATGTTGTGCTAACGTTATATATCATTGATTTGTTTTATGTACATATGCTCACCTGTCTAATTAAGCTGTCAAGTCGTGATTCGTAAAGCTCAGTCAAGTCCAAGTTAGTCGCGGATGTGGAGCGCTCGGCATCTCAAAAACGCCACGCTGATATTGATCCTCATTTTAGTTCTACTTGTTTGTCCCAAAGTCTGCTTGCCATGGTCTATATTTGAAAGAAACAAGAACTGCGTGTTCGTTAAACATTACGCACTACGCAGTTGTCACACGTCTGTCGCCATGGTTACGCCATGGCTATGGCAGTATGAACGGCTATGGCAGTATTTTTGCGGGACGGACACTTATTTAAAATTGGAATTTCTCTGAAATAAAATTCTTTGGAGACTTTTGGGAATATTGTGGGAAAAAGTGCACAACTGCAGGAAATATATCACACTGTGCTAATTAATTTTTGGATATTTATTACAAAATTCTTATATATTGTAGCTTTAAGCCAGAGATTTCCAACCATTTTTGTCTTATATCACCATAACTGCATCAGTATGGCTCAAGTTCCCTGTCATAAACACCAAACAAAAAATTATGTATTATTCATAAACTGGATTTCATAAAAAATGTATATATATAATAAAATAATAACTGTTGAAATAAATCCACTTTGTTTCAAAATATAAAACATAAAAAATGGTTGTTTTAATACTGTGTGATAATATTATTATTATTAAATAAATATATCATTTTAACTCATTTTAACCTGGAAAAAAAGCCAGTTAAATAAATAATAAAACAGCTACAATAAATCACTTTTAAACTAAAAACAACTGGTACTGTGAGTGAAAAATAGACTCATAAAGTATCTTAAAGTACTCATACATGAGCAGTTTGAGTAAAATAGAGACATGAATGCTAAGAAAGATAAATGACAGCTTCACATCTCTATGATGCTTGAATGACAAACGATGCACTATAAAGTCCAAAATGCACTTTTTTGTTCATTTAGAATAGCTGTAAAACTCCCTAAAGGCTATAAAAGATGCTGAGATCACAGATGAGCATCCGTTTAGCTTACAAAGCTGTCAAAGAGAGAATCGCAGTGAGGCATGTGTGCTTAGACTGTTCAGTCTAATGTGGCTCTGCATTTGTATCTCACTAGTTTAATGAGGGCACCGCACCATGTATATGCACTAGATCACACTTGGCTCCACTATTTGTGGCATAATTACTCAAACTTCATCTGTTCTAATAATGGTGGCGGCACCAAGCGCCCTGCCCCTGGCATCCTCATGAAATACTATCATGAATTTTTCATGGAGGGATAAAATAGTTGGGATTATTTATACATAAATTAGTGAGCCACAGAAACAACGCTGGGGAAGAAAATGCATTGCATTCACTTCAAGTATTGAGGAAATGTTAATAAGAGCACATAGGGCAGGATGGTGGAGAATTACACAGTTTGCAGGCCGTTTGCTTCCGTTGATAAGGCTATTGTCTTGGTGGCATATTACAAGTGTTATAAATGGAAAGCGTATCATGGGACACCGCACCTGTCTTCAGGGAAGCTTCAAGCACTTGTTACTTATCATTAAGAAGACACATTGTCCATTGGTCAATTTAAAATGAATCTTCCCATAACATGGTGACAAATGAAAATGTACAAAATATTCATCAAATATAGGCTCTCACAACTGCATGTAATTAAAACAGAAGATTTGTTTTGATAATAAATTATGAAAAATATGACTCATTTAAACATTTACACATCATTATGAACACATTTAAGCACATTTTAAAGCAAAAGGCTCAAACTAAACTCAAACCTTCCTGGCTTGTAAAGAACAGGCCTAGACACTGCGAGTACGTTTTGATTTAATGTAAACTATATGTATTTAAATTAGTCTTTTTTCTCCCCTGCAGACATAGTGTTGAATTTAATTAGAGCCGGGACTTTAACGCGTTAATTAAGATTAATTAATTACAGACTTTAACGCATTAATTAATTACACACAAAAATGTACGCATTTTAATCGCACTTATTTTTGCACCGCGGAACATTTCTCATTGGATTAGTTTCGGTGGAACCGATTATACTGGAGCACCAACTAGCGTTCATGACTTTCACAGTTTTACAGTCTTTGCTTTAGACAACTAAACAACAAACCACAGTGAACATGAACGAAAAGCTGACGAGACCGCTTTGGTTGGTCCCGTGGACGGGAAATTTTGTTATAAAAACGAACGGATGGAAGCGTCATTAAGAGCACGGCTGTGTACAAGCTATGCAACAAGGAATTTGCAGATCACATCGACCCTCAAGTTTCACCTCAACGCAACACATATACAATTGCACTGGTTTGCTGGACTTGGTTGAACAAAAATAAAAAAACGTGTTACTTAAGCTTATGTATTCAGTCATTATTCAATGGTATACTAAAAATCCATGTGAAAAAAAAATCTTCTTACTGTTCTCAGTTCAAATATTTATGCAATTAAAATGCAATTAATTTAGATTAATTAATTACAAATTTAATATTTCTGTTTTCCAACAATAATCTTAGTGTGTGAAACTGAAGCACCTAAGCATCCGCTAAATGTAAAAGAGGACAAACTAACAGCCAGAAAGTTGCTTTTGTATGTCAATCATAAAAATCTTAATCATTCTTGTGTGTAAAAATTTAGGATAAAAAATTAAAGGTTCTCTAAGCGATGTGGGGCCAAAACTTTTTTTGTCACATACAGCAAACGTCTCCTCACTATCGGCTAGCTGCCTGTCCCCTAAACACGCTGTAAAAAACGCGGTCTCTGTAGACACCACAGGCTCCACAAACGGCAACAAAAACAATCATGTCTCACCCGGACCACGAAACCTAACAAACAGTGATCCAGCCAATCACTGGCAAGAAGTATTTGAGGGTGGGTCTGGGGGGTTAGTGCGCGTGCACATGAAGGGGGTGTGTGTGTGTGTGTGAAGGAGAGAGAAGCATCAGAGGGAAGTTTGAAAAATGGCCGACACACGACCAAAGAGACGACGTTCTAATGAACAAATGAAAAAGAAGAAGGAATCGGATAAAGAACGTGCGAAGTTCCGAATTTACATCGGTAAAGCTTTTGAACGATGGCGAGAACTCCGGCGGCAGAAGGGCTTCCAGTCCGAACATTCAGGTTGCTCTGTTTTTGCTGGACAGGTGGGTAACGTTAAATTATTATTTTTTTCTTCTAAATTGACGCTTATGTTCGCCAAACCCACACAATTCACGTTCACAATTATTTCAGGAAGCACGGAAGGGAGGGGAGGAGATGAGATGCGGAGGAGGGTGGGTCTAGCTAGCCTCCGATTTGTTTGAAAATATTCCGAACGTCAACACCCAGGATCGCTTAGAGAACCTTTAAGATCAATTTACTTAAAAAAAGACATTAAGACTTGTCTTCAGGAACATCTTTAAAGTTTATTTTTCTAACTTCACTGGCAAATCAAGTGTTCTCTTTCACAATTTTGGATCTGAGGTTGGATCATGTTATTTTTTTTTTACATATTTTACCAGAAACCAAATCGAAAATACTGAATACTCGCAATGCAGGATTGAGTTTGCGTGCACACACTCTCTTCCCTCCAAAACTTCACTGGTTTGGGAGGGAAATGTCATTTGCATACTCATTAAGGAGGCCCCTGATTAAAGTGAGATGGCTCCGCCCCCTTCTTGCTGGCTGGAGGTGCAAAGGCTATCCGTCTCATTGGCGGATCTTCAAGGTCTGTGTACTTCAATAGGCAACCCGAGGCACCGCCCTGTTTTGTCCTTTAAAAGAGTGCCCTATTCAAGCAGCCCCATCCCATTTACCACCGCCCTCAAAGATGTGACATGACTCTCAATACCTTCGCCTCATTGTCTAAGAACGCTGAACCTTACACAAGAGGGCGCAGATCCGCACTCTACCATCTCATGCTACCCTCACGCCATTGGATCTACCACAGCCGTCTCTCTCTCTTCACATTCCAGCACAGCCTTTTTTCCCAACACCATTTTCACCATCAGAAAAACAGAGCAAGAGTAGCATGGGGTGAACACCCAGCTCTGTAGACCATGTTTTTTTTTCTAGGGGTGTGTGTGCTCAGGACACAAATAAGGAGCCCTTTGAATGTTCACAGCTGTGCCGTCTGAACGCATTTACTTTAGGTTCGAAAAACAGGATGAGAAATAAAGCAACAGGTCAGTGTCTAATGCATAGCTCTAACAATGTGGTTGCACCACAACACTGGAATAAAAGCATGCAAAGTAAAGGTGTGGATGTGAGTGATGGCTTTAATTTAAGAAGGCCATTTTGAGTGAACCCAAATGCCTCAGTGAGTTACGAAACTCCCTGACCAACTGAGGCACTACGACATCACAGTGCTTTTCTGATACAGGTTTGAGCACACTTTCAAGCATAAATCTCAATAAATTTGATTCGATTTATCCTAAGATAAAAAAATCTTTCAAAACATTTTTCAAAAAAAGAAAAATTATACACACACACACACACACATATATATACATATTAGGGGTGTAACAATACACATATTCGTATTGAACCGTTCGGTACGAGGCTTTCGGTACGCATTTTGAACTCTGAACGGTTCGTTCGGTTCATTTGTCCTGCCGAACCAGCATTTCGTTACTTCAAATGTATGCGCGCCGCGTGTGGCAAGTGCGTTCATATTGTAAGAGACGCTGGCTCTTACATTACATGTAATGTAATCGGAATGAAACTGAGCTACTCGTTATTGTGTGGTTGTCTGGATCACGGACCATTTATCAGTTTGGATCAATGCAGCGTTAGCCGATCTTGATCATCAGCACTGTTACTACACAGCCAAATCCAGTAAAGAAAACATTTGAATTCGCCACTGAAGTAATAACATCGCTGCGAGATCTAGTGAGAAACATTCACATTTCTCCGTTATTAACGGATCAAACAGCGCTGACGTGGAAACCAGAACATGAAGTAACATTGTGCCATGAATGAACTATCCAGTGTCCACAGATCAGCAACATCACCATGGATTTACTGTATAACACTACTATCTGTAAGTTTGGCAGGAATAGTAGGCTATAATGCTTTCAAGTAACATCACGTCGGTTGTATTTTGACATTATCAATACAATTGCTGCCCTCAAATGTTAATCTAAACTAAAATTAACCTTTGTTTATAACTACTACAATATTATATTTCATTTTGTCCAGGGAGCTGTTTTGTTTTATATGCTCCTAAGAAAGGTCAAGTATAGTTCCATCATTGCTCAAAGTTAAAAAATATCATACTTTATGATGTTAGTTTTAATAAAAATATAATTAAAAATATTAAATCAAAGGAAATTTCTCTGCCATTTCTTTTTACTGTATTTGAAACTAAACTTACTGAGTCGAACCGTGACACAAGTGTATCGATATCGAACCGAGAATTTTGTGAACCGTTACACCTCTAATATATACAGTATATGTAAGCAATAAGGTACAAGAGGCTGTGCTGTATCGTGAATAAGTAACGGTCTAAGGGCGTTGTTAGGTACGAACGAGAAGCGGAGTAGTAAAATCACTTGAAGTAAAATCACTAAAAGCCTACCTTCCGCTGGAAAAATAGTCCCCGAGTGTGAACAGCAACAACGTTCCAATGTGTAAAATGGCATGAAAGCTCAAATAAAAACAACATAGAACCGCAGTGTTGCGCAGCGATCAATAGAACCGTTGGGTGAAGCGTCATATGATCATATGGGTTTTATGAAGAGGTCGGTGGGATGGGAAAAATCTTACATTTCTGTGCAAAATTTGCCCGAGTAAAATAATTGTTGTCTGTGGTTGTATAGGGGAGAGGGGGGCACAACGTAACACTTTTTGACTTTGTCAATTTGTGTAAATCTACTTAGGGTTCAGAGAATTTTTACAATTATGTAGTTTTGTTTTATTAATACAGTGTATACTTTTTTCTTGATTTACCCTGAAAGAATGGAAGTGAAATGTGACAACATGCCCCATAGGTGGGGTACATTGTAACATGTGAGGGGCACATTGTAACATCACCATATAACAGCTAAAAATGCTATCTGATCTAATAAAAAAATATATACAAGTCAAACCAACATATTTTTTAATAAAATACAATTATTAACTTTTTCATATAAAATAATGGCATTTTTTAATAATTAAAAATATATTTTTTGAGCTTGTCGACAACTCACCGGAAAACACAGCTATGCAGCATAGTTCAAAATAAAATAATAATTAATAATTTTTGAACATTGACTCTCAGTCTTTATTTACATGTTTCTCTTGTTTTCTCAATAGAATTCATAAAAATATAGAATATAATAGCATATTTCTAATGCAGTGTTACAACATGCCCCACCTGCACAACTGGGGTTTAAACCCCTGACGTTGTGCCCCATGCTCCCCTATGGGCTGTGGCAATAATAATAATTAAAAAAGCGTATGGAAAACGTATAGAAAAAAAGAACTATAAATGAACTAGTTACTTTTTTGAAGTATGAACTATGAACTGAACTAGTTCATTTTAAAATGTGTGAACTGAACTTTGAACTAGTTCATGTAGAACATGAACTTTCCCAACACTGGACATATATGTATGAAAAAATACCATTAATGTAATAATAATATAATAATAATATTTATAATTTAATAAGATTTTGCATTTACATTTATTCATTTAGCTGACGCTTTTATCCAAAGCGATTTACAATTGCTATATACACTCACCGGCCACTTTATTAGGTACCCCATGCTAGTAATGGGTTGGACCCCTTTTGCCTTCAGAACTGCCTCAATTCTTCGTGGCATAGATTCAACAAGGTGCTGGAAGCATTCCTCAGGGAGTTTGGTCCATATTGACATGATGGCATCACACAGTTGCCGCAGATTTGTCGGCTGCACATCCATGATGCGAATCTCCAGTTCCACCACATCCCAAAGATGCTCTATTGGATTGAGATCTGGTGACTGTGGAGGCCATTTGAGTACAGAGAACTCATTGTCATGTTCAAGAAACCAGTCTGAGATGATTCCAGCTTTATGACATGGCGCATTATCCTGCTGAAAGTAGCCATCAGAAGTTGGGTACATTGTGGTCATAAAGGGATGGACATGGTCAGCAACAATACTCAGGTAGGCTGTGGCGTTGCAACGATGCTCAATTGGTACCAAGGGGCCCAAAGAGTGCCAAGAAAATATTCCCCACACCATGACACCACCACCACCAGCCTGAACCGCTGATACAAGGCAGGACGGAGGCCATGCTTTCATGTTGTAGACGCCAAATTCTGACCCTACCATCCGAATGTCGCAGCAGAAATCGAGACTCATCAGACCAGGCAACGTTTTTCCAATCTTCTATTGTCCAATTTCGATGAGCTAGTACAAACTTGTAGCCTCAGTTTCCTGTTCTTAGCTGAAAGGAGTGGCACCCGGTGTGGTCTTCTGCTGCTGTAGCCCATCTGCCTCAAAGTTCGACGCACTGTGCGTTCAGAGATGCTCTTCTGCCCACCTTGGTTGTAACGGGTGGTTATTTGAGTCACTGTTGCCCTTCTATCAGCTCGAACCAGTCTGGCCATTCTCCTCTGACCTCTGGCATCAACAAGGCATTTCCGCCCACAGAACTGCCACTCACTGGATGTTTTTTCTTTTTTCGGACCATTCTCTGTAAACCCTAGAGATGGTTGTGCGTAGGGCTGGGCGATAAAATGATAACGATAATTATCACGATAGAATTTTTCTTGATAAAACGATATCAAGAGGTCGATACATGTTCGAGTAATGTCTATACGGCAAAAGCAGAACGAAACTCATTTGAACAGCGCGCGTCACACAGAGCATTTATCCGTCTCGGCTCAAAGTCTCAAACGGCAGCGCACTGAGCGCAGCGCGAGCTCACGCAGACTCGCACTCTGATCACCTCTCTCACAAGATCCAGTGAGAAGCGCTTGAGATCAGTGAAGAACACAAATGTCAAGTTTAAACCTGTTTAAAGGCAGATGAAACAACGCTGACAAAAAGGAGAAACACTGCGTGCAACGATGCAGTCAGAATCTGAATTGATACTGAATCAATTTAGCCTACCATGGATTTACTGTAAGGTTAGGCTAGTAATATTAACTGCACCATGAAATGTGGGATATACACATATGGAATTGTATAATATTATTAATGTAGACAATGTATTAATGACTAATGGAATATAAGTACAATATTTAATAATGTATTTAACTGTTAGGCTACTGTTTTTCATTCAAATACCACAGAAACCATAAAGTTATGCCATAATAGTGAGGTGCTAAGTTATAGGCTATGCCTGATATCTTGTGGTTATCATGATCTAAATGCATAAAACTGGATGAACAATGGTTAATTTTAATACAACTCAAACAGCCAGAATATTACTTTTTACCAAATAAAAATGTGGTTGTTACATAAAAAAACAGATGTTACTGTTTTTGTTAATGAACATAAATTTAAATAGTCATTTAAAACGCAATTAACACTCTGTTTTATACAACTTTCACTTAGGAGCAAAAATCTGCCTTTAAGCTTGAAAGAAATAAAGATTTAACATATATCGTGATAATTATCGATATTGACTAATATAAGAAAAATTATCGTGATAATTTTTTTGGCCATATCGCCCAGCCCTAGTTGTGCGTGAAAATCCCAGTAGATTAGCAGTTTCTGAAATACTCAGACCAGCTCTTCTGGCACCAACAATCATGCCATGTTCAAAGTCACTCAAATCACCTTTCTTCCCCATACTGATGCTCGGTTTGAACTGCAGGAGATTGTCTTGACCATTGCTGCGTCCGAAATCTCCCATTAATCACTATATAGTGGACTATATAGTGAGCTCGCCATTTTGTAGTGCTGGCCGAAATGTATAGTGATGATTATTATACCCTATATAGTCCACTCAATGTATCCCAGAATGCATTTTGAAAAGTAGTGAACAACCGATGGTCACTAACCTAAGCCCTACATACCATCATGCATTGCGCTGATTCGTAAAAATAAGTTATAATCATGTGTGGAGTAGCGCATTATAACAAAAACGGTCAGAAATCACTTTTAGTTTTTAAATTTTAGAGAAATAAGCTCAATATAATGTAATGTATTTATTTTTAAAAATCTATTTTAGCTCAGAGCCGGCTCGGCACCAGCTGACAGATGATGTAATCAACGGCGCCGAGAGACGATCGAGTCAGTGTCCGAAAGTGGCTTCTGTTATGTTGGTGAACTCACTATATAGTGCTCTGCTCTCTAACCCCAACATAGGGGGTAGGGAGTAGTGCTTTTAGTGGAGATTTCGGACGCAGCACATGTCTACATGCCTAAATGCACTGAGTTGCCGCCATGTGATTGGCTGCTTAGAAATTAAGTGTTAACGAGCAGTTGGACAGGTGTACCTAATAAAGTGGCCGGTGAGTGTACGTCAGAGGCCGCACACCTCTGGAGCAACTAGGGGTTAAATGTCTTGCTCAGGGACACATTGGTGTCTCACAGTTCAAACCCGGGTCTCTCACACCAAAGGCATGTGTCTTATCCACTGTGCCATCACCACCCACTAAATAACAAAAAAGCAGAATTTTACTTTTCTACTTCTGCTTTTATTATCTTACGCCATTTTGCCTCATCTTTATTCTCCTTCACAACAAAAAAAAACTTTTGTTAACAAACATTTCCGACAGTCATTTTGTAACAAGACTAACAAGGGAATGCCTGCTGCAAGTCAAGTGAAATGATTTTTTCTTTAAAGAGGCATTTCCCGCTGGGTTTCATTGCTGCAGTCTCCTACGTCTATATGTCACAAATTAGCCCACCAGTGACAAAGACTGCATACATAATTAAACCTGGGAAAATTGCAGAGGGAAATTAATCATGAGTGGGTAGGATGAAATCAGCCCATATTCATCAAACTCCGAGGTCAGAGAGTTGAAACCTGCACCTTGGGCGACCGCTGAGTGATCATACCAAAAGAAGACGCTTAGCGTTGCTTTTCTTCATTTTGATCTCCAGTCTGGAGCATCCTTTTCCTAAGGCCCCGGTCGTCCCGCGAGAGCCGAAACATGAAATATGTAGCGCGCATCAGAGCTGCCGCCGTGATCCAGCGACCCTCTGTCAGATCATTAGAATAAATGAGAGCAGCAGCCACCATTGTGCTCATGCATTTCCATCTGTTGAGCCGGATGCTGTTTCATAATCACCGCAGAGTATTTGTGAACACTGAACATATTTCGAACCAAAACAAAACCAGAGCAGAATCTAAACAGCTCTTGTTCCCAGCTGCTATTTGTTCACGTCGGGTGCTTCCTGTTTTATTGGTTACAACTGACGAGGGCAGTCACCTCTCGACCACAGGGGTCTCTGTCCAAAGCAGCTGTAACAATGTCTACTGAATGCATTCGTACAGAGCGCTCTCGTGGTATTGTCTGTTGACAGGGAGCAGAGACCTCTGTCTTGTCAATGCTGAGGGTGGCAGCTCGGATGTTTGCATTTTGAAAATAGACTGACCAGTGTACCTTTCAGTGCAAATGTGTGTGAATTCTGTGTGTAGAGTGAAGTTTTATTGACCTCTGAGGATGGGACGAGAGACCACAGGGAGGATGGGAAAGATGAGGAGAATTTCATGTGTTACAATGTAGGGCTGTAGTAGGGGAGCGCGGGGCACAACGTAACGCGGGGCTAGTTGTAACATGCTTGTTTTAAATACTTCCACACATGCTGGCAAGACGAAACTTGGTATATTTACTAGTTGCCATTTCAACACTATATAGAGAAAAAAATCCGCCAAAATTCCAAAATCTTTGTAAGATATCACTAAACATTTAAGATATCACCACGCATAATATTTTTTTCTATAAAATGCAAACATGTACATCCATTTTGCTCATGTATTATTGTAGCAGTGTTTGTGCTGAATATAGCATAATTATATGTTGGCCAATGGTATGTTGTAAGTAGCTGAAATAAGCAAAAATGTCAGGGCATGTCAAAACTTCTCAAGGGCCCCAAACAGACCTCAGACCCCTGGGGGTTAACCATAGCAAAAGTGCATTTCTTACTTAAGTAAATTTTTCGTCTCTATTTTTGTTTATTTAAAATTAGACAAATCTGATATTATTTTAATCTCCAATCTGTTGTTTAACCGTTGATTTAGTTCTTTCATGCTTCGCTAACTAGCAGAAGACACTAGCAGGGTTTAAATCACAGTTGTGCAGTTGGGGCATGTAACACTGTGTAACAATGTGCCCTTATTAGAAATATGATATTATATTCTATACTTTTATGAATTCTATTGAGAAAACATGAGAAACATGTAAATAAAGACTGAGAGTCAATACTCAGAACTTATTAAGTATTATTTTGTTTTTGAATTATGCTGTATAGCTGTGTTTTCCGATGTGTTTGTTTTAAACTCAAAAATTAGTTTATTTTTAATTATTAAAAAATGCCGTTATTTTATATGAAAAAGTTAATAATTGTATTTTATTAAGAAAATATTTTGGTTTGACTTGCATATGTTTTTGATCAGATCAGATAGCATTTTAAGCTGTCATATGGTGATGTTACAATGTGCCCCTCACATGTTACAATGTACCCCACCTATGGGGCATGTTGTCACATTTCACTTCCATTCTTTCAGGGTAAATCAAGAAAAAAGTATACACTGTATTAATAAAACAAAACCACATAATTGTGCTAGACATGTGGGAAATTAATGTGGGGAAAAAACTCTAAACCCTAAGTATTTACACAAATTGACAAAGTCAAAAAGTGTTACTTTGTGCCCCGCTCTCCCCTACTCTGAGTCCGGTCTTGGACTCTAGTCCGGACCATTTTTCTATGGTCTCGGACTTGTCTCAGACTCGCTGGTATTCGGACTCGGACTTGTCTCGGTCTCGGCCACTGGTCTTGCCAAATATGGCTTTTGGTCTCGACCGAGTCCAACATTTTTGTATGTGTGTTCATTTACTACTAGCCTATCAGGGTCGTTAACTTAGAAAATGCCAAAATTAACCGACCAAGTGCTCACTACAACGGAGTGCGTCTTCTCATGCTGTTACTATAGTTACTGGGTGTTGCGCACAATTCTAATCATTCCCGCAGGTCTCCCATTTATAATGTGGGATATTCCCGTGCAATCGTCATTCACATAGATTCTAAAATCAAATCATTATTTTAATAACTATCTGCCAGATGCAATTTCACAAACAGTGTTTGTGTTCAGCGGTGCCGCGTCTTCTCTTTCTCTCAAAATGTGTTGTGGAAGGCAAGCATCAAGCGCTGCCGCGATAATACACACTCGCGTTCAGGAGTCGGGACATGACGGAATATTCACTTGCACAGTCGGGCCAGCAGTGCATACTGAATAAAGTTTACCATTTGCACGTCTTTTTAAGTCTTACCAGTTTAAACATTCAAGCGATTTTAAACTAATCAGTGCTCGTGCGCTCTTTGGGATGATTTCTGCGCACATTCATAGAAAATCCGCCTCAAGAACAGCTGGCCAGTAAGAAAAGTTATTTTTCACAGATTAGTTATATTGCTGTAACACTCAAAACTGTGTCAATTTCGGTCTTTGTGAGTATACTCTAAACATAGTCGGTTTTGTCTTTAATAAGCATAAAACGCATGCCAGTGTAATGAACACAGAATCCGTGCACTAGTTCTTAGAGTGGCAGCAACTATATGTGACGGTCATTAATTTTGTCGTCAAAACAAGAAAAGAGAGCTTTAACTTAAAGGAATCAGGATTGATAGCCTATGTGTTAATGTGTTTAATTTATTTAGGACTAAAATACTATCCAGTGTTATTTTCCATTTGATTACTTTGTTCAGTTTCTGTCTGAATACTGGACCTATTAAAAACTTTTCTCTTTATTTGTCTTTATTTATATCTTTATTCTATTGTATTTATTTGTGCAACTTTGTTTCCCCCATTGTAAAAAATACAATGAGCACAAACATTTAGGCAAGATAAATTTAATAATTTTGTTTGGCAAAAACAAAATTCAGGCCCTGAAGACTTTTTTCCCCTGTCCTGGACTCGGTCTTGACTCAAACTTGAACCTTTTTGGACTCGGTCTTGACTTGGACTCGGACTCATCCTGGTCTTGGACTTGTCTTGGACTCAACAAAGGTGGTCTTGACTACAGCCCTATTACAATGGATCATTTATCCAGAAGTGATCATTTACTCACCCTCATTTTGTCCTAGACATGTATGACTTTTACAAAAGATATTTTGTAGAATGCTTTAAAGGATTAGTTCACTTTTCCAAAAACTTTTGCTGATAATTTACTCACCCCATGTCTTCCAAGATGTCCATGTCTTTCTTTCTTCAGTCGAAAAGAAATGAAGGTTTTTAATGAAAACTTTCTATGATTTTTCTCCATATAATGGACTTCAGTGGGAACCAAACTGGTTCAAGTTCCAAAAGAAACTTTCAGTATAAACTGCAAACTTGTTCAAATGGCTTTAAACGATACCAGACGATGAATAAGGCTCTTATGAAGCGAAACGATCGCTCATTTAAAAAAAAAAAACAAAGTTTAAGTTTTATAAGATCAAACGCTCACCTGGCTCTGTTCTGTGATGAACGTTCGTGACTCTCCCATCCGAACTCATTCAACAAAATGAACAAATCTTTTTCCGAATCAATTCGTTCGTTTCTTCGCCGAATGAACCAAATGACTCGGAAAAAGATTTGTTCATTTTGATGAACGAGTTCGAACAGGAGTGTGTTACAGAACAGAGCAAGGTGAGCGTTTGAGCTTATAAAACTTAAACTTTGTTATTTATTTTATTTATTAAATGATTGATCGTTTCGCTTGATAAGACCCTTATTCATCGTCTGGAAATCATTTAAAGCCCTTTGAACAAGTTTGCAGTTTGTATTTGAAGTTTCTTTTGGCACTTGAACCGTTTGGTTCCCACTGAAGTGCATTATGGAGAAAAATCCTGGAATGTTTTCATCAAAAACCTTATTTTCTTTTAGACTGAAGAAAGAAAGACATGGACATCTTGGATGACATGGGGGTGAGTAAATTATCAGCAAACATTTTTTTTTTTTTTTTTCAAAAGTGAACTACTCCTTTAACCATAATGTTTTGGCCACACAATGAAAGTCAATGAGGTCCAATGTTGTTTTGACTAAATGACAACAGATTTTTTTTAATCTTTCAGTTCTATTCTTTTTATACCTCTAAAGATAATTATGATTTGAGGTCAATTGGCTTCTTCTTTAAGAGAAAAGCATCTGACTGGGTTCCTGATGGTGCTTTGGGCTCTGAAATGGGTCAGAACCTTTAAAAGATTGCCCATTTTTTACAGGTCCACCTTTACAGGTCTTGATAGCCAAATTGAAACATTGTGTATAATGTGAGGGGAAATGGTGATAGAAAAAAAATCAGGCATTACCCTATTTCGAGGAAATTCTCAAGGTGGTTCATTGTAGAACCACATAATGAAAGGTTAATCTTAAATGCTGTTATCTTGGCCATGCAAAAACCACCAGAAGGAAGGCTGTGACAGCCAGATTAATCTCTCAGTTTAGATTTACATGTATAGCTTTTCATTTATTTATTCTATGACAAGCACTGATTTATTACCAAAATCCCTTCATTCATTTACAGAGGCTAAATGAAAGATGCCCAGTTGCATGCTAGTGCTTTCTGCCATGACATTTACGACAATTTTTAAAAAGAAATGCTAAAGCAAAAGTAGCACACCAACATTGATGCTTTCCTTAGTAAGAAAGACTAATAATGCAGTGTATATACTGTTCAAAAGTTTTGACTTTTGAAAAAACTATGCTCACAAAGGTTGCATTTATTTATTGCAAAAATGTTGTTTTTATCAATAAATATGCAATATTAATACATTTAAAAGAACTGTTCTATTTTAAATCTATCTAAGCCTTATATTCAGGGGTATAAAGTAACGAATTACAAATACTCACGTTACTGTAATTAAGTAGTTTTTTTCAGAAATTGTACTTTTTTGAGTAAGTTTAAAATTGTGTAATTTTACTTTTACTTGAGTACATTTTAAGTGATGTATCGGTACTTTTTCTCCGCTATTTTCCTTCTGTTTGTGGTCGTTACTCGTTACATGCTTGTTCTAATTTTATTTTTATCCATCAACGTGATTGGATCGAGTAATCGGATCTCGTGACTGTCATCAAATTAAGCACAGAAAACTTTAACCGCCTATTCCTGCTGTTACTCGTGACTGCTGTGGAAGTGAATCACGCATCAATTCAATCCAGATATCAACGTCTTCCTCTAATATGCTAAGGTACATTTCACATTTCTGCTTAATGATATTTATATAGGCTGGCCTGTCTACAGGGCCTAACATTTGGTCTGAGGTTGGGGCTGTTGCGTGACGAGTTCATAATGCGGTG
Organism: Hybognathus amarus; assembly: GCA_030378365.1. Taxonomy (NCBI): domain Eukaryota; kingdom Metazoa; phylum Chordata; class Actinopteri; order Cypriniformes; family Leuciscidae; genus Hybognathus; species Hybognathus amarus. The sequence goes on from JAQIUQ010000222.1 coordinate 162,236, forward strand.
AATTCCCGCTCCCATTTACTTATAGAGAGACGCGCGTCACGATCTGTGCACTGCCGCGTCTCGCGCTCGCCATGCCGCCAGATTCAGTGCACCAGGTCGTTAACTTGAACTGCATTTCTCAATAAGAAATTAGCACAGCTCGTTAGTAAACAACATTTTTTGATTGATCCATTATACGATCCGTCTTCATTTGGCAAGTGCACTTGAACATGTTGAACTTTTGTTTTGTTTTTTTTTGTGGATGCTGCTGATAAAACAGCTTCACCTCAAAGACAAAGAGACAAATTGTGTGTGTTTGTTTCTTTTGTAAAAGTTTCCTGGATATAACTTCCCTATTTAATGCACAATTTTCCTTACAAATTATATTATCAGCATTACAATGTGAGTAAATGTAGTCGTGTAAAATGTAAGGGATGATGCCACCCTTCTAGAACAATGTGCTGTGAAACGATTAATCGTGATTAATCGCATCCAAAATAAAAGTTTGTGTTTACATAGTATGTGTGTGTGTGTAGTGTGTATAATTATTTTGTATATATAAATACACACACATGCATGTATATATTTAAGAAATATTTGCATGTATATACTTTATTTATATTTATACAGAATTAATATGACACATAAATATAAATATTTGATATATTAATAACACATTTTTCTTAAATATATACATGTATATGTGTGTATTTATAAATATAAAATAATTATATACACTACACACATATATTATGTAAACACAAACTTTTACTTTGGATGCGATTAATCACGTATTAATCGTTTCACAGCCCTACAATGTGCATTTACGTTTAAATTGTAACATATTTAATAGCATGGAATTAAAGTGTGTTAATTAGTGTTAGCTCGCTATCTTAGCCTTTTTCAATGCATTGGTTGAGGTAATCTGATAATATTAGCGATTCTCATTTATCAAATCACTAACATTGGTACCGTTTTGGAGAGAAATTGGGTATTTTTTAATCTCTCTATTTAACCCATCTCTTGGTGTGTGATGCTGAACTATCATATGAGTTTCTAAAGGTTTTTGAATTCTTTGCACAGTTATGAATATTGATATTTTATGTGCAACAATAGCATGCTCAGGCCCATTGGATTTTCGTTAATTTTAAATGCTTCAATAATATGATTTAAATGGTGATGAGTGTACTGATTTGATGCATTTTAAAAAGATGGATGATAGATATTCTTCAATCTTTCTTACAATTTTTTTAATATATAAATTGTAGTGCACAGTGTTTATTATAAGGGTAGAATCCACACCTCAGTACTCACTACTCACTACTCATGAGTACTTTTAAATAAGTTACTTTTTTACTCTTACTCAAGTAGTTTTTTGGACAAGTACTTTTTACTCTACTCACTACATTTTTTGGAAAGTAATGGTAATTTTACTTGAGTATGTTTTTCCTCTTTCCACCACTGCTTATATTTTAAAACATTTTAAAATACAATTTCTGTAAAGGACCACTATCGTCAACTACAATTGACATTAGCATACAGTTTGGATCTGTGCTGGGCAAGAACTCCCTGTGCATGCAGCCTAGCATGGATAAAAGCAGGGAGACCAACAATAACCCCCTTATGGTAAACAGAGATTTTAAAGTACAACATAATTCAGGAATTTAGTCTAGATAGCCTACTGTCACTTTTGGTCAATTCAATGCATTCTTGATAAAAGTATAAATATCTTTCAAAAATCTTACTGACCCCAAACCTATGAACAGTAGTACATAATTAGCTTCTAAAACACAACCAATGACAACCTAGAAAAAAGTAGCCGCTAGCCATTCTAATACAACTGTGTCCAATATAAAAAAACATGACAATACATCAAACACTTCCCCACAGTTCACTTGGGTCTATGCATGAACTTGGACCACAAAACTATGAAGCGAATCAGACTGAGCAGTGGCTGGAATTCCCAGTGGCATTACAATCTTATCCCTTTTCTTTCCTTCAGTGTACTATATGTACTTGCATGACACAAAAACAAAGACACAGACACAGAAGGGAGTTGTGAGACAGATTCCACTGAGAGATAGAGGCAGGATGCCATTATGAGTGTGTGTTTGCATGCAAGTGAAGTGGAGAGGAGAGATGATGGAGACTTGAGATAAACAATGACAGATTCCTCAAACTAACTTACTCCTGCATGACCCATCTGTTTACATTCCAGTCCAAGGGCTTCATCTTCTTGTGGCTCCTCGACTAAAGTGAATAATCTTTTCCCATAGCTCTTCATCCCCATATATTACATCACATCACTTCACAGTGACCCTGAGGTCAAGCTTCTGGTCATGTTCGATCTCCAGAAGTTTTCTGGGCCTCTGATCTGTCAGATCTAAGCTTTTCAACATTCAGAGACCCTAGGGTATATCAAACCATACCATTCAGAAGTTTAGACACGACAGTTTGTTCTTTATTTTTACTATTTTCCACATGTTAAAGAAATAGTAAAGTTGTTGAATATATGAAATTACACAAATGTAGAATTGTTGATTCATTTTAAACAAAACTCTTTCATAAAATATGGTTAAACACTAGTTTAGGGTCCAGTTCTCACTATTAACTAGTTGCATATTAGCATGCATTAGGGGTGTAACGATACCCTCACGTCACGATTCCGATACATGATACTGAACTCACAATACGATATCATTGCGATACTCCAAGACATATGGTAAAAGGTCAACAAAAAAATTTACTGTTGATTAAAATGCTAACTTTGATATTACATTGTAGGTTTAAATGAATAGGCTTGGACTCTGTGCTTGTAACCCAAGGACAATAGTGACAACAGAATAACAATATTCATGATTCTGAAGCTGAAATTACTGAGTTATTATAGATGAATATGCTTGCACTTTGTCACCTGACTAGATCTATTTTTACTGGTCATATCAGAAATTTGGCATTATTACCCCATTGCATTATTATACATTCTAATCAACATTGTATATAGTAGTTCAATGTAGTACTGACACTAAAACTCTAAAAACTTGAAATTTTTCTCACACAGTAATTATTTTGGAGGAAATATCCACGATACATATTGTTGGATTTCTTTATTGCGATATATTGTAGCATCGATATATTGTTACACCCCGCTAGCATGCATACTAGGATATTGGTTGTTTATAAGCACTTATAAAGACATACACAATATTAATGCCGTTATCTGCATGACTATATTCTACATCCCTAATCCTACCCCATACCTAAACTTAACCACTAATTTACTAACTATTAATGACCAGTAAATATGAGTTGTAGTCAAAAGTCAAAAGAAAAGTCGTAGTTATTCAGTTAGTTAATAGAGGGTATGCAGGTGACGTCACCATCGGCCGGAGTGACTGTGGTCACACCCACTAAGTGGCAAATAGACTGAGCGGCAGCATTTGTTTTCGGCATGAATGCCACGAAAAACACTCAAAATACACCGGGAAAGATGTATTTTGAATCTAAATGTATCTAATTTACATTAAATCTGATATATCTGATTATATTAGATACATTATATCTAATAGCATATGTATCTAAAACGGGAAAGAGCATAGCGATTGACTTTACAACTAGATTTGACAAGAAATCTGAGGTATATGGTCCATGGTATATTTTACTGACTGCCTGAAAACAGAGATGCAAATGGATTGCTGCAATTCATAGAAACACTCCAGGCAGAGAACGGTGAATGTGCAGTTATGATTTTTGTCAATATGCTGAATTTAGGGGTAAAATGGTAACACTTTACAATAAGGTTCATTAGTTAACATTAGTTCATGTATTAACTAACATAAACTAACCATGAGCAATACATTTGTTACAGTATTTGTTAATCTTCGTTGACGTTAGTAAATACAAATAAAGCTGTTCATTGTTTATTCATGTTAGTTCACAGCGCATTAACTAATGTTAACAAGATTTTAATCAAGTATTAGTAAATATTGAAATGAACGTTTACAAAGAATGTCTGTTCATGCGAACTAATGTAGTTAACTAATATTAACTAATGAACCTTATTTGTAAAGTGTTACCGGTAAAATCATAGCCTATATATTGTATTGTGAACTCATCAATTAAATATTTATCATCTTATGTTCTGCATAAATGAGCTTTTTTTTATAAAAGACAAAAAAAAACTATACAAGTTTTAGAGCTGGACGACATTGATATAAGTGATCACATCATATTATATTTATATTCATGATCATATTAAGCGTAAACAGGAAAATTCACCTGTATGCATTTCTGGGCATACCCTCTAGTGAGGATTGGACCATAAAGTGTGTCCAAAAAAATCTTAAAATAAACTGATTTATTATAATAATTGATGTATGTAGGCACAATTTATATTTGTCTACAAAACATTTTAAGGATAGGCCTCCAGATCAAAGATCATTAGAAACTCAATCAAGTGTATATTAACTTTGGTCTGGTAGCGTAGATCCAAGAAAACGCATACCCTAATACATCTGTCTGACTATGTCTGTGTTTTTGTGAATGGATTCCTGCATTCCAGTTCATTTCACAAAAAAGCATTTATATGATGGGTAAACTTTTGTTTTTCAGAACAGCATGGAGCACGATCATCTACTTTCACATTAGATTCAGCCATAATGTAAATGAATAGCCATGAGCACATAGATAGAATACTTTGAGAATGAATCATTATGATATTTTTCCTGAGCAATTTCATTAGTAAGATATGACAGATTCAATAATGTATGTAGATGCTCTGACTGGCTATATGGTGCAGCCACAGTTCTGAGAGACTAAGTTCATCTCGCATTGTAAACTGATCTGTGCAAATTTGGTTCATTTGCGCAAATGTGTACCAAAGGGACGGGATCATCAGTCAAGAAGGAAAGAGAAGTTGACAGAAGCTGTGTTTTGAATCTCTTTTCTATTGCTCATGTAATATAACCTACTTGCAGCATGAAGGAGTCTCAAGGAGGTACAAAAAGAGCGCAGTGTGTGGGTGGGACCCAATCACGGTACCTTGGGCTCCCCCATTGTGCTGGCATAATAACGCCAAAATCATCAGATGTTCCTGATCCCATGAGACGGCTGGTCCCCCATGAGGCGGAAGCAGAGGGATCATGCTGCCTCATGCATCCCTTTATATCTTGGGACGAGCAGCAGCACAGACACCCTGGACTGATCTCGTCAAAAACACTTTCTCGGGATAGACAAGTTTGGCATCTTGGAAAAAATCTAATGCTTTGATGAGAGCGGTAGTTATATAAACATGGCAAGCTTTTCATCCCATCAGATCGTGTCTATGCACCCTGGGTTGATTCATAATGCAGTAGTTGAAAATAATGCTAAAAAAAAGAATGTCACCATAGACCCAGGTAAATCAAATTTCTGGAGTTCAAAGTGAGAAGATACAGTCCCTGACAAAAGTCTTGTCGCTTATCTGTTTTGTAGAATCACCTGCTATTAACCGGACTTTTAATTAATCAATTGGTTTTAGATACAAAAATATGTCAGCAAATGAAGTAGTGGTGCTGTGAGATCCAAATTGAATATATTTTATGACTTCCATGAGCTTGAAGGACTGAATCCATGTGGTTTGGCAAGGATTCATTCAATTTATTGATGAAGTCATCAGGAATAACAAAGAAAGCAGTCTTGCCTCCCAGAGTTCATCAATATTCTTTGGTTTCGATCTTCATCCTACCCCACATTTGCTCAATGATGTTCATGTCTGGTGACTGGGCTGGCCAATCCTGGAGCATCTTGATCTTCTTCACCTTGAGGAACTTTGATGTGGAGATGGAAGTATGCGATGAGAGCCCCATCCTGCTGCAGAATTTGGCCTCTTTTATGGTTGGGAATATAAGAGATAGCTAAGATTTCTTGTTATTTTAGACTACTGATGTTGCCTTCCACCCTGCAGATCTCTCGCACACCCCCATACTGGATGTAACCCCAGCCCAAGATGTTTCCGCCACCAAACTTCACTGTTTTCTGGGTGAATATCAGGTCTAGTGTACTGGGGTTGTTTTTATACACACCTGAGACCTAATTGATCCATTATTTGTCACAGGTCAAGATCAAATAACAAGGCGACAACACTTATGTCTTTGCAAAAATGTACTCATTGGGCTTTACCAAGCTGTGAATATTAGAATACTTTTGACAGTTTCGTTTTGCACCTAAACATTATTGCAAAAGCTGTTGGGATTAAAATGAGCCATTTCTTAAAAAAAAAATCTTGATTAGAAATACATTTCAGCTGCACTTCAGATCAATTTGTACACAAGCAACAAGACTTTTGTCAGGGACTGTATACTACAAGTCAAAAGTTTGGTTTTAGATTTTAAGAACTGAAATGGAGATATGGGAATTAAAGGTTCAATACCTAAGATTGCATATCACTAGAGGGCGCTACATTCAAAACAACAACAACGGCTTTGCTTGATGACGACGTGGAGGAACGCGGAATGATGGGAACTGTTGTTTTCAACTCCACTGTGGATAAATCAGTCAGACGGGAATCGAAAATTAGTTGTCATGGATGAGGTAAAGTTCGATTTCTATAAATGTTGCGTTTAATGACATGCTTGTTTTTCATTAAACTGAAATAGCCGCAAGAAAAGTCTGATTTAAAAGTAAATTAGTTATCACAGATGTTACTGTACGAGTCACTGGACGAAGCTATGGTGGAGAGGGTTTGAAGTCAAATCGTTGCTAATGGATCCTGACTTCGCCCTATGCTGCAATGCATTTAGTTTTGTATTCATTTACAGAAATCAGCTGCTTGACAATTACTGATGTTATTAGATTTTTCAGGTGATATTCTCAATTCAGTGAACAGATGTTCTGATGTAAAATTTTCAGACTGCAGACTCAGCAACGATTGTATTTAATTGTACAGTACAATCATAACATAGAACAGACATTATCTTCCTTTCATGATGAGAAAGTGCGCGTCCGGTGTGCGATACTGGACTTTGTCCTAGACGTGGCGCGGCTCTTCTCGTCCGGTGTGCGACCCCCTTTACAGCCAACAGTTCACATTCCGAGAATAATTGAAAAGAATAATGCACCAGAATGTGCACCATTCCATTACAAATGCACGAAACAAGCTGACGTTTGTTGCTTGATAGACGCAAACGCACAACTACAACTTCCGCATTTATCCAGGACTACACGTAGTACGAGCGGAAACTGAGGAAACGCGGATATGACGCGAATTGACTGGCGACTCCCAGCTCACCCCTGCTCACACGCCCCGTTTCCTTGGTTAAAATCTTAATTTACTCGTGATTTAAACATAGCTTGAAACATTTGGAATATTGTAAGTTATCATCTTAACTAAATATATAACACTGGCCTTGTGATTTTGGGATATTTTAATGCAAAAATCTTAGGTATTGTACCTTTAAGGAAAGAGTTTCCCTTAAATATCTGGTCCAAAATGATAGACAGTAGACTGTACATAGTCTGAACTTCTTGCATGTAGTCTTGAACTACATAGAAACTTTGTCATAGCTGTCAACATTTGGTTTTCAAAATCCGGGAGATTTGTGCGGGGCTTGCTTTCGGGTTCAGCTTTCCGCGACAACTATTGGTTGTCAGGTTGAGATGACAAACGAGTTGAAATTGTATATGGTGTGTGGATTGTGTGAATATAATGCATTTAATACAAGATCTAGCAAGTGGTCAACATTAGACAAACATATTGGTCCGATTATTCATAAAGGGCCATGCTAATTATGGGAGTTTCCTGGGAAAAATAACAAACCGGGAGGGGTCCGGAAGATAGGGCTAAAAAACAAGAGAAACTCTGGAAAAACGGGAATGTTGACAGGTATGCTTTGTGCGTACAATATTTAATAATTAAATATTGTGTTGGCAAAGTGGATATTGTGGCTTTACAAGGCCAGACACTTACGTGTGTCATTATATTATTATTAATATCATTTTACCAAAATCAAGCTCAAATGGAGTTACAAGGTTTTTGACCAGCGAATGTCAGACATGTTTTTGATCAACAGCTGCAACTGAGGCAGTAAGTGCATTGTATTATGTTTTCATCAATTTACAGGTCACAAAGTTTATTGTAGCTATGTGGGTGCTCAGTTTCTTCTGTAATTTGGGCAAAATCTCAAAGATGATGTGCTACGAACAGGGGATTTAATACTGTTCATTGGTTAAATATTTGCAAAACCCACAGACAGACGTTAAGGGTCACCAATAGTAATGATGTATAAAAAAAAATACAAAATATAAAATATGGATATAAAATATGGATATATATATATATATATATATATATATATATATATATATATATATATATATATATATATATATATATATATATATATATATATATATATATATATATATATATATATATATATATATATATATATACACCTTATTTTGCTCTAAACAATGTGCGCTACCATGGCGACGACTCCGGTTGCCAACTTTCGGTTCGAATCTGGTTTATATGCTTTTCGCCATGTGTTTCAGATTGTGACCCATTGCTAAACTAAATCAGAAAAAAAAAAAAAACATTAATCATATGTGATCTGATCACATTATGTTTTATTAAATCACAGATAAAAACAAAATGATCTTTTTTGTTCATAACTTCCAAAGAATAGCTGATGCATGACTGCACGATCTCCCTAATCCAGCAATACATGAACATCTGACAGTCTCTACTCACCTCCGACTGCTGCAGAATAACTCAAGAAATAAGTTTAGGCTGGTAAGCCCTTTGACTCCTGTCTACCTCTGCTTTCAAAGATGCACATTCTATATATTTCTCAGGCTTGTGAGGAGAGTTGGCAATATTATACTCCGAGTTTCGGTTAATTTATGAGACCAGAGCCCAGTTTGTGCACCGGCACCTCCGTCATGATGATCTAATTTCTACTATTTACTTCTTATTTATTAAAACCAGGCAATTGGTTGATGAAACATTGATTGAAATTAAGATACAATTAATAAAAAACGAAATTCACTTAAAGGTGCTCTATGCGATTTTTCAGCGGCCACTAGTGGGGATGTTTCAGAATGCAACAAGAGCGCTCGTGCTTGTGTGCGTGATCTATCTCGAGATCGAGCATTCACTACACGGCCACATGGAGACTTTCAACACAACGGCGAAATCATCACACAACATGCAGAAAACTAATGTAAACTCCCACTGCAGGTACAATAATAGGCTACTTTTATCAGCTTGACATTGAACTAATGCTCTGTGCTTCGTCCATGTCATGATAATGTTACAATAAACTGCTGTGAATTTAGCCGACATGTGATGTAGCATGAGCCATTTCTCTAACTATTCGTGTATCTTTCACAATCAGCAATGTCAACATCGGTGAATGTATAATATGATAATGAAAACGGTTAGTGAGCTAAACTGAACAGTTTCAGTGTATCAGTAAGATCGTAGGAAGTGACATTACTGCTGGAAATTAGGGCTGACTTCTAATAGTCGAGGATTCAGAGGATTCGAATTCGGAGAGGTCTGATTCGACTATGAACGTTATAGTCGAATAGTACACGGCCAGTTCAACCTCGTTTAAATCAGGTTATGTGTGTCTCCCGCTCAGGAGCGCTCACTCTTAACAGACACACGAACAGACACGCTGCGCGCGCGTCAAAGAATGTCCATCAAGCGCTCCCTGTTCACAGTAACCGGGTCGTCTCGTTCAAAACAGCCAGCCTTGCTCTCAGCGAGCCGGCACACATGAATACTCATATGAGTCAGGCTGCGAATGTAAGTTACGTGTCCACCCCAGCGCGCTCACACTAGCCTAATAAACGCCTCACCTCAGGCGCCGCGCACTCGCTACATTCCCAGCACATCTAGTGGATGCATAAGCATTCATGCGTGACAAAAAATCTTTAAGTTTTAGGAGGCAAAATATATTTTTTGTAGTTATGTGAATTACACTGCTCAAATCAGATGAGGAAGGGTTGGCTCTCCACAAAACATAAAATATTATTTTTCGGGTTCACAGAGGAAAAAACAATGTTACAGACGTGACAGTTCTCCGACGGACATGAGCGCTCTGAAGCAGCACTAAAAAGACTGCTTTAAAACTTTCACAGACCTCAAACAGAAAAGCATAAAGCCTTTCTTTAAAGTGAATTTCGTTTTTTTATATTTTTTTTCTTGATTTTAATGAATGTTTTATCAACCAATTGTCTTGATTTAATCAATAAGAAGGAAAAGCAGATTATTAGGCTACTGATAATCAAGGAACGGAGGCACCGAAGCTCGTCTCATAAATATAACTACTGCAACTCAGCATACGTATAGTCTACTCCACAGACCTAAATATCTATATTGAAATGTCTACTTGTAAATAGAACGATTCAAAACGAAAGAAAACGTAATGCTCTCTGCTTATGAAATTAACTGTGCGTTTCTCTCTGGCGCATGCACCCGCGAAGATCGCACAGCATCGTCAACTTCATCTTTATTAATAAACAATTATAATGTCTCCTTGCTATATATTTGTTCTTTGTGACAGCTTTTTATTTTCGGCAGCGCCGCTGCTACCCTTAGGCTAAAGCGTTAAATTACAAGTTACAAGCCCACCAACGCATCAAAAACATGATTGCGTGATAAAAACATGAAAAATACTAGGCTATCTAAACATAGCCTAACTGTTTAGAAAAAAAAACACAGAACGAATAGCCTAATGTGCATACGTCCATCTCTTTTGTTTGAAATGGAAAAAATATAGCTGCTGACCTATCTAAAAAAAAATAAATAAAAAAAAGGTTTGACTATCAGTCGACTACGGCAAAATCTAACGAATCAGATTCGACTATGAAAATCCTTAGTTGAAAACAGCCCTACTGGAAATGTGTATAAACAATATGACAGTAGTGGATGAGTGACGTTAGTCAGTAGATCTAGTAAATAAAATAAGTTACATCCTAAAGCACCGACTTTCTGTTATCCTGGAACATTCTTTTGTATTCATGTCATGTTTCATGTATTTTACCTTGCTATTTCACAAGAGTTTACTATGTTGATCCGCGTTACGTCCGAGTCGATCAGATTCAAGTTCTGCCTGACGAGCTTGGGCAGATAAAACTTTTTTTGTTTTTTATATTTATGTGGAGTTTGTGTTGGAGTCTTTGTTGTGCTGGAGGCAGGACGTTTTGGGGGTTTATCAGACTCCGTGTCGTCAGCTGAAGTGCCGGTGGCGCATCTCGCATGTTTGACTGTATAGAGAGGCTAGAGCTAGGCTCGGGAGCGCGCATGCACGTCACATCTGATGGATTTCGCAGGGAATCCGACCCGGAGACCTCACATATAAATATGAATATTGGCCTTCAGAGGTAATAGCAAAACCCGAAAAGTGGATCATTGCAATGTGTGATTACAACCCCTTCAAACACAGGCAATAAAAAAAGGATTCATTTTATAAAATAAGTTACATAGAGAACCTTTAAAGAAAGGCTTTGTGGTTTCTCTTTAACCCTCTTGGTGCCACGGTCGAGTTTACTCGACAAGTCACTGAATAAAACGGCCAATTTTGTCAAATTGGGTGTCAAATTTCGTTCAACATCCCCTCCACTGGATGGCAGACATGTCATACTTCAACCATGAATAAAAAAAAATGAGTCATGTTTGTATACAAAATGTTCGAGTTACAGTGCATTGAATCAGTGTGATCAAAAGCGGAGATAGTGTGAGTGAGCCATTTCATCAGAGTCTCTCCGCGATTCGTGGCGATAGTATTGTGGTGGAGACTTTGTTTATTATCACTGGGTATGTTAGACGAGGACGAAGTATTCATAGTACAGAAGGCAGGGTGGGGAGTCGCAATAGTATGCATACTTGGCGCGCGTGAGGCAGATCTGGGCGCGATCGCGCTGCTCGTATCATCACTTATGATCTGCACTTTGCCCTAACGAGTCATCTTTTGAACTAAACAGGTCTTGTCTACTTGTGTTTGTGTGTCATATGAATAAAATATGCCCCTTAAATGGAATCAGAATGCCTACTGCATGTAGTAAATGGAAAATCTCCACAGCAAAAGGCCAACCACTACATGCATACGGTTTGTTCTACCATTTATTAGTAATGATTTACACAGTTTGTTTATTACTTACTATATACCCGAGTATTCAGTATTGTGCAATATAGCATAAAGAAATTGATGGACATTTTTGGGGGGAAAGTGCTGCATTTTATCATTTACACATGTGACTTTTCATGAAAATTCTATAATCCAATATTTCTGCCACCATATGACATCATAATATGCAAATTAGATGGGAAAATTTAATCCCTACATAAACTTTGGGTCATCCTTAATATTTCTCTAATTTACAGAAAGTATCTATCTTGTTTCACTTTTAAGATATAGACTTTTGAAATTAAGATGTCAAAATCAAAGTTTTTGGAAAAAAACGTCTGGCGCCTAAAGGGTTAAGATCTCTGTGAAGCTTTTAAAATCGCTTTCAGAGCGGTCATGTTCGTACTGGAGAACTGTCACGTCCGTACAATTTTTTCTCTCATAGATGCGAACACGAAAAATAAAATTCTGTGGAGGCCGACCATTCTTCATCCGGTTAGAAGGCTATTTTGTTTTGCGCAGTGTAATTCATAGAATTACAAAAAAATATTTTCCCACCTAAAAGTTAAACATTTGTTGAGTTATGTGTATTTCGCTCATATAAAATATAAAACGCATGTGTAAACTAATATTTTTCTAATGTCTGGGCTAGAGTGCTAGCATTATGTAAACAAATACTTCAACCGGAAGTAGAAAACCGTTTAGTCAGTTGAACCAGAGCCCGTCTAACGGAGAGCCTTGGCACTTCCTATTAGCCCTATTGTGTATCATCTTGGTTGCAGTTCCATTAGAATTCCACTGGAGGTGATCGCGGGCGAGAGCAGAATGAATGGGAGTCTATGGAGCTAAACGGCTAAATGTGTCTCTTTCTCCTGCTTGTCGTTATATTAACATAGATTTTATTGTTGATTTCGCAAGTTCAATATAGATTATAAGCCAAAAGTCGAATGAACGAGTACTTATGTCCTTTCGATTTCTTACAGGTTAGGCCGTTGTTGGGCGGAACACGCTAGCATTCTGCTATTGTGTGACGTCATCACATTTTGAACGGATTTTTAGAACAGATAAGTGAACTTAAAAATGCAATTTTCAGCTGAGTGTATTATCTTAGCCCTCCCTTTTGAATGCAACTTTCAAATTACTTGACAAAAAATTACATCCTGAGAAAAGTGGATTTCTGGGGGTGAAACCCCATTGACTCCCATTCATTCTGCACTCGACAGCGAGCGCCCCGCATGGACAGAGATGTGTTACTGCAGCCAGTCCAGAACCCGGAAGTAACCAGCCAGTGCCAATTGGCTTTACGCACAATTTCACTACTTCCTGAATTTCAGCCAGCTCCTTGTTTCCTGTCTGCCATTATTGGCCAAATTGATTAATTCAGGTGTGCTTGACCTCAGTAACCTCAATAGTCACAATAATCAGACACACCTGAATTAATCAATTTTACCCAATAATGGCAGACAGGAAACATGGAGCTGGCTGAAGTTCAGGAAGTAGTGCAACTGTGCATAAAGCCCATTCTCTTCAATTAGACATTCTCTGGTTGAACACACTATGAATCATGGGAAATAGAACGGGCACAGAATAAGGTGGATAATATAAAAAATGTTGTTTTAAAAAATGTCATATGCATGCATACATTAAAAAAAACTCATTTCAAGTATTTAAAAAAAGAAACAAACTCTAGTCAAGCATCTCTGATTTTTCACTGATAGTGTATGTTATACCAGATCATGCTGGCAAATTTCCCTTATTCATAGTTTCACGGAAATGAGGACAGCAGGTGCATACCCATGGGTCAGTGCAGTGAATAACTCAAAGGGTAAGAATCAGCTCTTTCCACCCCATCCCAGCTTGGGTAAAGTTGAAAAGGCTCGTCTGAGCAGTAGCTCTCTTCTGCCAACAGAAACATGTTTGGCACCAAGACGTACATTTCTGAGATGATCTGGCTTTCTGTCAGCCCAATAACACTCCTGGCAGAGAGATGCAGGGTAGTGTGGGGAGATGGACAAAAGGAGTCGAAGAGGTGGCACACAGGTGGAAGTGTGGACAAAAGTACAGCAAGCAGAATGAAAAGATGAAGAATGTGATGGGAATGAATGAATGAGACATCAGTGTGCTCAATGACAATGGCTTATTCTAAGAATAAAATGAAAGAGTATAATAGAATCTCTTGCGGCAAGATATGATATATAGGTTCTGACACCCTAACAAAAATGGTTGCTGGACGGTAACCAAAACGGCTGCCTAAAAAATCTAGTGACTTTTTCATTGGTTATCCGTAAGTTTGAATTTTGTCCTTCTTTGTATTTAAACAAGCTTTTGTAAACCTGTATTTGTTTAGCCCAGAAAAGGCATGTGCACCGAAACGCATTGGCAAAATAGAGAGCAATATCTTTTCAGCTCCGTTTATCTGACTATTTCGATCTCTCCATTTCGCAGGAGTTGCTGGTATTGTCCCAAAATATTAATTACGGCAGCTTTTGTTATTTAATTAAAATCAGAGCAAAATTCTAAAGATCTAAATCTGAAGCAGCTTCCTAAATTTGCCCATAAGATAAGGATGATACTAATGATAAATTTAGGGCTGTAGTCAACCAAAGAAATCCTTAGTCGACCAAGGTCTTGTCCTGCGCAACGATTAGTCGACAAAAAAAACCCGGATGTTTTGATTTAACATTTTTTAAACAATTTCCATAGAGCATTTATAAAACAACAACGAAAAAACATCAAAAATAAATAAAACTATAATAATAATAATAATACAATTCTTTGAAAATTAAGTGATTTTTTTTAACTGCAAAAAGTGAGGAGCTCTGTCCTAGGTCTATGGTGACAGTCACAATCGCGCACCTGATCACACCACACGCTACAAAATAATATAACTGCTATCTGCCACATAATGAAAAATCCTAACAAAAGCTCTCATTACACAGGCTGTATTCTTCTTTACTTACAAAGCTATGGGTTAACTTTTGTCCAGCCGATCTGTTAGGCGTTTTAAAACAACAGACAAAATAGCCTAAAAAACAATCTGAAATCTAGGCTGTGTTGTAAGATAGCATATAAGTTTAATTTCGTTTTGTTACATTATTTAGGCTACTTTCAAATGAGTCAAGTGTACAAATAAAAACCTATTAAGAAAACAATCTATTTAGTCAGTATGATAAAGCCGTTAAAAGAGCTGCTCACGTCTTTTGCGCGCTCAAGTTTGATTTCAAATAGGCACGCGATGTGCGCGCTCATAATGGAGCAACGCGGTCGCCACCGTCGCCTACCTCCACAAAAATGTAGCCAGACAAAAGATTTAGATTTCTTGGACATTCTGTTGACTAAAGTAGCGTGAACTGAATGAATACAGCAAAACTACCTACCGGTACATCCCTTACTGAGCGCGAGCAGCAGCACAGCCAGTAGGTGCGGTTCCCGAGTGTGTTATGTGTGTGCGCTAAACTGTGGCGCAGTTACAAGAAATAGCCTAAAAGCATTTAAAGTTGGGGATAAAACATAGGCTAATTATATTTAGAATACAGTAATAAATAACTGCTTTATAAAGGAATAAATATCAAGGAGTAAATCATTGAAAATGTATTTCTATTGACAAAAAAAAAAAAAAAAAACTGCGACTGGTCGACCAATAAGAATGTCAGTCGACCAAGACGGCATTCGACTGATTAGTCGACTAAACGACTAAAGTTGACAGCCCTAATTATATTAAATTAAATCAATACACAGTGTCTCTTAGATCTCAATTCCTTCTAAGATCACAAAGCTATTAAAGGAAGAGCAAATGAAGACTTTTGCTTAACCCTCTGAGGTCTAGGGTGTATTTGAGGTCCTTGAGATGTTTTGAGATGCCCTGACATTTGTGCTTTTTTCAGTTGCTTATAAACCTATTAATGGCACTAAGCGAGGTTAAATGTAACACGGACCATTTACATAGTTCGTCAGGATCAAGCAGGTTGTGTTTACGATATTTTCTCTCGCTGCCAGAAGACGGTCTCCGCAAATTTGCGGAAAGTTTTGATTATATTTCGTGAAGATACTGGACAAAGAGTGTTTTGACACCATGAAATAAATTTTTTTCATCATAGGTTTTTTTTTCGGTTTCTGAGTTGGGTGTATACGTTTCCAAATCTAACTTTATATTGCCTTAATCACTGTCTTGTTGGCTCAAACATAGCACCGTTTTGAAACATGTCAACAATTCCTAGCGACTGTTAGCTAGGCTTAAAATATGTAATACACAGCGGGGTTCGTTGTAACAGAGTGTTACAACTAAGCCGCCAAGTGTACAATAATAATCAAATGAAAATGGAGCCACGCAACTTTTCAGGTTTGAGTATTTATTTATACATTTAACTTTGTTGGACTTTCACTAACAATGTTGGAATTTAAAATGTTTACAATTTAGTTTACTATTAATGATAACTTGTTTATTTATTAAAAATATGGCCTGATATTAATGCAATAGACCCTTTAAATTTTTATTTTAAGCTCATTTGTATTATTCTTACTGGTATAATTATTATTAATAATAATAATTGTACATGCAGCTGCCACAGAAATCTAATTTAATTGCAATTACAATATTTATAATTTTATTTATTATTATTTATTGCAAAACTGTGCAGCCCTTTTCTACGTCTCTATCCATGATATTGATCCATAATAGAAGGATGATTGGATGAGGGATGGATGTATGGATATCTATCAGATGCACAAACAATATCAAACTATACAAATAAAATAGTACTGAATTATGTGTGTTACACACAAGTGTTACAACTAACCCCTCTATCTGTTACAATTAACCCCGTATATGGGGTAAGTTGTAACATTTGCACTTCTGTCACTTTCAGTGCAACTGTACGAAAATGGTATGTCCTAGAAAAAAACTTAAAGTGGTCATTTGTAGCAGAGATGTGTATGTTGCTTTTGTAAAAAAAAGTATTAATCTAACCTAATTATTTTTTAATTAATTGAGCCAAAACCAAAATGCGTTAGGTTGTGCCCCGCTCTCCCCTACACTCTATTTAGCAGAAACAGGGCTACCATAATATGTGAGCAACATGTATGTACAAGTTTGTATTTTTGAGAGAATATTGTTTATGCGTGGTTATTGAAAAAAAATTGACAGTTTCTGAAAAAAAGGCCACAAAACCCATACAAAATATGCGTCCACATCACTTTTGACTAATGGATGTGTGGCCTAGAGTTTTTTCTTCAAAATGAACCAAGAACTAAAATAAGTCTCAAGATCTATGGAAGTGTGACCTTAGTCTTTTTATGTGATTTTCCATTTCATGGATTTCCTTTAGTAACACTGACTCTATCTTGGTTTCAATTCAGAAATCCATGCTTTGTGCGTTGTCAGGTTAATTCTGTCACCAGCTGATTTCTTCCATTTATAGAATTTCCTTTAACTTTACTCTGCTTTCGAGGGTCTCATTCCTCAACCTCTTGAATTTTGATATTCTCCCCCTGTGTGCTGTTTAAGCAAAGACTCTCTAAGAAGCTGGTAAGGTGCTGCTCATCGATTTGGACCCTGCCTCCACTTGTGATGCTCCAGTTACTCGAAAATGAAGAAATATCTGCCTTCTTTATTCACAGTTTGGGATCGCCCAGGAGAGATACACAGGCGAAGGTGAAATGGAGGAAAATTAA
>JAQIUQ010000222.1:182500-569145 GCA_030378365.1 Hybognathus amarus
TTCGTGTCTTAGGCCATCAATGTGTACTTACATTTACGAGTCATTAAATCATGTTTAATTTGGACTTCTTTGTGCATGTTCTTTGAGGTGGTGACCATAAACCTCCATTATATGACTGACAGACAATAATGGTTTGACTTACAAATATCAAAATTTAAACTACTGCGGAAACAAAGACACCTACATCTTGGATGCCCTTGAGGTAAGCTAAAACATACCAAAAATTAATTTCAAAGTGAACTATCCCTTTAAGCCGTAATTAGGAGTTTATGGAAGCAAAAGTCGTGGTTTATAATAGTTAGTATAGAGTGAAAACTGTAACCAAATCTAAAGTATAACCTAAGTTTTTACCTTGCTCCCACTATAAGTTCATTCCTGGTGAGGTCAAGGGTCAGTTGGGAGTAGTCCCTTACTCCAGGATGGGAAAAAGTGGAGATCAAAGGACTCAGAGCTGAAAGACAAAAGAAAATCCAGGTATATTAGTGATACAATACGAAATTCCCCTCAAAGATTTCATGATTGCCATTTGACAAACCTTAAAAGTTTAGCTGTATCAGAGCATACAAAATTAAATTCCATTAAATAACTCATGGTTTAGCATAAAAGATGGATTAAGCTAAATTAGTTACACAATGGAGGTCACTAATCCAGGAAAATGCTTGTAGTTTCTTCCCATGAGTTTCCGAGAACATGTGAGGAGCACCAGAGAGCTCCGCTCAAATCTAGCTGGGCCTCTTCAAGGATACTGATCCTAATTCAACATGACACTTAGTCAAATCTCTGCTTACCCAAGAAATCTATGAACAGAAAAGCGCTGTTTGATACAAAGTTTCAGAAAATCTAAAACAATTTGCCCTGGCAGCCTCTTAAAGCACAGTCTGGGTCTATTGAAGTGGAATTACATGAGACAGAAAGAGCATTATGTAAATATAAAAACCACTTGATCTATTGTTAACCTTAATGTGGCTTAGTAAATGGGATTTCACTGTAAAGGAACCAAAAGATTTGTTATCCTTTCATACAGAATAGGATTTCTCAGCAGTATTTTGGATATGACATGCCCAGCTAAAATTCAGAAATCCTTCCCTAAAATTACATAATTTAGTTTTCAAACGTCGTTTGTACTCTAAGGGTTCAAATTGCATGTCAGGCTAAAGTATCACTTTACTCAGAAGTGATAAAAGCACAACTCTTACAATTCATGACTACAAAAATAACTCAAAATCCAATGTACTTCACAAGATAAAACTTCTGGAAAAAAACAACAATAAACATTTAATACATGGAAATGCATAAAGTAAACAAAATCGTTAATGGTATGTGTGTGAATTATATAGAATTCCTCTATTAAACATACATAATTTGGGTTAATATACAGAACAACATACTACAAATTGATACATTTTTCCTTTGCGTTTTTCACATACATACAACAACGTTGTCAAAACGATCCCTGTTCCCACGCATCCACGAAAACAACTAAAAACGTTGTTTTTCACCAGCGTATTTTTGCAGCTTTCTCACACTATTGGTCAGTGCAGCGGTGAAACTAGTTTCTATTAACAAGACAACCATAAATACCACTTCACACAGTTCAAATCTTCCAGAGTCATCCAGATGCTGGGGTCAATCAAAACAATCAGTCATTCACATGGGAACATGAATCACATGAATGTAAGAGTATGTGTGCATAGAATCTACAGGACAAGATGGAAAATCTTCTGCTGTGCCACTAAATTAATATATCAACAAATCGAATGACTGGAACCATGTGGCTATATAATTCAGGCATTATTTGTGAAATAATGATGACAGGGCAACAAAAAGAGTACACATCTGTATTATAGGCCTACCCTATCCAGAAGCATCCATCTCACCCGTGTTAAAATGTTGTTATGAACTTTGATCACTCTAATATAACGTGTTCAGAGAGAATCATAGAACATTTTATTGGATATCATACATCAGGAACAGCAATCTTACAGACAGTGATTAATGACTGAGAGGATCAAGACAGGGTCTATTTTATATTTATATATAACTGTAGCCCAAGCTTGAAGCTTATGGAGTTTATCGATCCGTTACTGTAGGTCAGGAGTGAGACAGCTCACAATCTATAACATAATACAGGGGTTTTCAACCTTTTATGTCAGCAAACCACTGACCCAAGTTATTTTCTTGAAGGTTAGGGCTTTATTTACACCATAAGAATTGATATAATGTTAAGCAATAAATCAATTAATAATTTGAATGGTTGCAAATTCATTTGTAAGTTGTTTCAATTATGAAAGGTGAAAAGAAAAAAGAAAATAGGCATTATGCATAAAGAAAATAGTACTCATTTCGACTACGCTCACAGTGTAATTTTTTGGGATTGGCAACCTTATTTACTAACAGGTATGAGTCCTTTTGATTAAATCTGAAATCTTTCAATCCCTCCATTGACAGCTACGCAAGTTACGCAACTACCACTTTGGTGCTTCAAAAAGTTCATAAAGAGATCTTAAAAACGAATCTATGATTGATGAATTGAGCTGTTTAGTCCAAAGAGGCTTGATCACTTTATATGATGAACAGATTTAATTTAGGCTTTAATTCACATATAAACGTTGATCAGCGAGCAAAAACAGAAGCTTCTGTTAACCACAGCTAATGTGTGAAATGACGATATGTGGGAAAAAAGGCCTAAAATCAATCTTTTCATGTAAAGCGATCGGGTCTCTTCAGGAAATTTGGACTAAACCGCTCAATTGACCTATGGCTAAGCCACGCCCCTTCCATTCACTCGGACAAACAGTCAACATTCGCGGACAGGCGCTATGGCAGTGGTCACAGTAGGAGACATTTCACAGGAGGCAAATGGTGATTTTTGGAGACAGAAAGATTATATATCATCTTGAAGTCACCTAAAGGGCCTTAACGATGCATTGGGGGATTACATTAATAATTTTACAGTTGAGAAGGTCAATGAAAAGCTTCAGCTCCAGGCAAAAAATGTACAGGTCACAGTGTAAACGTGATAAACCGCATATGTCGCCATCACTGGTGCTACAATATTTACATGAATCATTTAGCACAACATTGTTAACGTTTGTTTGTTATCTCGGTTATTTACAGATACGTTAATGAAGCTAAGTGATATGATGTAGGCTACAACGCAGCTAGAAGCTAACGTTAACGTTTTCTAATGTTATGGCCCGTACACACGATTTTCGTTGACGATGAGCCGAGTGAACATGCAAATGTATTCCCTGATATTAGATTGCGCCAATTTGCTCTGCAATACAACTCCATAACGGTTCTCTTTTCTCAATAAGTTTGTAGTCCCTGTCACGTTTGTCATTCTTTATGATCTAGCACCAACGAAAACAGCAGATCTACATTCATCTTGCCTTGCATCTTCCTCGTCTTATTTCTTCCTGGCTGTGTAGTGTAGACGGTGACGCGTATATCTTCTTCGCCGTTGCATATGTGTGCTCAGCGAGACCGTTTTGTGTTTAAGCGCCCCCAAGTTGTGTTTTACTGTAGCTTCAGAAGCTTCAAACACGTGAGCAAAAGCGCCAATCTCATTGGTTGGATAGTTTTTGACGCATCACATCAAACTAAAAAAACAAACCCGAGGCGTTTTATTAAAAATTACGCTTTTACGCATCGGTGTGAACACTCACATTGGTGCCCTTTGTTGAGTCACGAGGCGTTAAATGTTGGCGAATAATGCGCACGAAATTCGTCCCGGTATGAACAGGCCTTTAGTCTACCGTTAGCCTAAAGTTACGTTAGAGATTTTAAAGATAATGTTGAAATGTGTTGTTGACTTAACTTAGAACAGATGTAGACATCCTTGTTTAATTTATTCACGTTTTTAGTTGGTGTTGTGGTCTACCGCATAACTTAATCACATAACTTAATCCAGAGCAGAAACTAATCTCGGTTGAGATGTGGCTTGGGGGACAGGGTAAAAAATACACACCGTCGCCCAGCCTCTTGGGAACCTAGTGTCGGAGTTGCATGTACCCCCATGCACATTGTTTGACCATTTTAAACTTAAAATGACAAGAAAAGACAAATGAAAACTGACTAACTGCAATGCATTTCAATGGACGTGGAATCATAGAATGTCCGAGTGTATTGGGTTAGCTGCGCACTGTGATTGGCACATCGCGTTTGAGGGCGCAACTAGCTAACCTCGTTCAATGAGCTTCATAAGAAAAACCAAACTAGTTGACCAGCATTTTCTGCCAGTTGGATCAGCAACAAACCCCAAAAAACCACACACAAAAAAACAGAATAGACTTGCTAGGACCACCATGAAAATCTATTCCAGTTTTAGCCAGATCCTGCGGGGCATGAATTGAGTGTGAATACTTTATAAACAAAGCGTAAAACATTGTCCTGATAACCTCAGAGTCACCTGAATCCAAACCACACCAGAGTTAAATGTCAAGCGCAGCATTAAAAAGCTTTGCAAAAGCAAACTAACAGACTCAGCTGTTCAAGCTGTATGTCCTCCAGGGCTCAAATACTTTATCCACAAAACCATCATAACTCCCCCTTCTTAGTGATTTTTTTAAAGAAAATCAACAAAATATGTGTCCACCACCACATTGAGCGTTGAGGTTATCTGAATGTTTGTTTTTCATTTGCTTACAGAAGTTGTGATCATAAAGTGCCCTTTCTAATGGACTTCTAAGCCTCGGTGAGTTTTATATAAACGGTGGTTTTATATGCACGGATAGCTTCCACACATCATCAAGTCTTCCTAGCGTCCAGCAATCCATATGCAATAAAAAGGGATAAATATGAGGGCCGGGCCAGAAAAGGGTTGATGGACGATTATTGCATTTTCCTCACCAAACACGCAGTGGATGAGATTAATGCGTTAGCCAGCAAATCCGAGGGACAAGAACAGGTTCAACAGTCTGCATCCAAGACACTCCCGAGGAAATAAATCATAATCGTTATGTTTTTTTGTTCTCAGAGATTTACAACTGACTGGTTCTTAATGCTCCACGCAGAGAGGAAGACAGGAGTGGTGATTTTGGCCGTGCTGCTGCAGGTATTGATTGTGAGACTGCTCTTGTTATGCTACAAATCACACAAATGCGAGCTAATAACAGGCCCAGATAGAAACTGCAGACTTTTTTTTTTTTTTTTTTTGCTTATATGGGGGGTGGGGGTTAATTCATTCAAAATATTGAATAAATGAACACACAAGGGAGGATTGTAGAACTACGAATAATGGGGGTTCAGATTTTACAATGATATACCAAACTTTCAGCAGTCAGAGTTCACATGCACAATTGTACACCAATTACGCTTAAAGGGATAGTTCACTTTGAAATTAATTTTTGGTATGTTTTAGCTTACCTCAAGGGCATTCAAGATGTAGGTGTCTTTGTTTCCGCAGTAGTTTCAATTTTGATATTTTTAGGTCAAACCGTTCTTGTCTATCAGTCATATAATGGAGGTCTATGGTCACCACCTCAAAGAGCATGCACAGAGAAGTCCAAATTAAACATGATTTAATGACTCGTAAATGTAAGTACACATTGATGGCCTAAGACACGAAACGAGCGGTTTGTGAGAGAAAACGAACAGTATTAATATCGTTTTTACCTCTTAACCAAGTGGTGACCATAGACCTCCATTATATGACTGACAGACACCAAAGGTTTGACCTAAAAATATCAAAATTGAAAATACTGCGGAAACAAAGGCACCTACATCTTGGATGCACTTAAGGTCAGCTAAAACATACCAAAAATGAATTTCAAAGTGAACTATCCATTTGATCTGACAACGTGTATGGTTATGGAAACACATTGAACGGTTTCTGAACTTCATCCGATCAAAACAACACAATGGAAGGATTGTATCATGTAAAATCTACCTGGATTTTTTGCCCATTTCTCCAAATTTTGCAGTGAGAAAATACTAGAATGCCACTCAAGGAGTTTATATGCGATTAAACATGGGAAAACCATGATCATTTCAAATCTCATGTAAACATGGTTTTCTTTGACAAGCAGTTGTTTAAAATAAGCATACTTGGATAGTTATAATAAACAGACAATGTACGACATTCAAACAGAACAACGAATATTCACGATCTTCACAAACACAACTAGCTGGGTTGTTTTAACCCAATTTTGGGTAAAATATGGACAAACGCAGCCATTGGGTTCCATTTTTAAATTCCATTTTTAACCCAATGACTGGGTTTGTCCATATTTTACCCAAAATTGGGTTTAAACAAACCAGCATTTTTAGAGTGTATATGTAAACAAATTACTATAGAAATTAAGAGCTGACTTTATGATCTCATAACTTTCTAAAATGCGGTAAACATTAAAAATGTTACAAATATTCTAAATGCACTTTTCCCCTTTTTAGTAAAAAGTTTACTTCAGTAATCAGAAGTGACATGCATTTATGCACATAAACAAATGTACTGTAGATGATTAACATTTTCAAAAAAGGATCACAAAACTACAATGCTATGCAAATGAAAACCCATTAATGCTAATCCACAAACAGATCATGGGTTTTTAACATTGCCCTATTATGTTTCTTTTTAATCATGATGTAATAAAGCATATTGTTCATTGTTATACACTCTCAGACAAAAAAGCTACAAAAGCTGTCACTTGGGCTGTACCTTTTCAAAAGGTAAACTTTTGTCCATTTCATGAGCTAATATGTACATTTTAGGTGTTTATATGTACATTTTAGGCGCTAATAAGTACGTTTTAGTTGTTAATATGTACATTTTAAGTGTTAATGTACATTTTAGGTGCTAATATGTCCATTTCAGGAGCTAATATGTACATTTTAGGTGTTAATATGGACATTTTAGGTGCTAATAAGTACATTTTAGTTATTAATATATACATTTTAAGTGTTAATGTACATTTTAGGTGCTAATATGTCCATTTTACGTGCTAATATGTACATTTTAGGTGGTAATATGTAAATTTTAGGTACTAATATGTACATTTTAAGTGTTAATATGTCCATTTCATGAGATATATGTCTATTTCATGAGCTAATATGTACATTTTAGGTGGTAATATGTACATTTTTAGGTACTAATATTTAGATTTTAAGTATTAATATGTATATTTTAGGTGCTAATATGTCAATTTCATGAGCTACTATGTACATTTTAGGTGCTAATATGTACCACTAATGCCTCGTTTCCACTGAGCGGCACGGTACGGTACGGTTCGGTTCGGCACGCATTTATTTGCGTTTCCACTGTCAAAAGTTGTGAATGGTACCAAAAAGCGAACCGTACCGTACCACTATTTTGGGTACCCTTTCGTTGGGGTACCTAGCACAGTGAAAGGGTACTAAAAGGTGGAGCTAGACTCACTGCAGAACGGTGATTGGTGGACAGAGTATCGTCACTCGCGCGTGCTAAGGCATACAGTTAAATATTTTATTCTACTGTTATTGTGTCACGAAATGTAGTTTTAAGAGTTTTTCAGGCGAGAAAGTAGTTTTTTAAAGCTCAAATCTGTGGTTTATTTATAGATTTATGATAATTTGACTGAGATCCATTTCAAGCGATCACCGGACGCTCGCGCTCGTGTCCCCGCCTGGAACAGCCTTTCCGCGGCTAGTCGCTCTGATGTTTGCCGCTGACTCGGACGGCTCTGTAGTGGTTAAATATGAGATATAGTTCATCTTGTATAAACCTAACAGGTGATCTTTGGTCTCGTGAATCTATAATTCGTTCCCTGGCCAATAGCTTTGGCAGAAGGCTACGTGAAGTTTCATATCTTTGAGCGCTGAATTTGTAGTTGACTGACTGAATTGTTTCTTTATGTTATTTAAGCTTTACTGTATATCTGTTTGTACCTTTTACTTATACTTTTATAATGGCTATTATTGATAAAACTGAAATGCAACAAAAAGAGATAATTTTGTCATTTTTCAAATTCTATTACAAGATAATGTGTTGTTTATTGCAACATTTGTACCAATACGATATGCAATACATTACATATTGCCTGGAATATGTTTAATATTTTTACATTTAAACGAAACGAGGCAGGGTTGTGTTTTATATTTAGTTTTGTTAAAAATATAACATTACATACATGCAGTGAATATAATCAATAGGCTATGCGTTGCCTGAACCACATTTGTGTGCTTTATAATGTTTAAAATGTATTGAAATGAAATCAAAAAGAAGCAGAGTGGTGTTTTATAACATATTTCGTTTTATTATTGCCTAAAATGAACATACAGAGATAACCGGAGTCACAGAGCCAAAGCGAGCTGAGTGCCGCGTTCAAGAACGCGCTGTTCCATTAGTAGGGATCATTCTCCTGAGTCGGACTTTGCGATGGCTACTTGGTATTGAGAAACGCCTAATGCCAGCGCTTGTTTCTAGTGACAAACATGCTGAGAAGCAAGAACAAGATCTGCTGTGCTGTCTGTCATCCATTGTTGTTTACTATGTCACTTTCTTCGCGCGAAAATGACGTCGATCGCTTCTTTCCAGCAAACACCACGCCTATCAAGTAAGGGTACTGTTGGCGGTGGAAACGCAAGCCTGATCATGGTGTACCCGACCCGTACCTGCACTGCAACCGTACCGTACCCCTCAGTGGAAACGAGGCATAAGGTACCAATATGCAGCCTTTGGGTACAAAAGTGTACCTTTTGAAGAGGTACAGCCCCAGTGACCGCTTTTGTACTTTTTTTCTGAGAGTGTAAGCTAATACCAAATTGTCCGAAATCCGAAATGTGGTTAGGGAGTAGATTTGATATTATTTTATGCAGTGTGAGGCAAGAAAAAAAACTTATCAACGAGGAATACTTTCCAAAAGAAACAAGTAATCAAATACCCCAAGAGAACCAGTCCTCTCTCGAATCAATATGAGGAAGTGAATATGGATAAGCATTGACTGCTGTAGGCCCAACTCTCCTGTAAATCAGATGGGTTCACAAAGCACAACATGTAAATACTAGTCTGTCCTGTGAGAGAGACAGTTATCTAGTCCATACTTTGCATCTCTTCCCTCAAAAGACTGGCCCATCTCTCATCTGAGCTCAGATAATCTTATCAGAAGATGCAGGCTGGAGCTTATCTACGCACAGTCCGAATTTGCTTTTGTTTTGTCTTCTGGTCTCCTTCCCTATGCTTGCCGTGAGATTTTCCTGCTGTTGCATCCCCTGTTGTCACTGCATGAGCAGAGAGAGCCACAGCAATCTAAATCCTCTTACGCAGACTGCAGAAATAGGAAGACAATGAGGGCCCCAAGAAACGCCAGTGCCCAACAAGAGAGGACAGACGGGGGTGAGGGCACTCTGGGGATGAGGCTGTAAATCGAGGGCTGGTTCAACTCAGGCAAAGATCTGAAAGAGCACCTTTCACAAAGCCAATGAGAGAAACCTGGACTGGCAATTTCAAATGGCCATTGAAGCGTAACACGTAAACATATACAAAGGATAGGAAAGGGCGAGGAGATAGCTATAAGTTTACTAACCAAATTCCATTTCATTTACAGTTAGCAAACGTAACCTTGCGCTCAAACTGAACCCCAAGGTTAGGCTCACTTGTGAACACCGACAACACCCTGTACTTTCCGTGTCTGTGGTGACAGAGGGCCCAACAACATGACAGAACACAGTTCAGGCATCAGTGCCTCAAATCAAGTATTAGGTGGAGGGAGGCAGCGGTAAGGGCCTGAAGTTAAAGAACAACATTGTTTTTTTTCTTCTTCTCAAGGTCCCCTTAAATGAGGCCGGCGGTTAAACAACAGCACTATTACCCATTAAAGATTGCTTTCTGAACATGTTCTACAGACGAGACAAACAATCTCAAGACAATTACAACGGCTGGGTGAGTGGAAGGTAGACAATGGCTCTGTGGCGCCACTTCTCTCGGGACAGATTACTGTAATTCCAGCCTAACAGGTTGAGACTTTGCATTAGGTTCTTGGTATTGGACATGCAAGGACACACCATACCCAACATTAGCTCTAAAATCATGTTGTTGTTAAAGTCTACATGGCCAATAAATGACCAAGATCCAAATCTGGTAACTATATATGTTGGTTTAACAATTGGCTGAATTCAGAAAGAGAGCACGTTTTTGTGTTCAAAAATACAAGATGCCGGGCTGTGGATTGAGAAAAAAGAAGAAAAAAAAACAAGGTCTGGAGGCACATTTTTAAAACTTTTTTAACCTTGAGTGCCGCATTTTGATGGCAGGACCAGTGTGTCATGCACAAGATGCTGCAAAAGATGTAAAATGCAAGCACAATGGTCAAAGACATTTGTCTAGCACAAAAATAATGAAACAGAAGCGCAGTGGAATGCAATAATGTTTTTTTTTTCTGTGAACAGCCCTTAAAGGGGTCATGATCTGGCTTTTTAAATTTTATTGTATTGTTGTCTGAGGTCAACTTATGATGTTTGCTTGGTTTTTGCATTCAAAAACATCAAAATGAATAAGTAATAGGCTATTTTCTACCCTAGTTTTGAGCCTAGCTGAAAACGCTCGGTTTTTATGGGCGTCTCGCACTGAAGACTTGGAAGTAAACGCCCACTGCTGTGAGTGGAGAACAGTTTTGCATATTATAATGAGTTTAACTAACTCGCGTACGCGTGGGGGAAATTGTTTTGAAAACGTCCAATGTTGTAAAACGGCAAATCAAATGATTCGCCCATACATGTTTGACCCAAGTCCGTGTGTTGCACAATTCCTGTCAGATCCAATATAGACGGCACTGTTTTACCCTCATCAGCTGGAATGTCAATTAAAAATAAAGTTTATCCATGCAGTCCTATTGGAATCCAGAGGAAGCTTATGCAGCGACTGTCTTCTTCCACAAGCAGGCACTGCACAATATTCTGTATTGCTCGGTAGCTCGATCCGGTTTATCATCACGAGGTAGGCCTATGTTATAGAGCTATGCGTGTAATGCACGAATCGGTGGGCGGGGCTAAACCGGCCGTGTTGAAGTAGGCGTTGATCTTCTTCTGCGGGGGTGGAGTTTTATCCTCTTTGACGTCATAGTTCCCCACTTTTGAAAAATCGAGTCGTTTGCTGAGGCTGGTGTCAATAAAAGCTTTTATTGGACTAACAAGGACGTTTTCAGTTCTGAAACTTACAGGATACTCTTATAGAGGGTATGCGCATGAAGTCACCTCCGGCCGGAGTGCTGCAGTTCCTCACAGTGAGTGGCAAAAAGACTGTATATGTGTTCAGCGTTAATGCCGCGAAAAACAAACACAACACATATAAAGTGGGAAAGAGCTTTGCGATTGACTGTACAACTAGATTTGACAAAAAAATCGGAGGTATATTTTTACAGACTGCGATAGAAAGAGGAGCAAATGGATCTCTGCAATTCACAGAAACAACTGGACTCCAGTCAGCGAAAGGTGGATTTTAAGTTTTCATTTTGTGTCAACATGCTGAATTTAGCTGTAAAACCATACCCATATATTTTGTATTGTTATAACGTTTTATATATATATATATATATATATATATATATATATATATATATATATATATATATATATATATATATATATATATATATATAAACAACTCATCAATTAAATATGTATCATTCCATATTCTGCATTATTGGATGTTTTTTAATAAACACTGACTAAAAAAATCATATAAAGTTTTATGGCTGGACCGATATGATGATATATAGGCTATATATAACACTGATATAAGTAATCACTCGAATTTAAACCTATATTGTATTTATATAAAACGTTCACAGGCAAATTTGCTTTATGTTTAGGTCTATATTGCTTTTATTTCCTCGGTGTCGAAATCAGGCAAACATAAATGTCAGGCAACACGATTCCTGGCTGCATGTCAATAATATCCATGGATCACGATCTTTCAGTAAGTTGTAAGGAACACTATATTGAGTCCAACATTTAATTTAAATTGATAAAATTGTTCGTTTTAGTCACATTTTCGCAGTTTCCCCTATTAAATCGAGTCACGCAGCAGATCTTTTGCCACTCGGTCAGGCTGAGAGGGGTTGTTCCGGCGGGAAAGTCACGTGAATGCATTCCCTCTATAATATGATGACCTCTTAGATGTCAAAAGCTCAAGGAAAAAGTGTCTGTAGGTGCTGTTTTAGTTCTTAAAGGACATCAGGTTCTTTAAGATTAACTGGTAATATAACAGTTATCGGGCAATATTTAATCGGTATGCTCATGTCACTTATTTTTACATTTATATTACCTTTGTCATCACATAATGCTCACTGTAAAAAAAAATGAATGACATTAATAAATGTCTTTAGCAAACCTTAAAATATATCTATTTAGAATTTTATTTTTCATTCTGTACACAATGTTGTGATACCTAAATTTAATTTAGTTGAAAATAATTAGGGGTTCAAGCACTTCAGTGCTGAAACCCTATTGTTATTGTTAATTTACCCACAATGCAACATTCTCCATGTAAAACTGATCGTGCAGGTACGAACTGTAAGTCCTAGAGACTTGAAACTTTGTGGGCTGGTAGTAGTCATATCCGCCGAGAGCGTCACAAAGGCACGCCCCGATTGGCCTGACGGGGGCGCTACAGCGGGCAAAAGTACGAAATGGCTCATAACTCCTCAACCGTCTGGCGTAGGCTCAAGTGTCTTACATCGTTGGAATCCTTGGCTCCAGACGGACAAGATGCATGCCTCGGATTGGCTCGCCCTTCAGGCGCCAATTTCGAGTAAATTGCGTTTTTTTGAAAAACATACTTTTGAGAGCTACTTCTACGTTTTTGGCCCTGTCTGAACCAAACCACTGCAGAAATATTCTCTGGAGTCTCTCTGTCTATAATCATAAAAAAAAATTCACAATTTCAATTATCAGTTGCTAAGGGGGACCAAAATGTTTGGAAGAGCCACTTTTACTAAAACAGTTTTAACTTGTGACTGGAAAGAGATATTTCGTGAAACTTGGGTCACGTGTTCATGAGCTCATTTTGAGGTCACATGAAAAAAATTGTGATGATTGGCCACTTGGTGGCGCTATAACATGAAAAAAACATATAACCACCTGACCGTTAGTCTGATTGACTTGAAAATTGGTATGCAGTGTCTTGGTCCAAGGCCCCATGTATGTGTATGAGGACATTAGTGTATCTCAAAAAACATGGCTGCCATTGGCCAATGAATTTTGAGCACCTATGAGACAAGGTTAACAGAGGCCGATCGGAACGAAACTCGATGGGCATGTTTGACTCATGGTCCAAGAGGTCTGTAAGAGATTTGAAAGAAATCAGCCACTAGTTGGCGCTAACGAGTTCTATGGCTCTGTAATCATGTAGTGTTGCTCTCATCCCCACAAAATGCATGTCATCGGATAGATCTCTTCACGCGGAACAACTTTGCCTCAAGAACCATTGCTGTCAATCAAATCGTTCGTTAAATATTCGCGAATATGTCAAAAACCTACTTTTGCGAACCAGTCCCTGGTTTCTTGTCCGATTGGAACCAGACCAGTCTAGGACAATTCTCTGGACTCTCTAGATTACAGTTTCTCCAATTGCTAACACACAATTTTGCAAACTAGTCTGGTTTTATCAAAATACTTAACACAATTCACAAAACCACACAGCCAAACTGCAAAATACCTCATATATCCTGCAAAATGAAGCACTGCAACTGAAACTACACATGGCATTATCAAAATCAAACTTTTGCTTGAAGTGGCACACACTTCATTCATATGACCAGATTTTTGCCTAATCAACTGCACACTGTTGGGCATAATGAAAAGCACTCCTATCTTTAGTATGCTTTGCCATAATACTACTGTAAAATATGTATCAGATTGTTCACATGCACAGAAATATTTGCAGATACACACATGCTGTTGAAACTTCATTTTATTTTTTCACTACAGTAAACCAGTCAGTGCAACATATGCACAGCAGAAATATTTACATGCAGGGCTGGACTGGGACAAAAAAATCAGCCCTGGACACTTCATCCAGACCGGCCCACTATGCATGTAAACACACACATATATCTATACGTGCATTAATCTGCATGTAAAATTACTGATTAGATTTTACTTGCTATCAAAACCAAGAAAAAACTATTAAAATAATAAACAAAGAAAATGGAAATGATTTTATAAGGCTTTATTGTAAATAACTGGTCTTAATTATGTGCTGCTTATTAGTCTAATAGAATATTCTTAGGGTCTACTATATAAACTATATTTCATGAGGTGCAACATCACTGCCAGGACCTACAGAAATATTAATATGTTGCACCTCATGTTTATATAGTATACCTATATTTCATATATACTATATCATTTATATAGTATATTTGTATATTAATCCTTTGTAAAGCTGTTAGTCAAGAGTAGTGAGTTATTACTCTTTGTCTTTTGTTCACATTTATGACACAGACAGGCTTCTGCCAGGCACTTTCAGGGATTTTTTTCTCTCAATTGATTACAAATTGAAAAAAAATATATATATGTGCATATTTATGTGCAAAAATACTCCTTTCTATAGCCTAGCTATTTGAAAGGTATGCAAGTATGCAAAATACTCCTTTCTATAGCTATTTTTCAAGTCAAATATGGTCAAATGGCTTTCCTAAGGTAAATGTAACGTTTTGTGACAATTGTTCTCCTGCTGTTTTATTGATCTCTTTCCGTGGTTGAAAAGCACTGATTGATTGATATTATTTATGAGGCATATACCATTCGATAAGTTGTAGGCTGCTACTTTCTGTTATCTTTAAATAAAAAATACAAGTTGATCGGTTTACTTGAACTGAGGCGCTAAAGCGATCTGTCACGTCATAGTTTCTAGCGGCAAAACGGTATTGTCTGAATTTCGTAATAAAATGGACACAGAGCCTGAGAGCTGAGAATTTTAAATGTGAGTGGAGGCATATTACAGCTGGAATATCGTAACATTTTTAAACATAACAATGCAGAAGGCTAATTGTAGCCTATCGTTAAATGTCTAACCTCAGCAGTCAGGCACGCCCTGCTGACATCTTCACTCAAGTCTTTTGCTGGCCTTCCAGCAAATAATTAATTTATTTTAACACATTTGGTGGCATCTGCCTCAAGTTCTTGTCGTTTTTTTCACACTCAACTTCTCGGCCCCACTTTTACGTTTAGAGATGTTATTATTTAACATGAATTTTGTTGCACATCATCACATCGCATCACTGCAGTTGAAAAGCGGACGCTTATTCAAGTCTAGAACTTGAACTTGATTCCGACTGGCCAATGTTGAGTGAACACGTCATGTGTGAAAGCGTTTCATATCTTCACACAGTTAGACCTGTCACTCTCACAGCTCAGCGTCAGCTTCATGCGGCTTCATGAGAGACACACATAAGCCCGGAATTGGACAATGCAACAATATAGGCTACTTATGATAGAATA
Source organism: Hybognathus amarus (assembly GCA_030378365.1). Classification (NCBI taxonomy): domain Eukaryota; kingdom Metazoa; phylum Chordata; class Actinopteri; order Cypriniformes; family Leuciscidae; genus Hybognathus; species Hybognathus amarus. Next base: position 197,918 of record JAQIUQ010000222.1, read on the forward strand.
TATTTACATATTTAATAATGATTTAAAAACAAAATAACGCGCCGGGCCGCCGGCTCAACCAGACCGCGGCCCACCGGGAATCCCCAGTAGTCCGGATGGCCAGTACATGCCTGTACCGAAGAAATCGACCAGTAGTTGGCGCTAACGAGTTTTATGGCTCTGTAATCACGTGGTATTGCACACATCCCCACAATATGCATATCTTTTGATAGATCTCCTCATGATGAACAACTTTGCCTCAAGAACCATTGCTCTCTATCAAATCGTTCATTAAAGGTGCATTGCGCAACATTTTATGTTAAAATTAGCCGTTTTCTAACCCATACATGCTGAAACAATCGCCTGATGGGCTGAATGAGCCCTTCTCTGATCACTGCGATCGCCTCTATAATCCTGTACAGTGAAATATATAAGAGGGATTCGGGCTGGAATCTGAGACTAGGCGTGACGTCATGCGCGTTCACGCTCGCCTGGCTATGTGCCTGCAGGATGGTGTATTCGCCGCCGTTCTCCGTATCAGAGAGACAACTCGAGCGACGCAACTTTAGTCAACTTTCCCAAAAGTAGAAGATGGATTCAAAGGGGCTGTTTAGTCTACATCTGGTCACTTCATGTGTTTTCTGTGATCGGATAACTTATTCGATCGTGAAAAGACCAGGTTGAATCCAGACGGATTTGAATCCGACAGCTCAAACCATTGAGGACGTGGTCTGGGCTGTATTCCAGACGAAACTGGACAAGTGTAAATGCATCTGGTTGTTGAAAACAGGCTATGTCATGTTGTTTTAGTCATATATGACGACGTGCATCAGATGAGCAGGCGAGTGTATTTATAAGCCAGCGCGCCGCAATCTATCGCAAATGAAAGTGAAAGTAAGACGCATACGATTAACACTAAGTTACCTTCCACCTCCACTATCTTCATTAAAAGTAGCCTTAAGAAATGAAATGATCTCATACCAGGGCTTCTGCCGCTCTCTCTTATTGCTGTCTTTGCTGATTTTGAAATAGCCGAAGCCGATGATTTATAAAATGCAGCTCATCTGTTGCTTTCGGTGACGTGCACTTCATGAAATCTGTATATAACGCAGGAATTGAATATCAGATTAATATCCGTTTTGCAAAAACACATTTATGTGACCAGGTGTAATGGAATCGTTTTGATAAATCAAATAGATCTGAGAAAACGCATTGTGGCCAGGTGTAAAAACAGCCCCAAAGAGACCGGCTTGTAGTTCATTACAAACCCCAACGCAAACTCCACGTAAGACAAAGAAAATACAACTTCTGTCTGTCCAGTGCCAGGCGTCGGAATAAGACTAGAGTCAACATCGGGAAGGCTTTCAACAAACGGAGAGATCTCGGGCGGCTCTGCTCTAGGGCTCAAACGTGTTCATGAACGTGTTTCCATAATAATACAATCATAAGTGGATACAGTAAGCACATAAAACAGTTCAACATGGAGATCAATGGAAACAAAAGCCGAAGTTTTCTACCCCTGTTTTCCCCTCACACACACATAGGCCTACATAAGTGTGTAATTTACTCAAATGCCTTTCCTTTCATATATTTTAAATGACTTGCAGATTTATAACTGTATTACCTCATTATGACTGTAACAAAAGATGTGTGTCTGATGCTCCTTTGGTTATGAACAGCTCGTGCAAACGTGCGTGTATTCCGTGTATATGTCTAGCCTACTCTATAAAGTCTATGGTATTCCATGAGCGCGCACGCAGTTTCATTTGTCACCAGAGGGGGCGTAGTTCTGCAAAAACTCAGAGACTTGCGTTATGCTCCTTTAAATATTCACGAATATGTTAAAAACATACTTTTGTGAACTAGTCCCTGGTTTTTTGCTTGATCGGAACCAGATCAGTCTAGGACGATTCTCTGGACTCTCTCGATCAATAATTATCAAAAAAAGTTGAACTTTTGCATTTGATTGGCCATAAACGTGTCATTTAAATAATGAGCGTGGCTAAATTAATTCAAAAGCCTATAAATCATAAACAAAAACTCAGAACTTCCCGAAAATTGGTGAGCATATGTGCCATAACGTCATTAACAAGCATGCAAAGTTTTATGGAGATCGGACAATAGATGGCGCTATAACTGTTACAAATCTTAAAAACCATGTATTCCCTATGGTAAATTGCCTGCATTGGCTGTAAATGGTCTTACTAAAATAAATTAATGTCTTTTGATGATTGTTGTCCTTAAAGACCTTAACTGCTTGAACCCCGATAAATGCTGCTTGCAGCTTTAATTGTAATTAGTTCTTAGTGTTTCATTTCAAAATTATACAAAATAGTAAATACACAATGCTGAAAATAATGACAATTCATATTGTAGGTGTTACACTGGATTGAATATAGCACCGGTTATTGCTGAAATATTGCATGTACATGCATGTGTTTGCAGTGATATGTTGATATCCTTGTAGATAGACTAGGCATGCAGGTGTGATTGTGCAAGCTTAATCATGAAAAAGAAGAAAAAACACAAACACCCACACACAAAAAATCCATCCAAATGATGTCCCCAGATATCCAAAACTGAGATTTCTTGTAGTACCAGCATGCTGTTGCTGCTGCTGGTTTATAGATATGCCATGATTTTAGAGGGGATTGTATCACGTATTACCTGTGAGGAGATTTCTCAGAAGGGAATAAGTATCAGGTTGCTTTCAATATGGTATTATATAACCACACACCAACAACTTTGAGTTTCTTAAAGTGGTAGTCATACCATAAAAAAAGAAAAAAAGATATGTGATCTCGAAATAAAGGGTTCAATGTAAAACATACTCGGAAGACATTTCCAGGTCAAACAGACCATCTATTGAAAGAAAATTGCAGAAACGTCTCTTTCCGAACTTCCACAACTTTCTGAAGTGAGATGAATGCAGTTGACACATGACTGCCCACATTTGCACATCAATGATGCCTAATCGGTGGTTCGGCGGCTTGGACCAGCCAGTCGTGGTGAAATAATATTGAGGAAGTAGGATATATAATTCTGAAACACAGAATTACACAAAGAACTGAATGCTACAACCACACACACACACACACAAAAACAGGTTTTGGTGTGACTTTTACTAGCATTATCAGTGGACCTCAATAGAGAACAATTAAATTATTTATTATATTGCACCATTAAAATGTTCAAATACACTTTTCTTTCCTGGTTTCTAGCTTTATTTGCAATTAAAAACAAGCCTACTCTAGAGTAACAAACGAGAAACTATGCTCCGCCCCACCTTCAAAACGACCCTAGAGCCCTAGCCGAAGCCGAGCCAACTCCTGATAGAGGACATTTTGACTCCAGAGGAACGTTGATTGATCTTCAAGCTATTCCCCTTCACCTTTACCAGTGAATATGTTCATATTCGTTTTGTTCATATTACATTTTTGTTGTTAGTTTGAATTACATTAGTAAAAGTATAGGTTATACTTTTACTGCGCATGCGCATGGGTTCTCTCGCTCTCTGTTGCACACACTACTGCTCGCTCGCTCTAGATTCCGAGAGATTTGAACTAATTTGCGGTCATTAGGGAGCTGCTATCAATCTGCGGTAGACTCGCAGAGTTACGGGAGACTTGCGATGTCTGATATTTACACAACTAACACCAAATCTGCCACCTTTTCAAACAGTAACATATTTTCTGCTGTCGCAAACCTCAACTGTGCTCATGTGTAATTGGAACCAGATGATAGGCTTAAATGTTTCCCGGCTTGACTGTTAAAAGCAGACGATTGGCTATCCAGTGGTAGGGGCGGGGCATGTGCATACAACCGCCATCTTTGGTTTTACAGGTTTTCCCTATTATAGTTGTATTAAGGATTTAGGAAGTGGCATATCTCTATATACTGTAAATAGTCTCTGGTGTAGCTCATTTTTTGGGATATTTTTTCCCTCAATTCTTACACATGGCACCTTTAAAATATCAAAAAATGCTGAAGATAAATTTCTTTGAGATGCAACACTGCATAAGATTTTAAGACTTGTTTTCAAAGACTGAATCATAAATGTAAATATATTTAAGCTGGTTTCACAAACAGGGTTTAGATTAAGCCAGGATTAGGCCTTAGTTAAATTAGGACAATCTTTTATAAACGTGCCTTAGAAAAATTACTGGTGTGCATCTTGAGACAAAACAATGACACTGAATTTTTTTAAATATTCCAGTTCACGTTGCTTTCAGTTAAAACCTTTTCTGTGAAAGTAGGCATTAGTGTTACTAAACTGGCAGATTTTTGTAACTTATTTACTTGTATTTAAACCAAGTATAAAAAAACAGCGCAAAACACTCTTACATACACATTCTCTTACAAAAATTCCTCAAGTAAATGTATTGTTTAATTAATTTTAAACATTTAAAATAAAAAAATAAAAACACCATACGAATTCATTAAGAAGTCATTGTTTGCAGTTTAAAGACCACTTCTAAAGGTTGCTAGACCCATATCCTGAGCCCGGAAAGGTTTAGCCATGAGAATGGGACCAACCATGGTGGTCATGCTAAATAATCTTAAGAGTATCACTTCCACTGGTTTAGAATAGTTCAAAGGCATGTGTGAATCTACAGACCTTGTCAGAGATCAGAGATAGAGGCCCCAAACACGCCTCAGGTGCAGCCGCCAGAAGGCGTCCATTAAATAAATGTTCATCCATCAAAGAACCTAATCTCAAGTTCAGCCAACACTTCTATTGTACCAGGACTTCCATACCACTGCTTCAGCATAAAAGAAATCATTAAGGTGTGCTATGGGACTTCCATGCCATTGAGAACACATAAAGAGGGACTTTGAGGTGTGCTACCTTACAATGCAAAGCTAATTGTTCAGCAGCTCTTATGATGAATTCTATGCATACCACGATGCCTTTCGCTTTGGAAGCTAAAATGACGGAAGGGAATAGAATACCATTAAAAAATAAAACGAGAACTGTAGAAAAACAAAAAGTTTGTTCCTTGCTTATCCAGCTTTACGATTTACTGCTTGTTTACAAATTGCAGTGTTTTTGAACTCCGTGAACAAGGTTTAATTTTTTACTGAAAAAAAGGTTTGTAATTCCAGTCCTACTTTAACACTACAGAAAGAAATATATAGATATATTGTTGCTTCAATTGCAAAGCATCACATGACAACTCGAAATGCAGCCTGAGTTTTTTCGAAGCAATAAATGGAAATGGCCATTGGCGATGTCTATGATCCACGGCTGCCCTATGTCCAAGCAGGTTTCATATATTAAATAGAGCCCCCCGGTCATCAATTTCTTTTGTTTCCCATGAGGCATTACTCTGAAATCTTTGTCATGTCCCTCAGCGAGTCAAAAAACACGCTGCTCCCACCCCATGGCCAGGACGATCATCAACATATTATATTCACTGCAAACACACTCTGTTGTCTAAATAAATATGGTAGAAAACACCTTTGTTCCATGGATTTTGCAAGCGATATCAAGGTATGGCTGCACATTCTGTTTTTGTTATGTGCTAGGACACGGGAGGATAGGAATCTTGAAGATATGAAAGGCGTTTATCTTTTGCTATCTTCAGCATGCTCTATCACTGTCTGAAATGTGTAGAAAACCCACTGAATAAGATAAATGGGGGAAAAAAATTAGATCTGAGCCTGTCTCATATTATACAGGGACAGTAGGAAAATTACTGGTCTGGGCACTGCATTTCCACACACTTTGAATTCCAGCAGTGGACTTTGTCAGAAAATTGAGTATAATGGTGATGAACATGCCTGGCCACATTTTGCAACAAAAGATTCAGATTTGCTGTGATTATTGGCAATTAAAGGTGACAATAGAGGTATGCACACTCCCTAAAATGATATGCAAGCTAACTTATTTGCACTTCAAGCATGGGTTAGCCAACAAAAAGACTGCCGATGTTTAGCCATGCAACTAAATATTTTTTTTTCTGTATTATGACAGTATCAGCTATTTTCAAAAATAGGCTTTCTGTATGTACTGTACCGTTGGTAAAATACAATTCAGCCTAACTGAGTTATTTCGTTTAAAAACTGATTGTTTTTATGCACATAAATAATTTATCATCTTTTTCATTTTCATTCATTCTTTTTTTAACCAGGTTGAGATTAAAATCTCTTTTACAAGAGTGACCTGGCCAAGAACGTCAGCTACAATAATAACAAACATACAAATACACATGAAAACAGAAAAACATAAAAAACAGCAATTTACCAAAGGATAAAACACATCAACAAGGATAAAACTGGTTTAGTGATGGAAGCATTGTCAGCTTTAAGATGTTGTAAAATATTCCAAGCAGAATCGGAAAAGTTTAAAAAGAAACTGCAGCCTTAAATAACTCAATGTATGTAGTTACTTTGGTAACGATTTCTATTCCTCTTATTGATTACTTTGTGAGCATTTCAAAATGACTTGAACAATTCAAGCCCAGAGATGACACTGTTTTCAGTGCAGGCATGTGTAACTATTTTAGGCAACTCTTAAAGTGACGGCAGTTTCCGTCTCAATAATAACACTAATCAAACAACAAAAGACAAAAAGAAAATTTGTTCTTGAATGAATAACTTTTGTAACTATATTTTGAATGTATATTTTATTCATAATGTGCAGTGTTATTTTGTATTTGGTTACAGTTTTTCTACCTCAAAATCTTAAAACACTATTTAGTGTTTACCTGTCTTTAATAATGCTTAAAATGTATAATAGTTAGGCTAGTTGTTTTTCTATGGTATTTTTAAACCACAGGAAAACGTTCCCTGTGTTAGCCTGTTGATTTTTGTCCATTATATTCAACTAAAATTTTTTGCAATAAGAAAAAAAAAGTTTTGCAATAAGACACTAAATGTGAATTATATCATTTTTTTAAATATTTTTTTTTTTTAATTTTTTTACCTTATTGGAATCAAAATTAAGAATCGATAAGATTTGTAATCAATAAGCAGAATCAAAAAAGTCATAAAAAGTCATTACTAGTGGGGTTACCATGATCTTCACTTTAGAATGAATTATACATTATGCATTACTCATATTAAAGGCCCCGATGTACTTTAAAGGGATACTCCACCGTTTTTTCATAATAAACTATGTAATTCCCTTAACTAAGATGAGTTGATACATCTGCCGTGTCAGTGCCTCGAGTAACTGTATTTAAAGCGATAGTTCGGCCAAAAATGATGTTTAACACATGCATTACTCACCTTAAAGCCGTTCGAAATGCGATCTTGTTTCAGATGAACACATTTTCAGTTATTTTAGAAAATGTCTTAGACCCTTCAGTGAATATAATGTGAAATAATGGGGTCCAGCTCCTTTAAGTCCCAAAATGTGCATACATCCTTCACAAAAGTAATCCATCCGGCTCCAGTGGGATAAACAAAGGCCTACTGAGGGTAATCTGTGCGGTATAGTTGTAAAAATATGCATATTTAAAACTTTATAAATGAAAATATCTGACTTTCAGCAACGATCGACGCACTTTCATGGGTGATGGAAGTCGGCGTACGTAGTGTAGGAACCGTTGTGACGTCGCAACGTTTCCTACGCTACGCCCATATCCTCGGATACGACTTCCTCGTAAGGAAGCTCGGCATACATTGCTGTAGGAACCGTCATGACGTCACCCGTGAACGGGCGTCCGATCGTTGCCGGAAGTCAGATATTTTCATTTATAAAGTTTTAAATATGCATATTTTTACGACAATACCGCACGGATTACCCTCAGAAGGCCTTCGTTTATCCCACTGGAGCCGGATGAATTACTTTTGTGAAGGATGTATGCACATTTTGGGACTTGAAGGAGCTGGACCCATTTCTTCACATTATATCCACTGAAGGGTCTAAGACATTTTCTAAAATAACTGAAAATGTGTTAATCTGAAACAAGATTGACATATGCATATCGAACGGCTTGAGGGTGAGTAATGCATGTGTTAAATATAATTTTTGGCCAAACAATCCCTTTAAATAGGGAAAACGTGGAGGTGTTTGGTCGCCTTTCTGCTTGGCCCCTATTGAATGAACTGGGCTTGTTAAGTGTGATCAAAGTGCCTCGATGCGCCAGACGATTGAGTGCACGCACTAAGACGAGAGCGGTATGCATCAACTCGTCTTAGTTAAGGGATTAACATAGTTTAATATGAAAAAAAAAAAAAAAACGGTGGAGTATCCCATTAAGCGAAATCGAAGAACTAGCTGATGTGATGTCATTTCAAACATTGGGAGTTCGAAATAGCTAGCCTGCCAAAATTTCGGAAATGTTTGCTACGGCTGGTAAACACCTTTGTACTACCATTTGTCCGTGGGGATTACGTAATAGTTAGGTGTGTGTGGAGGCTCCGCCTTTCACGCCAAAATCTTTTCTAATTTATTTATCCTGTTCAGACCATCAAGGTCAGATGTTCGCAAGTGAAAACATAAACACAAGAGAGCTACTTTACAGGAGAAAATGAAGTTGTACTTCTGATTAAACAAGACACTGACATCGTTTCTCAAGTTTAATATGGTAAGGCTGCTTGATTTTAAGATAAAGAGCTAAATAAATAAACGTGACGTGACTTTGATAGAGTGCCGAATTGCAGAGCTTGTGCAAACAAATCCACGTTGCTATGATCAGATGCATTTATTAAAAAAATGCTTGCTGTTTTCTCAATTTTGTTGTGTGTTTATTTTGTTATTAAGAGGAAACACGCAGCACATATTCTTATACTCATCCAAACGCCGCTCTCAGCAGTGTGGGTGGCATTGAATGTTTGCTAACAGTATACCGCTGCTCATGTATTTCGAACTTCCTTTTACCCTAAGTGAAGAACAAAAACTTCAAGAACAAGAACTTTGCCATGATGAGTATATTGGGGCCTTAATAATTAACCTGTGTGTAGAATATAGTAGTTACTGATAAGCTACTAGTCAACTGAGTGCTATCACTTACTAATAATCTTTAATCAAAGTTTCTTGTTAGTTAACATTAGTTACAAGAATGTTAATATTGTGATACTCATTTGTTCCTGTATAGTTATTCGTTAATGGTGGAAAAGTATTCTAAAGTGTTACTGCTACTTTGTGTTAGTAGCTTGTAGTGTAGCAAATAGTACCTTGACCGAGGTTTAAAGGTGAAGCATGTAAGTTAGCATCACTAATTGGAATTGCAAAATGTTGTCAAACAGGTTTCCTAAAAACTCCCCATCATTGGTCAGAAACACAAAAAGCCTTTCCCCAAACTCATACTATAGGTTGAGACAATGTTGCTAAGCTGGGCTGATTGGATAACCAAACGAACAAAGTAATGTTTAGATATCTCCACTGAGAAATGCTTCTTACACTTCTACCAACAAATGGCACACTAAAACTCTATAAAGGTGTGATAGAAGAAAATATTTTAACATTGATACCTTCAACAACTGTATTTTAACTTTTAGTTTGACTAAAAGAAACACTACTGACAAATGTACTGAAAGAGATACCAAGAGAAAATTTTGAAATATTGCTGTAATACCCCTGGAGTGAGAATGCGTGTACTGCAGGAGACATAAAAGCTCACCTTGAATAGAGACGATGGGGTGCTCTAGGCGAGTACACTCCGGCCTTGTGTGGGGTGCTGGGGTGGGGGAGGGCTCAGTGGGGAAAGGGGGCCTCTGGGATAGTATAGCAGGAAATGGAAGAGTGATGAAACAGAGGATAAGGCCGGGCACAGCCAGGGAAGCCATGTACCGTGGCAACACTGTCATGTTGACGGAGGCCGACCTCTCCTCTAGCTGCCAAGGCGGGCCTCTCGAATGCACCTGTTCAGAGAGAGACAAAGAATCCTTGTAAATAAAATCATTCTCTTAGTTTATTTACTGCACTTTCTTTAAAGTTTTCATTTCATGCAGTTACTATCAAGGAAGTCAAATAGTTTGGCAATATTTCACTTCTGTATGATTGCGTCAATAAAGTTTTGTTGACTTTGAGAAAAAGACAAGGGGAGAGAGAGGAGGAAAGATAATGTGTATGAACAGAAGTGGTAAAGGAGTCATAATCTTTATAATTAAACCTCATTTTCAATATAATTTATTATTATTTTTTTTTACAAAATAAAAACACTCACTATTTAGACCAGTGGAATGGTTCCTGCACACTTTTTAAAGTAAAGATTTTCTGAAGAAATCAAAATGAAAACATTAGGGGTGTGCAATATTGACAAATATGTATCTCAATATTGTTTTGTTGATGATAATTAGATGATATTTTTCTGATGGTGTTTTTGTGCTGGAACCATGGCTGGTTTAGGCCTGTTGTTGACGGCCAGGGACGTGCACAGACTTTTTGAGGGGCAGGGGCTCAAGTGAAAAAGGGCACTTCTCATAATAACGTTTTTTTTTTCTTTTGACATTTTTTAAACAAAAAAGTATAAATATTAACACAATTCTGACTTTTTATAAAATGTATTAAAGTTAATTTTATCTTCCTCAAATTCACGCAATTGTTTCATTTTCAAAAGATGTCTTCAGTTTACACAGAAACCAATGTTCTCCCTAGTATTCACCAGGTTTATTGAGCAGCAAAGGAAACCATGCTACAATGTGCATGTTTTCTATGCTATATATTTGATACACCTGATAGTGACATGGACTTATTTCACATTTGAGGGAAGACTGTATCTGTATCATATCATCATCATCATCATCATCATCATCAAATAAAACCTTCAAAATCCACATTTAGATGGAGTGTGTTTTAAACCTACTATCCTCCATCTGTTTGCATCTGTAGATTTCCTCTAAATTCACCAATTTAGATTTCTAAATTTCAGGGGAAAGACTATGTATGCAAGTCATTAACTTTAATAATACGAATTTTAGGCCATAAAAAGTCATAAAAACGTCCGGATTTTCCATCTAAGGTCATAAATTACATTCAGCCATGTCTTAAATGTATTTATTTTTTTATTAAATTTCGAGTCAATATTGCCAATGCTCGATATCAATGTCAGAGTTTGAATAAATGTTCGATAATGTTTATGTGCCAAAAGCGGAACGAAACTCATTTGAACCGCACGCGTCTCACGGACTGTTTCATCCGCTCGGTTCCAAGCCTAAACAGCGGCGCAGCGCGAGCTCACTAGAGCAGACGCGTTAACTCTTGATCGGCGCTTCAGACCTACTGTCTATGTTCAGACCTGATATTTAGATACACTATTCAATAAATATATTTGTTTGACAGGGAAGCTGTGCTCAAACAGGAATATATATTATTTTTCAAAAATTAAAAAGCACCCCAGAAAAAAGGGCACTTTCTCTCCCAGGAATAAAAAGGGCAGGTGCTCAAGCCCCCTTTGATGTCTATGCGTGCACATGCCTGTTGACGGCTGACTCACGCATATATTCATATTTTCGTTTTCTATGCAGTGGTCAGTTCACAGCTGTGACAAAAATACAAATATGTTATTATTTAAATAATATTTGCCACCTTAAATTGATTTCTAGGGGCATTTTTACCTATATACGGACATTTTATGCATCACCTTTTATGTCAAATTCTAAAATTCTAATTAAATTCTACTAGAATAATAACACAATACCACTGTTAGTCAAATTAAATTATTAAATCAAAATCCATCTTTGCAGTGCAGGCGACACAGAAGTGGCATCAGAAGTGACATTATATATTCACACTGCATTTACAATTGCATAAATAAAGCTATGAAATATTTAAATATGAAATGATTTGGCGGCAAGTCACTGTCTTAATAAATTGAGGGACTCATTCAGTCACCCAATTCGTTCAAACGGCTGATTCATTTGGAAAAGAAGCAAGTGATGGTAATTTTAATCATTAAATTGATTTGTTCAACACGCGGATTTCAGTCAAAAAAATCATCGCTATCTGTTGCATTGAGACTCTCCTACGTTTCATTTTGAAATTCTCGTCGGTGAAATAAAGATAAAACAAACATTATTGTTTAGAAAAACGTAACTCACAATGTTTATTTATTGTTCATGAACTGATGTATAAAATAAATATCAAATAATTTGGCACTCTTGCTCATGTGATATAGTGTCAAAACAACATAAATAGATATAAATAGATATAAATATGAGACACAAACTCATTTGAGGAACATCCTTGTAACTGCACACATAGTGAAAGCACTCAGCCTCGCACATCGTTAAAACAATAATTACAATATCATCGTTAACAATACATATCGCACACTAGGGCTGTGTATCACCAACAATGTCACGATACGATGACATCATCACGATACTAAAGCCACGATACGAATACGTATCACGATACAGATCAATTTGGAATTTATTTTGAGCTGAGTTTAGTAACAGTGCTACAACACTTGTGATAACTGAAAAACAATTTAATTTTTTGTCATACAAAATTTGAAATAATGCTGAGAATGGCTCTTCCTTAAAGTCTGCCTCAATATCTGAAATGACAATTATAGTGACACTGAAGCATGTCTACACTGCTCAATGACTAAACAACTTAAATCATTCCATAAAAGCAAAAACGGTAACAACTTAAATTTAACATAGTTTTCTCAACACCTAGTATTTAGCAATTTGGTCTTAAGTGTTCAAATGTGCACCAAACAAAGTCATTTCTTCTGTTGAAATCATTTTAAATTATTACATTTTCAGATTTTTATGCAGAAACAACAATTGATTGACATGCTCAAGGTAAAGAGAAGAGAGTGACAGCAGAATATCTCAAAAGGCTAATGCTTATAACCAAAATAACCAACTGTATTTAGAGGATACTTACCAAGACCGAAATTTAACATAATTTTGCGTGATTTAGTCCGTTAAAACGATATAATCACGCGAGCTGTGTGTGAGGCGGCTGACTCTAGTCTAAATGCACGCAGCGAAAACCAACTTTCAGAGAGCGCGCAAGTACTGAACAGTTTAAAGTCATTTGAATATTTAAACCGGTAAGACTCAAAGACGCGCGAATGGTAAACTTTAGTCACGATGCAATGCTGACCCGATTAAGCAAGTGAATATTCCCTCATGTCCCGACTCCTAAACGCGAGCGTGTAGTTTCACCGGCTGCAGCAGCGCTGGATGCTTGCCTTGAGCAGCCGTTTGAGAGACGAGAGCAGACGCAGCACCATTGAACTCGTGCTGTTCCTGAAATTGCGTCTCACGTTTTCAAACTACTGATTTGATTTTATAATACAAAATAAAAGCTTAAGGGGAATCAATGTTTGCAATGTATGTAAATAATAATAATTATGCACAATACCCGCGACGAAATTAGAGCCCTGCCTGAATTGGCTTCATTCAAAAGCACAACAGTATCGATACGCGATACGGCAGCTGCTGTATCGATACATGCATCGCCAGGAGTTCATGACGTTATATCGCTGTATCGATATTTTGAGCACAGCCCTATCGCACACCCCTGGCCTATGCACATAAAGAATGAACTTACAATTGAACTGACATTTGCCATTTTCTTTGCCATTTTGAGCACAATGAGGTCATATATAGAAATTAAACTTCAAAAGTCGATTCTATGTTGCACTATCTTACGTTCTACGTTTTACTTATCACAAGCAGTAACTAATAAGCCAGAAGTTCAGAACTTGTGCTGTTCCTGGCTGTGTACAATAGCACCTGGACAAACAACTACATTGGACCCCACAACAAACTCTTACAAAGTCATCTAGCACTTGAAAAGTATAGCAAAGTAGACCTTTCAGCCTACCAACAATTGCGGTTTCAAAATATGGAGGTTAAAAAACAGTTAAATTGACCTGTGATAGCTGGTAGAGTAGAACTGGGGTAGGAAGCAGAAGTGGTGGGTGTAGTTGTTAAAAGTTTCTGGCGGTAAGTGGAAGCCCAGCTTGATCAGCATAGAAACCCCTTAAGTGCCGAGGCATTGCAGTCTCCTTCATATACGGAGGGGTTTTAATATCTCGGCTGATCTTATTAGAGGTGAGGCATGACAGACATCTCCATCTCTATTCAGAGCAACCCCAGTGCAGTCATATTACAATACACAGCAGCTTATCTCAATCGCTGCGCTCTCCGCGAGCAGCTCCCGTCAATCTCCTTGCACACGTTATATGCTAACTGCTCAAATCATAATGTGTCACACTTCAACGAGCAAACCTATTGACCTAGGAAACAAAGCTTTAACTGAACTCCCACATGGCAATCTAGTATCCTTAAAGGTGGCATATGTAATAATTGAGGTAAAAATATACAGAAAATGAGCTACACGCATCAAAAGAATGAGAAGAAATAAGTGCAATGATGTCATTAAAAAACTGACAAGTTATATTGCTGCCGAGATATAAACCTAAATTAGCATGCTAAATTACTAGCCCCGGCCCGGCAGGTGTCGTAATACCAGTTTCGGCCATGGGAGGCGGTATCGGGCAGACAACATAAACACCAGCCAAAATGCAATAGTAACTTGCGCGGCTTGTGTGTACTTGAACCTGACGTCAGTCGTGTGGAAAGTACAGCCCACTACTACAGTCAGGGAAGAGTTCAAAATATGATTGGTCGACATTATGCATGAGGAATACATTTTGGTAAGTTGTAGCATACTGTATCTTTCAACAGTGTTCATGTTCTTTTTCCATTAGCTAGTAGAGATGATCGGTTCACGTGCGCTAGGGATCTGTGGTGTAACATGCACAAGCGCCAAAACGGTATTTATTGTTTGAATTGCGTAATAAAATTGACAGAATCTGAGAGCTTAACTAACCTGCTTGCTAAGTGTTAATAGCGTGTCTCACATGGTGAATTCGTGAGAGTTGGCAGCTGTGAATGGCGCTAGCTTGATCAACATCAGTGAATGCTGTCTGTCAAATTAATTCAAACTAACAATAAAAGTGTAATATGAACAAAACGAATAAACTTAAAATAATAGCCCAGGGTTTTATTTTCCCATATCGTGGAAATGCACCAGCTTGTTTTGAGAAGGCGTCTATGAGACGGTCTTCATCATTTAGTGTTGAGATGTTGTTCATTGAGTCTCTGAACTTTGAAAATCTCCAAATGCTCCACGTGAAACTGCGGTTTTCCAACCTTTTACTATCGTGTCAAATGATTTGAATATATATGCGTGAGAAAAAGAGCAAAACAGCACTCGCTTGTGTTGTTTGAAGACGTGAGAGTGTGCCGACCGCAGCACAACTCACTTTCTGGAGGTATAATACTGCCCCCATCTGTTATGGAAAATGGAATATGTTTTGATTTTTAGTTCCAGATTAGACTAACCAGGGTGCGTTTCCCGTACTACAATGTAATTCGCTGCTTCACTACCATAGTACGATGTATCCTTGGAGAAATCAACTAGCTAGTCGTGACTGTTTCCCGAAACCCATTGTCGCAAAGTATCGTTCAAACCACGTTGGTTTTGCACGTGGTAGAGTAATAACTACTTTTAATGAAACGTGTTTGAGACCAATTAAAGGTACAATATGCAAGATTTTTTCGCCACCAGGGGTCGCAAACCTCTTACAATAACAAAGGCGTATATTGATGATGTACAGTATATTCTGCATTAAGCAGAATTATGGATCTTGTCGTCAAGCTGATGGATCTTTTATGGATGAGTGAATACATTGATGTTTTTAATGTAACTGTGGTGAAGCAGTGCGATGCTAGACATTGCCAGCACCACAGCGAACGAGTCCGTGGATATAAAGGAATTAGGACATTTAATTAACTACAGCGAACTACACGCAAGTGAAATATGAATTACTTACACAGGTCAGTTTATTAGACGAATTAAACTTGAGGTGATGCAGCGCTGCTTCACTTAGCTTTACTTAACAGTTAAACTATCACACTAAACGGGATTTGAGTGTGTTGAATGTTGTTAGTTAGGTTGTGTGTTGGCTATATGAGACTAAGCTAGATTAACATTAGAGAATAACATACAGATCATATTCTTAACTTTTCATCATGTTGAACTAAATAACAAAGTCAAAGTCTGTTTGCCATGGTCACATAATGTTTGAACAAAACAACAACAGTGTAAGCGTCCTGCTAGGCATAACAGGCATAACCGACCAGTTGTCAACATCTGTCGCCATGGTTACTGTTGCAGTAAGAGGTCAAACCTGGCGGAAACCGCGTAACGGGAATATGACGTCATTGACTGGCGACTCCTCACCCATGCTCACACGCCCCGTTCCCTTGGTTAAAAACGCAATTTTCTCACGATTTACAAATAGTTGAAAACATTTGGGATATTGTACATTGTCCTAGTGGTTTTTGGATATTTTACTGCAAAAATCCTGCATATTGTACCTTCAACACTAGATTTTTATATATATATATATATATATATATATATATATATATATATATATATATATAAATTACAGACATGGAAGCAGGACTATTCTAATTGTTCTCAGTTATTTTGCTTTATTACCAGACTCAATATTTGGCTCGTTCTTACATACTGTAGTAAAGCACGTTCGTGCTCACATGCGCACTCTTCAAAATAGGTAATTTAAATCTTTTGAAAAACTAAAAGATGTAAATTACATTTGTATTTATTCTAGATGAAAGGCATCGGTTGTACAGGAATGTCAGTTTGCTTATTTTCCTCAGAGATAAGGATTTATTACATCCAAATATCATGCAATATAGAAACTATTCCTCTAACCACAGGTCGAGAGCTGTCGTTCAAACCACACAACTTTGCGATACTGTTTGCGAATGTTCGTTAGAAGGATTGTTTAGGGAAACACTGACTCTTTGAACTGCTGATGACGGCTGAACTTTTCGACCATAGTTGGAAAACAATGCTTTCGGAAACGCATTCCAGCAAAACATAGACCCCTAAAACTGGCTGGCTAAACTAGTTAAAAGGCCTTTCAGAGACATCAGCACTCCAGAATTGTTTTATACTGTGAACAAATGCTGTTAAAAGTTGTGCAGCTCCAACATTAATGCTGTTTCAGTGAAGACATGATATATGGAGTTTATAGCCACAAAGAAGCCAGCAGCATATCACCAACTTTCCAGAGTTAATCTTGTGGCACATCATATTATTTGCGTGTTTTAAAAGCAAGAGCAAATCCATGCAATCCACTAAGATCACGGGGCTAATTTACAGATTCACCATTTGATGATGAGGCAATCAATAACAAATTATTAGCTTGGTTATGTTGCAAATTACCATGATGCCTTCTCAATTATACCTCTCGCAACAGCGGGTAACAAATTAGGCAAATGAACGTAGCTTGCTATACAGTCAACCCTCTGCATGAGTCAGGGCTTTTCACAACACTAACCAAGATGTAAAACGATCACAACAGAGAGTGAACAACATTTTTGTTGACTTGTCAAGTTGAATTAGGTAATGAAAATGTTAGCAGAGCATGTGTAAGTGCAAAGGCAATGATCAAGAATGTGAATGCTACAGAAAAGCACACATCTTCTTTGCATACATGCACTTGGGTCAAGACTGCTCATTAGAGGTTATGTAATAATGGATGGCTGAGTGGGTGTATTGGCTCATGTGTAAAAAGTGTTGTAGCCTTTTTAGTATGCAGGAGAAATGAAAAACAGGCTAGAAACGTTGATGGGGAAAATGAATACTTGACCTTAAGCTAATATTTCAAATGTGTATGCACAGAAAAAGGGGTAATATTGTAAAAGCAATCATCCTTTATGAATTTCCCATGATGTTTTAAAATAAAATAATTAGATTTGCTATGTAGATTATTGGCCGAACAATGTGGGCGATAAAATTACTAAATTTAATGAGATAGATCACATTTGTTAATTAGGATGAAATTAACTTTACTAACATTAATAAAAAAATAATTTGCCATTTTTAGAATTAAATTTTCTAAAAATGATCCTCAATAAGGTCTTAATGTTTAAAAAAAAGTTTTATTTACTATGTACAGTAGACTAGTGGTCAACCACTGTGGGTTTTTTTCATAGCTGATGTAGATTTCTATATCAGATAAATCATCAATCATTTTATTTAATGAGACACAAAGTAGATCTTTTATTATTATTATTATTATTATTATTATTATTAAATATTTCATTAATACTACAATAAAACGTATTTTTAAAGAATTAATTTTATTCACAATATTTATTGGAATTTTTTTTATTTATTTATTTATTTATTTATTTATTATTTTATGAAATCCACTCCGAAAATAATCCACATATTTTCTGGCCAAACACTACATCTGTCACAATCATCGTCTGCACCAGTCTGTCTTTGCACTACACTTCCCAGCATCCTTCATGTTTACGCACCTGCCCGTCATCATCGTTGTCACCTGTGTCTTGTTAATCATTATTTATTTCACCTGCCTTCACCTCGTTTTTGTTCATCAGTCTCTAGGTGTTTCTCAATGTCAAGGATACTTCCTGGCAGGACAGGTCCTACCAAAGTCATTTCCTTCAAAGGCTAGGCGAGGGTCCTCTTCAGTATTCGGAGAACATGTAAATGGAACAGGCTAGCAAGTGCACGTCATTGCGTCTTTACATCAGTGAAAGGTCTGCTTTCAGCTCTGCAAAATGGTAGTGCCATTGCTGTTACCGCACTGTTTAAACACACTTGACAGTCCTTATTTTGTCTTGTCAGCCCTCATAGAAATAAATAAATAAAAGTAAGGGCTAATGTATAGCGAGATGGTTGTTATAGCGAATACAACACCGCAAACTCGGTTACTGAGGGGTCTTGAATCAGGGGTTGTATTTGCTGTAACAACGACCTCGCTATACATTTTCCAACTTATAACATGGCCACCTACCAAATAAATCAATTTTGACAAAAAATGTTGATTTAAAAAGGAGATTATTCATTTAAAAACGATTATATTACCGGAGTGAACAGAACTGCGTCCATAGCAACGCGATCTAGCTGTTAAAACATATGAAATGGTAAAATATGTGATCAACAAAAAAGGCTATAACGTTATATGAAGTAAAAATTAAAGTGAATGATCAGTAAGAGGGAATAGCTTTCAACCCCCCCCCCCTGCAAATCACCTGAGCCGATATGTTTAATAGTTTAACAAACATTAAATACAAAGCAAAACTATAATTATACTTAAACTTGCTTACATTTAAAAGCATATTGCCGTTATTACTCCGACTCCGCTAACAGTCGACATTTTCAGACTAGATCTCATGAAAATGGCGTATGTATGACACGCCAATTCGTATTTCCATTTTTAGAATCTATCAACACGCATAATCGCTTTTCAGCGTATTAATGATGTTGACTTAACATTACATTACTGTATAAATAAATGACCTACCCCAACCTTGTCCCAAAACCTACCCGTCATTGGGATTAATACCATTTATGAGTCTTCCCCTATCATACTAGGAAAAAAAATATCGCTCCCTAGATGTAGATCTACAGTTTGCTTCGTTTCGCTTCGGACATTTAACAGCGTGTACATACACGCGAATCACTCGGACATTTAACGGCGTAGACATACACGCATACACGAGGATAGCTCAAAATGCGTATAGAGAACACGCCACTTGACTTGAAAGTGTCGTGTATGTTTGCGCAAAAGTCATGATGTCATGTTGACATTTTTTTTATTTTTTAAACAAGAAATGTATCAAGAAGTGTATTTATGAAGATAGCAAAGCTGCACATATGATTGTGGGTGATTTGAGAGTGCGAAGGTTACACATATGCGTCCTTTCCTGTTTATGGGATATTTTCAGAATGAAGGACTCAGTCCTTGGTTGAAATTCTGAGGATCCTCGACATTGGAACAGTCCTTCGATGGATGTCCTGGCTTCCGAAGATCCTTCCTTGACATTGAGAAATGCCTTCTGTATTTAGGAATGTTTTCCCTTTTCATTTCTGTAAAGTTTAAGTTTGCAATAACACATCTACTTTGAGTTCCTTTTGTCTTTATCGTCAACACCCTGCACAGCGCCTGACAACATTTTTTTTAATTTATGGAAATAAACTGGAAATATGGCTACCTGAAAAATGTTTGTTGTTTTAAACGTTTTTGCGTTATTCAATGAGGTAACAAAGAAGGATGGATACTATTATTTCTAAATAACATATTGAAGAGAAAGCAATAAAATACACACTTCCTACGATTCCATTATTATAAATTAGAAAAAGGATATTCTGATTTAAACAGACTCCAAAATTTTCCAGAATGCTAGAGCAATGCCGATTTATGAAGAGGAGGTCATGTACACCCTTCTGATTTGGGATCTGACATTTTTAGTTGGGTATGTGCGTTTTGCTTTACTGAGCTGGTTTCTGCTGATGTTGAAGTGCTGCTGTGATGGAAAAGAGGTCAGTCTGAACCAGCTGCAGTAAGCCCAAGAGATGAGCTTGTGTAAAAAAAGAAAATCAACGCATTAAAAACCAGATTTACACAAGCAATCACATGTAAAGTTCAGAAGCAGTTGTTAACAACTTGCATCCCAACAGTGATTCAACAGCTGTTAGCTAATTAGTCCCAATGCCAAATAGCGAAGGCGTTAAGGATCCACACAGAAGTGCCCATGCACAAGCAACACCCACACTAACAAATTAAGGCTCAAAACAGCTGGTGGCACTTCTAAACTGGCCTCGGAGAGTGGGGCGAGCTGGCAGCACTTCTGAATGCGGTGTGCTTACCAAAGTGGTAGAAGAAAGATCAAGCCAAAGAAAGCACTCAAGACTCTTTCCCTCCGGCATAGTTGCAAAATGACCCATTGCACTTTATGTCTGTCTAGCTATTTTAGAGTGTGAGAAAATAAAAATCCCATCTGGGACACTTCGCTAGTTTCACAGAAGTAGTGGACAGTCTGAGTGGACAGTCAATTATCCATGGGCCGTGTGCACTTGGCTTAAGGAACTTCCCTTGATTAGACTAATGAATGCACATGCAGCGCTACTGTCAATAGCACCCAGATCAGCCAGGATAACATGCGCCCAGAAGGCTACCCAAGCCCTAGCACATTTCCATGGAAACAAACCCAACTAATGAAGAAGTCTGTAATGCTGTCGGAAAATTGCGAATGACTGCACAGGTCTGTTCGCCACTTTACAGGCAAGGCCCCTGTGAGACAAGGGAGCAGATATAGTCAAAGAGCAAACACAATCTCTCTTAATGAGCTCCACTTCTTCATTTAACACCTCATCAAGTGACAGTGATGTCAGACGGGGCATCAAGATCTGTCAGCGAGAGGGAATTGCAATGAGCCTGGTGTTTGGATGGGAGCAGATTCTAAGATGTCAACAGCAGTTTCTCATGTACCTCCTGGGCTGTGGATCTGACAGTAAGATGAACAACAGAACATAATCAGCTTCAAGCACACGGTAGTAACACTGAGCTGATTGCGCCAGGCCAATCCTATAAAAAAGATCATCATTAACACCATATTGTCAAACACAATTGCAGGAGTTGGAGTTATGGGTGTGATGACTTAGACTTGTGAAACTAAAAATAAATAAAAATAATAAAAAAGCAGAACTGTTTTCAACATTGTGTAAAACTGGAAAACTGGTTAAAGAGAAAATATCTGACCAGTGGCTTCTAAAGACAATGGCAAAATTAACATTTGACCCCCTACATCTCTCTCTATCTCAGTCAGTAACACTGACAACTCACACAAGAAAATATATGATTTTAATGTGAATGTGATAGTCTTAAGGATTGTTTAGTATCATTTTGAAGGTCTCAGGGTGACTGGTAATAATGTCTCATTTCCAAAGAAGTAAAAGAAAAGGTAATAAGGTTTTTAAAAAGTTTAGGAATAACGGGCCCACAAATGAATGTGGTCTCAGAGGCACTCCAAAGGGATGGTCTGCCCCCAGTAAGTCTGGGGGGCTGAACAGTAACTTTCCATTGTAAGCTGATGATTTACATATCAGGTAAGGTCTGGCTATATAAGGAAATGCAACGGGGAGTTCAGGGCTGTTGTCTGCATTCAGATGAGCCCCGTATATGTGTGTCCACCAGACCCTTCGGAGGTGAACCGCTTGGCGAGTTTCAACATTTGCTCGCTCCAGGAGCTGCACTGGATGACGACCGGTGTCAGCGGTACTTGCGGCTGTCACGCGCCCAGCTTGATGACCTGTTGTCCCGCATCGGAGCGAGGATCACCCTTGCCCTCATCCATCTAATCTAGCTGTCATTTATTTTTGTTTTGATGATAAATAGAGCCAGCCTTAAAAAGTTATTAACATGTCCTGTGATTTTTTTCTCTCTCACGCCCAGACACAAACTTATGCACATGTATGTTGGTTGTTTTTACATAATACTATTTCATATAATCTCGATATGAAATTAATAACATTCAATACAAAATGAACATGTCTCGTATATAGAAATAAAAGTTAAATGATAAAATATTTGCTTTGTTGTGCATAAGCCCACCATGCATTTAGTCATATTACAAAATAATTTATTGAAGCCTCCAGATACTTCACCACGTGAGCAAGCAGCTAGGCTCCTGATTGGTTAACGTGGCGCGAAATGACGGCAAATTTCAGATTTTTCAACTTGGGCGGTATAAGCACATTCGCGTCAAACGTGTGAATGCACAAATGGCACTAACTAAATCATTCACGCTTAAAGGTGGAATACCTAAGATTTTTGTATTCAAATATCCCAAAATCACAAGGCCAGTGTTATATATTTAGTTAAGATGATTACTTACAATATTCCAAATGTTTCAAACAATGTTTAAATCACGAGAAAATTGAGATTTTAACCAAGGAAACGGGGCGTGTGAGCAGGGGTGAGCTGGGAGTCACCAGTCAATCGCGTCATATCCGCGTTACCTCGGTTTCCGCTCGTACTACGTGTAGTCCTGGATAAATGCGGAAGTTGTGCGTTTGCGTCTATCAAGCAACAAACGTCAGCTTGTTTCGTGCATTTGTAATGGAATGGTGCACATTCTGGTGCATTATTCTTTTCAATTATTCTCGGAATGTGAACTGTTGGCTGTAAAGGGGGTCGCACACCGGACGAGAAGAGCCGCGCCACGTCTAGGACAAAGTCCAGCATCGCACACCGGACGCGCACTTTCTCATCAGTATATGGCCAGCAATTTTGTTATGTTTAATGACATGAAAGGAAGATAATGTCTGTTCTATGTTATGATTGTACTGTACAATTAAATACAATCATTGCTGAGTCTGCAGTCTGAAAACTTTACCTCAGAACATCTGTTAACTGAATGAATTGAGAATATCACCTGAAAAATCTAATAACATCAGTAATTGTCATTCAAGCAGCTGATTTCTGTAAATGAATACAAAACTAAATGCATATTGCAGCATCAGGGCGAAGTCAGGATACATTAGCAACGATTTGACTTCAAACCCTCTCCACCATAGCTTCGTCCAGTGACTCGTACAATAACATCTGTGATAACTAATTTACTTTTAAATCTGACTTTTCTTGCGGCTATTTCAGTTTAATGAAAAACAAGCATGTCATTAAAGCAACATTTATAGAAATCAAACTTTACCTCATCCATGACAACTAATTTTCGATTACCGTCTGACTGATTTATCCACGGTGGAGTTGAAAACAACAGTTCCCATCATTCCGCGTTCCTCCACGTCGTCATCAAGCAAATCCGTTGTTGTTGTTTTGAATGTAGCGCCTTCTAGCGACATGCCAATCTTAGGTATTGCAGCTTTAACGCGCCAGACACTCAATTTGCGCCGTTCGCGCAAACTTGACGTGCAAATGAGGCATATTCGCGTCTTCCACGCCGTGCTCTATGCCTCGTTCGCGCCGCAGGATTTTTTACGCGCCTAACACATCTTTGAATTGACTTAACATTGAAATCATTCACGCGTTATGCGCTATTTGCGTCCGGTGTGAACGCACCATAAGAGGTTAATATACATTGAATTATATATAGTGGATCTTGCTGGTATTGTTGTGTTTTCTAAGGGGGCTTTTACACAGGGCTCGTTTGATGCGGTGCGAGCCCGAGCGCGTTTGTTCCCGTCGTCCCCGCAGCGTTGGTCTGGTTTCACACTCAACTTGATTCTATCGAACCCCAGTGCGTTTGCGTGCATCTTACATCATCGCAAACGTGCGCGGCGCATGATAGAAAGCAGAACGTGGGTAAATATTGTGTTTTTTTTATTAATTTGCTATTATGAGCAGTTGAGTGAACAATACAGGTTTACTGTGCGTGTGTCACATAAGGTGGACTTATGCTGCTTGCAAACAGACTCTTTTGAGGAGACAGTGGATTTCCAAATGTGTTGCTCTGATTCCACGCGCAATGCACGAATACACTGCAGGCTCACTCTCGCTTGTATCCGAGGTAAATCATCAACACTATCATCCCTTACAAGTGTTTTATTTAACTCAATACATCACAATAAGCTAAAACGCATGCACAGGATACTTTACTTCCTGAACAAGTGCGTGCCCGAATCCGTGTTGCTTTCACATTCACGCGAACCATGGCACGGTTCGGAAGCAACCGAACTCAGACCACCTCCTCCAGGTAGTCTCAGGTTCGGTACCACAGTGCGCACCCGGGTCCCATGACAGCATTCACATTAGCAATTTTTCATGCGAACCGTGCCCGTTCCGAAATAAACTGCCAGTGTGAAAGCCCCCTAAGAATCATTCCCACCAACTTACTTGTGCACTGACAAATAATTGGATGGCATCAGTCTATGAGAGAAAGAATAGAAAATCACTGTGATGCAACAAGTCTCCAAGCAAGGCATGTGACTAGTGAAATCCAGCATTCCCTTTCACTGTTCCCAAATAAAAAAAGGTATGTTTGTGAATTACTTTCTTTCCACTATCCCTTGTGTCAGCACAAAGCTTCTATTGCACCATATTTTGGCCTGTGATCAGGTCATAGGCTTGGTTAGTTGGGTCATATACTTCTATACTTCCAAAAATATATCCAAGAAGTAAATATCGATCCTTCCAAAAGTAAAACTTAAAAGGAGAGTCTTCGACATTACACAGGCTGCTGGGCTGCCATCTGTGTCTCTGGCTATACTTTATGTCATATGGCTTGGGCAGCAATAAACCAGCAGTGTTCCCCATAACCTAATTACATTCTAAAAGCAAAAAAAGTATTTTTGCCTTAAAATAATGTTTCCAAAATCGTTTCAGTGGTTCATCCAGTCGTAACAGGGTAAAGGCAATTCTGGATTCGCTTTGCAGTCATATATCTGCTAGAAACACACTATATAAGTTTGCCAGAACGGGTTGCGTTTCAGTAGTTCAAATGAGACATAAGAAAACAACAAATTTGACTTGCTTCACGTCAAGCACTACAACAGTCATTATTTAGTTTTTGTTAGTCTGTGGACATCATTCATTCCAAACCCGGTGCTATATAAACAGTGAGTGTGCGTGCGACAGTAGGCTGCGGCAGGTTAAATTATTTACGACAGCGCTAATGGACAATTCCGCTTCCAACCTGTAGGCGACCAAAGAGGAAAAAGTTCTTTAGTGTTGCTTTAACTCAATTATCTTAACTTGGATATTAGCATAGCTACAGTACTTCATGAAAATGTAAACTCATTAAATATTGATTGTAGGAATGTGTTATTTCTGACACCCCTAAACAATGCAATAACACAATTAATTCAATTATCCACGTCAGTCAAATTCTAATTTGATCTATCAGGTTGCAACATTGCTTAGCAAACATAAACATATTAATCCCACACAACAAGATAATCTGACTGATTTTGGGGCCAATTTTCCCTTTCTGCCAATCCTAGGTAAAATCATGAATATCTTAATGGTTCTACAGATTATTTTATCAGATTTACCTGTGGTGTAATCATGTGTGTTAAGAGTGATTTAATCTACTTGGAAGACAGTCTGGGATGCACCGATCTCAAATGTTGAATATTTACAATCAGAAATCCAAACAAGACAAACACACACACACACACTGTTACAGTAGATTGTCACATGGAATGAAACAATACCAAATCAGAAAAGCAATAGTGCATTCAAGTCCTCCTGGGAAGTTCGTATTTACGAAGTGGGAAGTCATGTTTACAACGGTCAGGTATCTGAGCCAGGTACCCAAGGGAGTATGTTTACTCCAGGCAAAGTTGATTACCACTTATGCTATTGCCCAGGTTTAGCATCTTGTGTGCACTCATAAATACTAAATGTAAGAGATATCAATCATTTAGGGGTGCATTATGCCGAGGTTACCTTGTCATTAGCTCAGACACCGCAGGAATGCTGATGAGAGCCAGCAGAGCACAAAAAGCGATTTAGATACCCACCAGCTCAGATCCTGGGAGGTCTCTCATTTGCAGCAGAGGGTTAAGAAACACCTGTTTCTCAATTAGAATAAATATACAAAAGGAGATTCGCAAAGTAAATGGCACACCGTCAGCTCATTGTCTCCAAATTAAATGGGTTTCTGGGAAAACAAATACAATTGTAAGTGTTTTGCACTTGTCATTTTTCTCTTTACATCATTTTTTAGGTCCAATTGAAGAGAAATAGAAAACAAATTAAAACACATTTAGACTCTAAGTGCTTAATATGTTTGTGGACGTGTTAAATAATATTGTCAATAAAACACCTTAATTTGCTAACATGAAATGGCAATGAACAATACTTCTACGGCATTTAATAATATGTATTAATGTTAATTCAAACTTCAAAACTTGTTCTGTTAACATTAGTTACTGGATGAACAAACTATAAACAAGTGTATTTGTATTAACTAATATTAACAAAGATTGATAAATGCTGTAAAACACATATTGCTCATTGTTAGTTTGTTAACAATTGAGATCTTATTATAAAATTGATGCCAAATCTTTGGGATTGATTTGAGTCAAATCCCATTTAGTGCCATTTCTTAAGGCGAGACACTGCAGGTGAATAGGATTAAAATTTTAACTTACAGATGTCACCATGAAACTTTACCAGTTGATTACTCGCATAAGGAAAATGTATTGCAAGTTTTCTGTAATTTTATGTTTAAATACAGTAAGCTAATCAGGCTATATCTAATTAAATATGTGCATATTTTCATATATTTTGAAGTGACGAATCTGACCATTGAAAAAAACAAGGTTCAAAATTATGTTAGCATTTTGTTGATGTATTCAATGAAAAGACATTTTCAGAGGGGATTATGAATATCTCCTTTTGTTACCCTGTAAATCAGAAAATACTGCCAATAGCCTTAAAACATAGATTTCCGCCCTATTTTTAGGCATACAATGTCATATAAATCAGGCAAAGAATGATATATCAACAAATCCCTTGGAACAAACCTTCAAAATATAGTTAGTAATACGGCTGTAAAGTTTGGTGTATGTAGGTGCTACAGAAGTGGAAAATCGTCACTAGAAGTGTGAGAAAACTCATTTTAGAAACGGCCTTTAACGATTTTTATGGGATTGCGCATTTTGAGTTAAATGGCCCATTTTACTTCCATGATTGGTTGCTGATAAACAGGAAATGACCATATTTGGATCCGAACAGCATTGAAGAGGAGAGAGAGAGCGTTCTAATGGTGTGTGCGATGACGGTGCGGATCGCGATCACGGAGCAGCGGGATGATTTAGAATGCCAACTTTTGAGGAATTTAGGAGAAATCTACACACGCAAACAGACAAAGTGTAGTAAAATAAATACCTAAATGTGTATTTTGGACTTAGCAAGTTGAAAGACGACACATTATTGAATACAAATAGCCCAAAATCTCATAATTGACCAGTGAAAAAAAAACCAATGTTTTTGCTTGCCATGTCTCGCCTTAAAAAAAAAACACGAATCATCAGCTCAGCTCCAAATTTTACAGCTCCGCTCACCCGATCACCGTGCCCCAGATCTAGTCAGGGTTACATTAAGCATGTCTAATTCTTCAAAGCCTGAGTCACACCAAATCTCCTTTAATGCCTGCTCCAGTATGCCCTACCAGGGCCATTAGAAGGACAAAGGGGGCCCTGAAGACAGGGGAATGGGGGTCTACACGGTTAAATGGAGGAATGACTGAATTCAGAGCGAAATGGAAAAGAGCTTCATAAAGGACCCTTTTGGTATGAGGGTGAGGGGTGGGTCACGGCAATCACAGAGCAAAGTCGCTCGTCCCACGCATGAGTGTGCCCGGTAAATCGCGGGAGGCCGTCCTCCTCGCTAGACTCAGCGGACGGCACAAAAAGGATAATCAGACTCAGTCGATAGGCCAATACTTCAGGCGTGTCCACGAATGCATCTGATAACGTATCAAAGATCCATTCATGGAAAAGGACACATCAGAAAGAGTGTTCATGCCTTCGGGGCAGGCTGGCATCTGTAACGATGCAATTTCACACTTATCTGGGATTCTTGTACAAAGAGCCGAGCTACCGTCGAGAGTGTAGGTAGGTGTTTGGAGAGCATATCAGCTTTTTTTGAAATCTCTGAGCTTCTACGTGTGTAGGAGTAGTACTTCAACAACAACGCATAAAAGCTTGTTGGCCGCGTGTCAATGTGTGCGAGACAAAATTAGGTTGCAACAATGGCAGAACACCGAGTTCGCAACTTTACGTGAGACCTCCATCCCTGTTCTGGATGTGTTTTTTAACAAGGGTCTTGACCACCCAGCAGAGTGGCTCTTTTTCGTTGTCATGGCTCCAGATATGAAGTCACATCACACACACATCATTTGTCATAGCTGTGAGACAGTTCCATTTGGTGAGGGCCAATTGGGCTACTGGTGTCTGGCAGAGTCAGAGCGTAATCTGCACAAGCTGAGGAAAGCAGCAAAGCAACGCTGGTCGTGATCAGCTCAGCCATTTCGCCCCTGAAGTGCCACTTCAAAAGAGCCTGAAAAGAGCAAAACCTCAACAGTCCTCAGTGCACCACAAACTCCATTAAAAGCGCAGCTTGATTGCAAGAGCCAGCCTTTAATCTCCAGCTCTGATTGAATGCAAAAAGGTGTTTGAGTTATCAGATCAGTTTGTGACAAACTAGATTAAAGAAAGAGAGACAATGAACTGCGATAGGCATGTTTTGTTAGTTGCAGAAGGGTCATGGGGAGATGTTGATTAGGAAAAGAAGTACATTAACATTAAGTTTGGCAATTACGGATACCGATCGCTTCCCAAGGGTCTAATCAAGCCTGTTCAGAGGAGGTCTTCCGAATTTGATGTGCATTAGGTTACGAGTGTGATTTAGCACAGTCTGTGGTGACAATCTCTTTAGTTTTCAGACAGAATGCAGGCCAGTAGATCACAGAACCCATCTAACACACAGCATTCACCTCGATTTACAAAAGTAGCCACTCCACAGTGGGAAGTTCGCCCACATAATCACACTGAGCTACAGACTAAAAGAAATCTTTACTCTCAGAGGGGTGGGAAATTAGGACCATTTTTCACCAAATAAGCCTACAAAAACCCTTATACGGCAGGTTTCTGGTTGACATGCTACTCTAAAGTTCCTGTTTCCTAATCAGGCGCTAGACGAAACGTTTCCAGCAACAAGAAATTTGTCTATTCACATTGGAAAACAAAAAAGCTGTGACATAACAAATTCACAGCTATTTCGCAACATAAACTGTAACATATTTACATATTTAGTGGTATTTTAGTGTATATATTTTAATCAACATACAACATATTTAATGGTAGGGCTGTCAGTTAAACGCGTTATTAACGGCGTTAAAGGGTTAGTTCACCCAAAAATTTAAATTATGTCATTAATGATTCACCCTCATGTCGTTCCAAGCCCGCAAGACTTTCGTTCATTTTCGGATCACAGTTTAATATATTTTAGATTTAGTCGACAAGCTTTCTGTTCCTCCATTGAAAATGTATGTACCTTATACTGTCCTTGTCCATAAAGGCAATACAGACATCATCAAAGTAGTCCATGTGACATGAGTGGATTAGTTCGAATTTTTTGAAGCATCGAAAATACTTTTTGGTCCAAACAAAGCAAAAACAACGACTTTATTCAGGATTGTATTCTCTTCCGGTTCTGTTGTCATTGCTCGTTCACGATTCCAATGACGCTGCTGACGTGTTTTCTTGTGCTCCCGAGCTTCATTTACAGTCTGATGGAGACGCGCGCTGTATTCAAGCTTTTCTACATTGTTTGTATTTTGGCATTGCAAAATTTTTTTTAAATGGTTCGTAAGTGTGCATGTTGCGGATGTCCTAATCGTCCTAATCGGGCGCACAAGAAAACACGTCAGCAGCGTCATTGGAATCGTCGAACGAGCAACGACAACAAAACCGGAAGAGAATACAATGCTGAATAAAGTCGTTGTTTTTGCTATGTTTGGACCAAAAAGAATTTTCGATGCTTCAAAAATTCGAACTAATCCACTCATGTCACATGGACTACTTTGATGATGTCTTTATTTCCTTTCTGGACAAGGACAGTATACAATCCACTCATGTCACATGGACTACTTTGATGATGTCTTTATTTCCTTTATGGACAAGGACAGTATACAGTACATACATTTTCAATGGAGGAACAGAAAGCTCTCCGACTAAATCTAAAATATCTTAAACTGTGTTCCGAAGATGAACGGAGGTCTTACGGGCTTGGAATGGCATGAGGGTGAGTCATTAATGACATAATTTTTATTTTTGGGTGAACTAACCCTTTAATGCAAACCCATTTTAATGGCGTTCATGTATTTATCGCGCGATGAACGGTCTTTTTGGCCTAGCAAACTTTGTAGTTTTCTTTCACATGCTTTTGCAACAGGACGTGGCATGCGCGCGCTGGCGCTATGAAACCCATTAATTTTGATGGCTTGCGCCGTACAAGCGCAAGCGGATCAGAAGGTAAACAAAACAGGCACGCCGCACACACTCGTTTGGCCTTGCGAGCCGGCCAAATAGTTGTTTAACGTAGTTACGTTTTGAATGGATGACGAGAGCGAGATGCCTAAATGGATGCCAATAAGATTCTGAATGAAAAGTTTACTTTTAAAAAGTTGCCAAATGGTTCCATTGACAAGACCAAAGTGATCTGTGTGTTTTGTCGTTGTGAACTGAGCGGTCATCATCGCAGCATGTCCAGTCTGAAATATCGCTTTATGATGGCCAAGCACACACACACACAGCTGATGCGAATTCTCCGCCCCCTCGTCACTATCAGGACCTCGTCAGTATTTCTTTCACCCTTTTATTGATGGACAGTTACATTGTGTGAGAGATTATTTGCTCTAAGTGAGAATGTTAATGTGAATTTGAACACAGAATATGCCAATGTTGTTTTCAATAAAAAAAAAACAGTTGCACAAAATGAGAAAAAAATAATGGGACAAAAAGAAATCCAGAGACATTTAGAATAGATTAAAATGTGTGATTAATCGCGAGTTAACTATGACATTAATGTGATTAATCGCGATTAAATATTTTAATCGTTTGACAACACTATTTAATGTACAATATCATAATATCTTTCATATAGCTGGAGCATGATTTTGGACCAATGAGATGTCACTGTGGGCTGAGCTACTCACCAAAACACAACTGAAACAGAGATTTCATAATAACTGAATGTGCAAACATATTTGATGAATCTTGGCCTCTTTCACTCTGGCTACCCATGCTGGAGAACCGTGTGGGTGGTCAAACCCAATCTGAGAAAGCGGCAAAAGTGCCAACCTCCAATCTAAACTTGTGTCAGCTTGTATTATGTCCTCACAGTCTAGCCAGGTCCAGTCGTATCCAGTAACACATCTTTCTCCAATTGCCCGCCAGCCTGTAATACTGTAGGTGTCTATCACAGATAGCCTGGGGTTACACATCATCTCAACTCTCAGTGCTCACTGACACGATCAGATTGCATGCGGAGCTCACGTCACCTCTTTGTAGTTCAAGGTATGTTATGTTAGATGGTGATTCATTGGTTCAACATTCAATAGGCTGAAAGAGGTCTGGAACTGAACCAATGATTTCAAAGCTTGAGTAATGTGATAGGTTAGATGTCAAGACATCTTCTCTCACATATGGAGTATACATGTACAACACAGCAAAAAAAATCATTTTCTTAATGAGTATTTTTGTTTTGTTTTCCAAGATACAGTAAATTCGCTTAAACAAGTCTTAATATTTTATTTTTCAGTTAACCGTTCAAATGGAAAAGACAACAGAAATACTAATTAAGAAATGACCTTTGACTGTGATGTCATCTTGATGTTTTGCTGGCACTATTAAGCTATAAGACAAGATGGGGAATGGGATCAGTACACAGCCGGAGCCAGCTCATGCACCAACCACCAGGCCAGGTTTATATTTCCAAAACTGTAATAAAAGAAATAAAATAATGAGTAAAAAGGACAGAATCAGTGATGCAAGGAAACATAGTCCCTTCTTATACGCACATTGAGACATTAACTCACTGGGTGGGATGAGGGGGCGGCCTTTCAGTTCCACCACAAAAATTAGCCGTAAAATTGTGACTGTATTCCCCTGAGTGTGCTGGAAGACGTTCAAAAAATCATTTACATAATGCATTAAACGCCTGCAGGAATCTAAAAAGATATTGCTGAAATTTACACCTATTTTTAAAGGAACAGCTGACTCAAATTCATTTAAGATTAATTAAAAAATTATTTACTCACCCTAACGACTTTCCTTCAAAAGGTGGATTTTTTTTAAGTATATCCTGGGCTATATAATAAAAGCGGAAGACAAAAAGCACCATAAAAGTCTGTACTTAAAGGGATAGTTCACTGTGAAATGAATTTTTATATGTTTTAGCTTAGGGCATTCAAGATGTAGGTGTCTTTGTTTCCACAGTATTTAATTATTTTTTTTTAGGTCAAACCGTTCATGTCCGTCAGTCTATATGATCACTTCCGGCGCTTTCCGGCGCTGCACAGACCGAAGTGCCCGCACCCTCAGATCACTTGAACGTAGCTGTGGTAACAAGAGGTAAAAACGATATAAATACTGTTCGTTTTCTCACACAAACCGCTCGTTTCGTGTCTTAGGCCATCAATGTGTAATTACATTTACGAGTCATTAAATCATGTTTAATTTGGACTGTGCATGCTCTTTGAGGTGGTGACCATAGACCATTATATGACTGACAGACAAGAACGGTTTGACCTAAAAATATAAAAATTGAAACTACTGTGGAAACAAAGACACCTACATCTTGGATGCCCTTGAGGTAAGCTAAAACATATCAAAAATTAATTTCAAAGTGAACTATCCCTTTAAATCATTATAATCCAAAGATATTTGAAGTCACACAACACATTTGCAGAAGGAATAGCCTGAAATTTGTAATTAGTCACTGAAACAAAACTATTTTGATGGTTCTTTCGCATCATTTCTTAAGCTTAAAAGCTCCTTACCCCATTTATCATAATTTAACTGAAAACAACCTACTACATTTTTCTAAATCTCTCCTTTTGTGTTTATAGACAAGAGTTAGTAATGTTCAGTGTTTATACACACTGTCACAGAAATGACATTTTGGGGTGAACAATCTATTTAAGAGCCTGAAGTGAGCCACAGTAGATACTGAAAAGGTGCTGTAAATTACAAAATGATAATAGTGCAGTAGGTCTGTGACCTCCACAGACAGAGTTCAGGGGGCAGAGAAACAGCTGCAGCTTTTCCAGGGACAATGAAATGATAGACAGGGATGTGCGTCAGCATAAAAGACAGGGTTGGGACTTCAGATGTGCTTGCACAAAAGTGCCATCCTCTGCTTCACACCGGCGTATCTATTAATAAAGTGCAACTCCTTAGCAAAGTGACTCGGGTCAAGAGGTCAGAAACTGATGGCTGCGGCACAGAGAGTGAGATGAGGCCATCTTACAGCTTAAAGGACAAAACAGAGCTCAACGATAAAGAGACTAAAGCTTTTAGTGGTCTGTTATAAACCCTGATTAAAGAAGAATGTTTATTGCTGAAGGTCTGTTAAAAAAGGGCCATAAATTTCACACAATCTCTCTAACCCCTTCATGCCTTTGGTTGTTGTAACTTGTTTAAAGGTCATTTAAAGTAGCAAGACCCATTACCACATAAGCCTGTTACCGTAAAGTGGCATTCTGGAGAAACTGAGCCCATTTCTACAGCATCAGTGTTGACAATTTACTCGATTTAACTCAATAACCACACACGCAACTTGTTAGAAACTAAACAAACTCTGGCAGCCCCCCTGGAAAATTTAGCTGATAATTAAATTGATTACAAGTGACTTCAAAAGAGATTTAGCCAAATGGGACTTGATATAATATACATTAAATTAGAGTACAGTCATACACCAAGACACAACACACCTCACAAGTATATGTATATATACTTTTACAACAAAGATACAACAACATATTGAACACACCACCAATGCTCCTAGTCTTCTTGTGGCATACATGATAACTTAACATTAAACATAACCATGTGCATGTGTGTGTACAGACATTAAAATCCCAATTCTTACATAGTTTGTAATATTAGTAATGTTAATAATATTAGAGACCATAGAGGGTCGAGTTCGAAGTTTGAGACCTTAGACCATAGAGAGTCGAGATATAGTCGAAACCGAGACCATAGAGGATGGAGTTTAAGTTCGAGACTCAAGACCATAGAGGGTTCGAGTCCGAGTCTGAGACTCGAGACCATAGAGGGTCGAGTTCTGAGTTTAAGACCGAGACCATAGAGGGTTCGAGTTCGAGCAAGTTTGAGAACCTAGACCATAGAGGGTTTGAATCTGAAGTCAAGACTCGAGACCAAAGAGAGTCTGAGTACGAGTTCGAGACTCGAGACTCAAAGAGAGTCGAGTCCGAACTTAAGACTCTAGACCAAAGAGAGTCGAGTCTGAGTTCGAGACTGAAACCATAGAGGGTCGAATCTGAGTCAAGACTCGAGACCAAAGAGTGTTCGAGTCCGAAACCGAGACCAAAGAGAGTCGAGTTCGAGCTCGAGACTCGAGACCAAAGAGAGTTCGAGTGCGAGTCCAAGTTCGAGACTGAGACCAAAGAGAGTCGAGTCCGAGTCGAGACCAAAGAGAGTCGGGTCTGAGACCAACGAGAGTTCGAGTCCGAGACCAACGAGAGTTCAAGTCCGAGTTCGAGGCCGAGACCATAGAGGGTCAAGTCCGAGTCTGACTCGAGAGTTTATGGCCTAAGCCTTGCTTTAAAAACAAAAGGAACAACAGCTAGCAGTCCCTGGTGTTAAAGTTACATCACAATTACAGAAATGTTTCACAAGGGACTGGTGCAATTGTACCTTTGTGTCTTCAAAATTGTCAAAACCGACAATATGTGCTTAATCAACTAGTTTCACCAGAAGTATGCTGGTTGCATTAAAGCTCAGCTTGTGAACAACAACATGACTAGCACCAAAACCTCATTTAAATACAAGCAAACTCATTCTTTCAAAATGTGTAATTCAAAAAACAATCATGTCCTCCTTGTCAGACGTAATTGCATCCTTGTTTCTGTCAATGTTCTGCTTCGTGTAACATGCGCACGTGTCTGTAACTTATCTGATTGTTTATAGCTAATTATCTGGGGGTGCTGAAGGTGAGAAGCAATAACGGATTGGGCAGTCACCCTGAAGGTTCAGGTTCTGTGTGTTATTAATTAGACACCACCACATTCCTGATCCCATCAGCTGGAGGTGGACCGGGGCATTCGTGTCCGCAAGGGAATTAGAACCCCTTCTGTCAGCCTGGGGGTCACCAGAAAACGAAGGGGCAGACTGGATTCAATCAGAAAATCACAAAAGCACACGCATGCTTATACAACACCTTTCACTATCAATAAATCACTGAGAGCATACAAACAATCTATGAAACATCTTGTAATGTGGACCAAAGCAACCACAATGCTCTTCAATCAATCCTCAGGAATTTGGTGCACCATTGAAGTTTTTGGGAAAAATGGCTTAAGGCACCAATAAATAAATCCTCAAAAGTCTCTCCAAGCAGGTCATCTCTGGAGAGAGTAACATATGGGCTAATAGATGTGACAAAAAAGGATGAAGCAATGCTTCAGTCTGGATCTAATGGATGTGTCTTTTCAATCTTGGAGTGAGTTATCACAGGTAGAGACTGACAATCACAATAATACAGGTACTTATATACCATGTGCACATTTTATGGCAGTACTTGAGTCTGTGTGTGTAAATGGGCAAATCTCCTCCAGCTCAAGTGGCTGGATGGCCATTTATTCCTGAAGGTTTCCTGAGAGTTGTCACTTTGGACTTTAAGATGACTAGTATGAACATATGCTCACATTCAACTATTGACTAAAATGTAATCCAAGAAATATGTTGATGAGTAAACTGATTTAATCATCTGGTTCTTGTGATCTTATCACAAATGGTCATTTGAGACAAAACTGCCACTTACATTTTCCAACAAGTCTCTACTGACCATTTGCAATCAGATTTAGCAAAGGAAATATATTTGTGAAACTTTATTTTAAGCTTTATTAAGACCAACAGATTACGTTTTTGTGGGAAACAATTTTCTTAAAATATTTGTGAATATGCCACATGTATTGCTGTTATGGTTAAATAGTATTTGGGCCCTATCTGCACCCGGCTCAAATGACTTTATACACTGACGCATTTATCATTCCTATTTTGCACTCGCGCAAAGCGGGCTTTTTTCCTCCACAGACGCACGTCGGTAAACTAGAAAATGAACTTCCGCTCCTGGGCGGGTTGGCGCAAAAAGGA
This sequence comes from Hybognathus amarus, assembly GCA_030378365.1. Taxonomy (NCBI): domain Eukaryota; kingdom Metazoa; phylum Chordata; class Actinopteri; order Cypriniformes; family Leuciscidae; genus Hybognathus; species Hybognathus amarus. The sequence continues at coordinate 234,537 of JAQIUQ010000222.1, forward strand.
GGTGTGTGTTGGCGCAAACAATCCCTGGTGCTATTTTGTAGTTACAGAAAACAATTGCGCCACTGACCAGAAAAAACCTGGTCTAAAGTCAGTGGCGCGTTGCGCGTATATTCAGATGCTATTTTAAGCACGCATGCTTGGCCATTATACAGAGTGTGAACAATGCGCATACACTGTAGATGATTCTCTCATCAGGACAACAATACAATGTGGCCATAAACCCCAAAGAGACCATGCATTATTTTTTGTTTTGTTTTGTTGAGACCATTTAGCAAAAGTTGTGTTCTTGACTTTATCTTCTTGACAAAAATATAGTTTTCTCAAGATTCCAGCTTAAAAATAATGTAGGGACATCTACCGAATAATGTTTGACAGATTCCATTTAAATAGTTCACCAGAGAAACTGTGAGTGGAATACAGATCACAAGACTTTATGTTAATGTCACAAGACAACAAAACAGAAAAAAATATAATAATAATAATGCATGTTTACACTCGTTATGTAGTGCTGTCCACTTGGAAAGGATCCCCTGATATGGATGTTAATATCAGGTGTAAATGAGCCCTTTTAATCTGTGAAAAGCACAGATTAAAAGTTACTGAAAGAGAACATCTGCTATTTTTGAACAGACTAATGCAGTGAAACCAAAAATTAAAACTGTGAATGACTTCAAATGGGTTTTAGATTTGTTCAAATGTTTTATAGTGTACGAAAATGGGGTGGAAGTGAGAAGAACCAGTTAATTCAATTATAAATGATCACTTACCATAGAGAGCAAGAGGAGGTAATAGATCACTGGTGCAGATGAAAAATTGCGAGGAAGTAAATGGTGTAAGTTTACCCTGATTAACGCTTTGCAGGTCTGTTATAAACCACAATGAAAGCCTGGGTGGATCTTCACTGCTGCTAGACAGGATGTTTTTTGTATGACAAGATTTTTCAGACTTAGAACAATGACTGTCTAGGAGGTTTAAATATCCACATTGGATACACTGCACAAAAAAAGAAGCAAGAAATTGAGTTCAAGATCTCACTGCGGGAAAGAATGATTGAAACATGGCTGAGTAATTAGCTGACGGGAGGCTAATGGGCAAAGCTACAAATAGTCACACAAGACTCATTCCAGTCTCTATCACAGCTGCTTGTTGATCCTTCTAATGCCATTACTACCGAGACATCACAGCTGGAAAAAAACCTCCTTATAAAGTCAAATGCTAACAGAAGACAAATTCTAATATTTTTCATAGCAATTCATCAAAAATTACATTCAGTCTCACTGACAGCAGAGTTTTATTTTCACTTCACAGGGCATCAAACAGAGTCTGAGTCGAGACCGAGACCATAGAGGGTTGAACCGAATAGAGACTCGAGACCATAGAGGGTTCGAGTCCGAGACCAAAGAGATTCGAGTCCGAGACCATAGAGGGTTGAATCCGAGTCGAGACTGAGACCATAGAGGGTTGAGTCCGAGACCAAGAGATTTGAGTCCGAGACCAAAGAGAGTCTCGAGACCAAGAGAGTCGAGTCGAGACCAAGAGAGTCGAGTCCGAGACCAAGAGAGTTAGTCCAAGTCAAGACCGAGACCAAAGAGAGTCGAGTCCGAGACCAAAGAGATTCGAGTCCGAGACCAAAGAGTGTCTAGTCCTAGTTGAGACCGAGACCAAAGAGATTTGAGTCCGAGACCGAGACCAAACAGTGTCGAGTCCGAAGTTCGAGACCGGGACCAAAGAGAGTCGAGTCCAAGACCAAAGAGATTCAAGTCCGAGACCAAAGAGAGTTCGAGTCCAAGTTCGAGACTCAGACCAAAGAGATTCAAGTCTGAGTCAAGACTCTAGACCATAGACGGTTCGAATCCGAGACTGAAGAGAGCTCAAGACTTTAAGACCAAGAGAGTCTGAGTCCGAAGTCGAACTCGAAGACTCGAGACCAAAGAGAGTCAAGCCCGAGTCGAGACCCGAGACCAAAGAGGGTTGAAGTCCAAGTGTGGGACCGAGACCATAGAGGGTCGAGTCCGAGCTCGAGACCGAGACCATAGACGGTCGAGTCCGAGTCGAGACCGAGACCAAAGAGAGTCAAGTACGATTTGAAGATCCGAGAGTCGAAGTTTAGACAGAGACCAAAGAGAGTCGAGATCGAGTTGAGACCGGAGAGAGTCGAGTCCGAAGTTGAGACTCTGAGACCAAGAGAGTTCGAGTCCGAGTTCGAGACCAAGACTCAAAGAGAGTCAAGCCTGAGTTCGAGACCCGAGACCAAAGAGGGTCGAAGTGAGTCCAAGTGTGGGACCAAGACCATAGAGGGTTCGAGTCCGAGTCGAGACTCGAGACCATAGAGGGTTCGAGTCCGAAGTCGAGACTGAGACCAAAGAGAGTTGAGTCCGAGTTCGAGACCGAGACCTAAGAGACCTCACCCAGGCTCGAGACTCGAGACCAAAAAGAGCTCGAGACCGAGACCAAAGAAGAGTCGAGTCCGAAGACCAAAGAGAGTTCGAGTCCGAGTCGAGACTCGAGACCAAAGAGAGTTCGAGTCCGAGTCTCTTACTCTTCCTTATGATCCTCGTCTTTTTGTTGGTTGTTTGTTTCAGCTGGCCCTTTACCCCAGTAAAGCGGACTTCGTTGAAATGTAAAAATCCTAATGAATCACTTAATTCTTATTGGCTACCTGCCAATGTGGCAGGTAGATTGACAGTGTTACCCGCCAATAGCAAAATTCACCCGCATTTGGCAGGTGGTCGGGTGTTAATTTCAGGCCCTGGTCGAGTCCAAGTGTGGGACCAAGACCATAGAGGGTCGAGTCAGAGTCAAAATCTAGACCATAGAGGGTCGAGTCCAAGTCGAGACTGAGACCAAAGAGTCAGTCCGAAGTCGAGACCGAGACCTAAGAGACCTCACCCAGGCTCGAGACCGAGACCAAAAAGAGTCGAGACCGAGACCAAAGAGAGTCGAGTCCGAGATGACCAAAGAGTTTGAGTCCGAAGACCAAAGAGAGTTCGAGTCCAAGTCGAGACTCGAGACCAAAGAGAGTCGAGTCCGAGTGGATGATAAGGCAGACATTTTCAATACATAGTTGAGCTAGAGGCTCCACATCACATCTGATCTGGGTCCAGCTGCAGTTGCGTGCCGTGAACGCTATAGTCACAAGTTATGCGCAGTTGTCCAACAATCATTGGACGTTTCAATCAAACAACAATTTAAAGAAATATTAACATACAGTAATAATCATGACATATTTTAAATGGGACTAGAGTGGACTAATATGTTCTAATATGTGAACGAGTCAATTCCGAGTAAAAATGCACACGAAGTGCATGACAAGACTTGAGACCATTAAAATATGGTCTCGAGACTCGAGTCCGAATTTCAGTACACAACACTGGCATCGAACAAAACTTATCGTTGATGGAGCCATGATGATCTACATATTGAGCAATTCGATCTGATAGCAGGTGACATTGCGATAAAGCATGGATATGTGTCTCTGCTAGGTTCTTTGTCAGGCCACATTGATTAAGGATGAGCATGCAGCCGTGGGTGGGCAGAGGCTCCAAACGCCAGCCTCTCAAGTCTGCTTATTTCATTTAGTCTAAGAGCTTCCATTAGTCATCACCATCAGCTTTAATAAAATCTCCCCTAGATGGTAGAAGAGGAGGCAGTGCCACCAAAGTGAGCTTTTCATTTGTTGGTGAATGGTAAAAGTGAAAATCTACTGTGTAAATCACTTAAATGAAGATAGAGTGACCTTAATAAAAGGCTTTTTGTACAATCTGCCACAAAAGGAAGGCTTACAACATGTCACCACATGAATCAGTGTTTTTCAATGGGTGGTTCCTAATCCTAACACAAAAATGGGCCAGCAAGAAAAAGAAAAGAAAATTAACTAACCCTAAATGTGAATAGTTAGTGAAGCAAAATAAATGTATATCTTTTATAAAAATATATTTTTTAAATACTTTACCGTTCAAAAGTTACTTTTATACAGCAAGGATGCAATAAACTGATCATATATCCATTTAAAATGTAAAAAAAAAAAAAAACATTTTATGGTTTCCACAAAAAGCAGCACAACTGATTTTAACATTAGTAATAATAAGAAATGTTTCTTGAGCCGCAAATCAGTATATTAGAATAATTTCGGAAGGATCATGTGACACTGAAGACTGAAGTAATGGCCGCTTTGCCATCACAAGAATAAATGATACATAAATATATATATCAAATAGAAAACAATTATTTAAAATTGTAATCGATATTTCACAATATTACTGTTTTACTGTATTTTTGTTTACAAAGAGATACATCATTTTAAATAACGACCACAAATATATTTTAATATATCTGTCTGTTTAAGGAGATTTTAAGCAATACATTTTGTGTAATATATTTACAAAGAAGAACCTATTTTGGTTAAGCCACCGCTGGATGTCCAATGTAAAATCTCCAGCAAATACACTACCATAAAGGACTAATCGATCACTTTGGAAGGGTAAGATATTCATCATTTTGTATCAGCTGTGAGCATGAGAAATGCTGGAGGAGATTATAATGTTCCTGGTAGAGTGGAAAGCATTCAATCAGCTTTTCCCAAAAGCCTGCAAGTCGCTTACTTATTCTAAACATTCAAGTAAGATTATGTGCAGACTCCTGAAAATATGATGAAAGACAAACATTGTCCAAATTATTCAATATCTGCAAATGTGCTGGCCAGCTCTGCTGAAGAGATTATGTTTGTCTATGCGGTGCAGATGCTGTTCTAGCAGGTGTCTTGCTGAGTTAAGCTAACTACCCAAAAGTGCTACCTACTGCATCAACAAACACTATAAACGATGCTGGGTTGTTTTAACCCAAATTTGCGTCAAATATGGACAAACCCAAATGTTGAGTTAAAAATTTAATTTAAAAATTTAACTCAACTTCAACTTTCACTTTCAACTGTCATTTTTTAAATTACATTGTTAACCCAATATTTGGGTTTGTCCATATTTGACCCAAATTTGGGTTGAAACAACCCAGCATTTTTTAGAGTGAAGTTTTCAACTGATGTGTACATATAATATTCTGTAATACCAAATGTTTGGTATAAAAATCAGGCCCTTGAGGCTAAAAAGGATCCTATTTTGTGGCCCCATAACCATACACTCTTAGAAAAAAGGGTTCATTGGGGTTCTATATATAAAGCATCGGGTTCTTTACTCAACTCCTAAAAACCTTTTATGTTAAAAAAGGTTCTATAATGACAAGAAAGAACCCTTTTGGCACAAAGGTTCTTTATAGGCTATTATTCATTCATATATTAAATTATTCTGCAACATTTTGTAGTTGTAATTAAATTATTGTTTATTAAACTGTTGTAGTAACTTAATATCATATTTTAATCATGCTGATTTTTGGAGGAGAAAACTGAAACAGTACACTTCGTGTGATATTGATTAACTACCTAAAATGATATAAATATATACATTTTCTAACCCTATATCTTGAATTTTCAGATAATTCACATGCATTCATAAAAACATTTTACGGTCTTGATGTATGTCAATAATATGAAATATTTAATCCGGAAAGGACAAAACAAATGATAATGAATGAACCCAAAAGGTTCCATAATAGAACCATTTTCCTGGTTACAAAGAACCCTAAAGGGTTCTTATTATTGAACCCTTAAAAAGGCTTCTGTATATAACCTTTAGGAGTTTCAAATGCATAGCGCTGATAGAACCTTTAAAGGGATAATTCACTTTGAAATGAATTTTGGTATGTTTTATCTTACCTCAAGGGCATCCAAGATGTAGTTGTCTTTGCTTCCACAGTATTTTCAATTTTGATATTTTAGGTCAAACCGTTGGTGTCTATCAGTCATATAATGAGGTCTATGGGTCCACCTCGAAGAGCATGCACAGAAAAGTCCAAATTAAACATGATTCAATGACTCATAAATGTAAATACACATTGATGGCCTGAGACACACAAATCACTTGTTTCGTGTCTTAGGTGGCCATCAATGTGTACTAACATTTATGAGTCATTAAATCATGTTTAATTTGGACTTTTCTGTGCATGCTCTTTGAGGTGGACCCCATAGACCTCCATTATATGACTGACAGACAAGAACGGTTTGACCTAAAAATATCAAAATTGAAAATACTGCTGAAAAAAACACCTACATCTTGGATGCACATGAGGTAAGCTAAAACATCAAAAAATTAATTAAAAAAAATAAAATCACAAAGGTGATTTGCTAACCAAACTTAGGCTAATTACTCTGGCTCTTTAAAAGCATTCTGAGGCCTCGTCCACACGATGCCAGAGCTTCCCCTATCCGATATTTTTTTCTTCGTTCTAAAAAAAAAGTCTGTAAACACGGCAGAGTCTCGAAAAATATCTGCGTCTCACATTAAACCACTGAAACCGACTGAAAACGATGTAGTAGACATCCCAAACCAGTATGCGGCGCTGTAATTCTGCCATAGATATCCACTAAAAATGCGAGAAGAAGACTTAAAGCATGCATAAAACCTTGCGCGCTGTAGGCAGTAAAATAAAAGGCTATGAAATATTATGCACAGTTGCTTATTTTCTTTTTTACTAAGAACTTTATTGAACAACCATAAATTGCCTGGTACAAAATAGGAGTCAAGATATTCGAATTAGTTAGCGGACTCAGAAAGCTTGCCACAAAGGCCGGCAAATGTAACGAATGTGTCAAATATATATAGACATTTTAATAGGTTATTAATAAACTAATGTTTTCTGTGTCATTCTTGACTGAAAAGAGGAAGTCGATGATGCTGACTCGCCACTTCGCAGTATTGTGAACGCGCCTATGGAGTAAGCGTGTGTAACGGGTACATAAAGTGTACTGTTAAATGTATTTATAGTTTATTAGAATTTCCAGAAAAATTGTTTGTTGACGTATACCTGATATTGCTGCCTAGGTGAAGTTGAGTGTCTTTCCCTTTAATTGATGTGATGTCAATGTAGTTTCCTGTTCTGTCCCCTCCTCTTCCTCTTTGCATTGGTGATGCAGTGTGAGAGGTGAGGTTATTTTGGGCTCCTGTTAATCATATCTAATCTTAATCTTAATTATTGCTTATATGTCTATATTTTCATTCTAATTCCTGTGTATAATATTATTTCACCTATCTGTGTGGTTATTTTCGTAATTTTGTCCCGATTAAGTGTTGATTTAACATCTGGCCTAAATGTGAAATAAGAGCACATGTGACGAGTGTACATCACATTTGTTTTATAGAGCTCGCGAGAGTGACACTCACTAAGAGGCTGATTACATTTTATTTGTGTATCAGGTATGTCTTCTGTTATACGTTTATGTTTATATGCATTTTATTGTGACTCTTCCTCTTTGCATTGGTGATGCAGTGTGAGAGAGCTCGCGAGAGTGACACTCACTGAAGAGGCTGATTACATTTATTTGTGTATCAGGAATAAAACCTCGTTGAAACTGCCGATTGCTGTCCTGTTCTTCTCACATGAATGATAAACACAACGCAGAAAAGAAACCAGTTACACTTGGTGCCGTGATCATTTCGGATCATCAGATCAGCACTTCGCCGATCGCCGTGGTTGCGTGACGGCTCGCACGCTTCGGCCGATCTTCCTCGCCGATCTTCTTCCTCATCGCCATCGCTCGTGGCGGCTCGCGCTCGCGCATAAGGAGGGCACGTGTGTGAGACGAACAGTGTGTGACATCGCGGGACGAACTGTTGCGTCTTAAAGGGACGGTAAACGGTTGTTGACTTCCTGATAAACTTTTTTTCTTCTTTCTCTGGAGCGCTTTCGTTGGTCGTTGGTGCCTATTAAACGACAGAGACTGTAAAAGCACTGCAGGACGCTTCAGTTTTCTTCATGCATCGTATCCTTTATCTACACACCATAATAAATGACTGTTGAGGCATTTTACACAAGAAAAAGTGTTGAATTGATTTTGATGAAGTAAATATCATATGTTCATTGTGAATTTTGAAGGTGAGCAGTTAAGACATTTGATTTAATATATTTCCCTGCATATTTGAACTGTTCAACAGTTGAGGTTTTGCTGTTTGTGTATATAATTTGCTGTTATTTTTACTTTTTTTGTTGTTGTTTCATTTCACTAATTGAAACATGTTTGAGGATCCTAGCAAAGACGATTTCAGTCCTGTGAAACATTCTAATGTCACTTTTCCACTGGGGAAGAGGCTCGTGGGCCTGAAATTTACTGAAATGAATCTGAATTTACACGTTGTTATGGGAGAGGGAGAGCATTAGCTAATTTGGAACTTGACCGTGTGCACACTGCTGATTCAGCGATTCGAGTTTTTCTGTAGGTCCAGCAGCTAGCTCCACCCCAATCATACGCCCTGATATTGAACGTGTTTGTTACTCCTGAGTCGTTAGGGGGTATCATTTCAGATCTGGCTCAGAAAATAGGAGAGAGTATTTCAGCCAGCCTTAACCTTGCCGCACCAGCCCAGCCCAGTACAGTCTAATCCACCCTGTCATTCTCAGCACTCAAGTGATGGCATTGATAAATCTAGCCTTAAAGTGATCGTACAACAAGATGCACCACCACCACCATTCTTCAGGGGAGATAAAGTGATTCATTTACTGTGCACGCGCTGGGAAGATATGATGTACAGTTATTTGAACAGAATGAAATGCCCAACGCAAATTGATGTCTCTGATCTCATCCTGAGCAGATTGGCTGACAAAGCGAGAGATGTGGTTAAAGTGTCCCTGCGAAGCCGCCTGAACTGAGTGCCAGTGAGTTCCCAAGTGCAGTGTTTGACATACTGAAACGCAACTTCAGTGAGTTGTCTTACTCTAACATGCCCATGGCTGACTTTGTATAACACCGTCCCTAGAGCAGATGAAAGTCCCATGGATTACTGGATACGGCTTAATCAAGTCCATAGATGTTGCTGATGAGTGCTTGCGCAGACACAATAAGAGTGTTGAGGATCCCGCTGCTGAAGCAGTCATGATGTTTATTTCTCATACCGCACCCGAGTCTTTGCTATGTCTTTTCAGTTTAAGCCAGCAGAGAAGTGGAGTGCTGCTGAGGTCCAGGAGCGCTTGGATAGTCATCAGAGGGATCTAAAGAGAGTCTCCTCAAGAAAGCAGCACACAATGTCCTTGTCAGAAAGCAACCAGTGCACTGTTACGGCAGGGCCCCAATAATGTGCCTAGTTCTTTTCCTCAGCCTGTTTCCATGCCCAGTTCTCCTCAGCAGCCAGTTTCTATGCCAGCCCAGTCACTGACTCCGGTGAGTCCTCTTAATCCCTATGCTGTTCCCTTCTCTCCAGATACCAGCCTTCACCACCTTGTTGGCATGATGGGTCGAGTCCTGTCTTTATGCACTGCCTCTTTAACTTCACCCAGTCAGGTTCACCCAGCCAAAACTCCAGATTTCACAACCAACTTGAGCACTGCATGTAGGGTCTGTAGATCCAAGGAACACACAACGTATGAACATTGTAGACGCCAAAGGCTGTGTCGTCTCTGTTTCAGTCCTGGCCACTTTAAGAGTGACTGTCCTAAAGCAGCATGCCTTACATCTCCCTCAGATACTGCTCAGTTAAACTGAAGAGCCCATGCGATGAGAGGGGTAGCATGGGCAATTTAAGTAAAACCTCCCTCACAGAAGATGTTCAAAATGTTTTTGCAAACAGGTGCAAGCTATTTCCAGAAGACAAAACCGTGCTTATATGTGGGGTCTCAGAGAGTTGATAGGGCAAGCGAGTTGTTTTATGCTCCTGTGACAGTCTGTGACCATTGCACATTAAAGGGGTTGCTGGACTCTAGTAGTATGGCCTGGACGCTTAGTGAAGAGGGTGAGTCCAAGCTGCAAGCTGACGGTCTTCTCGCATCCTCAGAATTGTTGCGGGTAATGTGGTCCTCGTCGGCTGTGGTGGCCTTCGATTCAGCCGAAGTGTTCATACGACTTGGAGATCAAAGTCTATGGATTCAAGTTTGTTGTTCCTACTCTTGTGGTGCCTGGACAAAGAGATGAGTTCATAATTGGAAGTAATGTGATCAAATGTGTTGTGCAGAAGATGAAATCGCATGACAAGTACTGGGAGCTTGTTTCCTGCAATAACAGTAATCCTGAGTGTGAGCAATTCCTTGAGCTTCTGAGCTGCATCTCCCGATGGTCTGGGCCTCAACAGCCTGATAAACTTGGGACTGTAAAACTCCGTCAGGCAATCACTCTGCTTCCCAAATGTGAGTATCTTGTTTGGGGAAAATTGCCAGCAAATGTACCTGTTTCCCAGGAAGTACTGTAATTGTTGAGCCAACCACGGCACGTTCAGCTCCTAAAAACATCCTTGTCGGACGTGTAGTAACACCGATGTGGGGTGATCGATGGGTGCCAATGAAGATAGTGAACCCAAACCCAATATCCGTGTCACTTCGCCGTAACACTAAAGTGGCTGATGTTTCTTCCTGTCTAGCCGTGGAGGATTTTACTGTCATGCAGGGTCTGAGCAGAACTCAATGTGATGTTCCTGATTCGAATCCACACATTACTGACTCACCTGTTAGTCCAGCACAGTCGTTGAAGGATCTTGGTCTTCAGCAAAATTGACATTGATGGATGTGAAGTCTCTGGGATGTGTAAGAGGAAATTGACGGGATCTTCTTGTATCCTACCATGATGTTTTCTCAAAGGATAAGCTGGATTGTGGAGAGACAAAGGATTTTGTGCACAGGATCCATCTTTATGATGAGCGTCCATTCTGTCTGCCCTATCGCCGCATCCCACCGGCCCACTATCAAAAATTGAGAGAAGTGTTGTCAGAAATGGAGGAGAAAGCATAATCAGCAAGTCTGTCAGTGAATATGCGTCACCCTTGGTGATGGTCTGGAAAAAAGATGGTAATCTGAGGGTTTGCACTGATTTTCGCTGGCTCAACGCTAAAACCATCAAAGACGTCCCACCCTCTACCCCATCAAGCTGACTGTCTCGCAGCCTTGGGTGGTAATGCTCTTTTCAGCACCATGGACTTAACTTCAGGATTTTACAACATCCCACTCCATGAGTCTGATCGACGACACTCCCTTCACAACGCCAATGGGCTTGTATGAGTATAACCGTCTTCCTCAAGGTCTTTGCAATAGTCCTGCTTCTTTCATGCGTATGATGCTCAGCATTTTTGGAGACCTTAACTTTTCCACTCTGCTCTGTTATCTGGATGACTTGTTGGTCTTTGCACCTTCTGAAGAGGAGGCATTGAAGCGTTTAGAGATGGTGTTTTCTCGATTGAGAACCAGCAATTTGAAGCTAGCACCTAAAAAGTGTCACTTTCTGAGAAAATCTGTAAAGTTCCTGGGCCATGTGATAGATGCTACTGGTGTTTCAGTTGATGAGGAGAAAGTTAAAGTCATCTCTGCTTTTCAGAAGGAGGACTTGATGAAGGAAAACAAAATCACTCCTTCACAAAAAAGATCAGATTGGTTTCTTGGTATGGTCCTGTACTACCAATCCTTCATTCCAAGTTGCTCACGCATTGCCAGACCCTTGTTCAACTTAACAGCTGGCCAGAAGACGCTCAGTGAAGGCTGCTGGTGGCCACGAGAGCAGGCACTTTTCGGGAGTTGACGCCCAGGACTGGACCCCTGACTGTGATGTGGCATTTGATGAGCTACAAAGGGCCCTTGTTGACAGTGTGGTGCTGACTCATCCTGATTTTGAGCGTCCTTTTCTTCTCTGTACTGACGCCTCGTTGGACGGAATAGGAGCAGTACTGTCTCAGATCTCTGCTGGTGAGGACAAGGCAAGACCAATAGCGTTCGCAAGCAAGGCTTTGAGCCGCAGCCAGTCAGACTATCCTGCACACAGGCTGGAATTCTTGGCTCTGAAGTGGGCAGTGTGTGATAAGTTTAGCCACTGGCTTAGGGGCCATGAGTTTACTGTGTGGACGGATAATAATCCGCTGACGTACATTATGACCAAGCCAAAGTTGGACGCATGTGAGCAGCGCTGGGTCTCGAAACTTGCTCCATTTTCGTTTGAGATCAAATACGTTCCTGGGAAACTCAGACGTGGTGGCGGATGCGCTCAGTCAGGGATCCATTTGTCAGGCTTGTGAGTCAGCGGCTCTTGTCCGAGCCTTATTCTGAGCTGTTGCGACAAGTACGCAATGTGGAGGATGGAAACGTGCAAGAGGTGTTCCGTCTTACCTGCCAACCGCAAACTTTAGGGACCGAATCATTTGATGCTGGGCTGAATACATCAATGTCCACTGATGACGTGTCTTCCATCTTGTCCTCCTGTGATGAATGGGAAATGGGAACTGAATGTAGAGCAACATCGTTTGCAGAACATCTGAACTCTTTAATCAGTGGAGATGAGGAAGTGTTTCATTCTCTTTCACAGATAGACTTGCAAGATCACCAGCACAAAGACCCTGTCATTGCTCGAGTGTCTTATTATGTTGGCAGGAAGCGCAGACCATCAAGGCGTGAGCGTGCCAATGATAGTCAGAGTGTGCTGAGAATTATGAAGCAGTGGGACAAACTTTCTTTGCTTAATGGAATCCTTTACAGAGCTATTAAAGACCCTCTCACCAAGCAAAAGAAGTTCCAGTTAGTTTTACCTGACTCCTTGAAACCTGAAGCACTTACCGGTGTTCACGACATAGCCGGTCATCAAGGGCAGTCTTGCACTTTGTCTTTGACCCGTCAGAGGTTTTTCTGGCTTGACATGGAGCGTGATGTGCGGGATTACGTGAAAAAATGTCCCAGGTGTGTCCTCAGTAAAACTCCAGAGCCTGCAGCGAGAGCCACTTTGGAGAGTATTAAGACCACAGCCCCACTGGAGCTCGTTTGCATTGACTTCTGGTCTGCTGAAGATCAGAACAACAAATCTGTGGATGTTTTAGTGGTCACGGATCACTTCACAAAGCTGGCACATGCATTCCGTGTCAAGACCAGACAGCGAAAGAGTGGCTAAGAAACTATGGGACAACTTTTTCTGCATCTATGGATTTCCCCACCGCATCCATTCTGATCAGGGGGCTACCTTTGAGAGTGAGTTGATTGCTGAGCTGCTTGAACTGGCTGGAGTTGACAAGTCAAGAACCACCCCTTACCACCCAATGGGGAATGGTGGTACCGAACGTTTTAACAGGACGTTAGGAAATATGCTGAGGTCTCTCCCACCTAGGTCTAAGCAGAGGTGGCCACAGTTAATACAGACCATGACATTTGTGTATAACTGCACAGCACATGAAACAACAGGTTTCGCCCCCTTTTACCTGATGTTCGGTAGGGTACCGAGACTGCCCAGTAGACCTCATGTTCCGTAGTGTCCTGCAGGATAAGACAATCTGTGACTATGACAAGTATGTCAAATCTCTTGTCAGCGACCTCCAGTCTGCCATGGCGTTAGCACAGAAGAATGCTGTTGTGGAACAAAAACACCAGTCCAGCCAGTACAACAAAAGAGCCAAGGGGTTACCTCTAGCCGTTGGTGACCAAGTGCTTGTGGCTAACAAGGGTTGTAGAGGGAAACGTAAACTTGCTGACAAATGGGAGCCAGTCATGTACACTGTTGTTGCCTCAAAGCCATCCATGCATGTCTATAAGATCAGTGACAGAGCTGGTAATGAGAGAATAGTGCATCGGAATCTTCTTCTTCAAGTGAACTTCCTCCCGCTGCTTGAACCAGAAATGGATAGTTCTGATCATGAGGTTGCTGAAACACTTGCCTGTAGTGTACCTTCACAGATATCTGACGCAGCACACTGTGATGGTCTAACCGAGCAGACAGGCAGTGGTGAGAGTCCGTATGTGGTGCCGAAATTGAGTCTGATGGACACGCAGATGATGGGCTGAATGAGGCTGAGGAACTCTCACATGCAGACTCTATGTTCGAACCTCTCCAATGTTGCTACTTGTGGTGATGTCCGCACTTCTTCATGGGTGCATTCTCAGTTCTCCAATCAAGAGGAGTCACATGCACAAGTTGCTGTGTCGGTGACTGATGATAATACTGTGGCTGTGGCTGGTGCTATCCCCTCTCCCCAAATTCCTGTCTCTGCCAGTGAACCTTTTTGGCAAGATCCTGTAACTGATTTAAATGCAGATGTTCGTTACACTACCAGGCTTGGTAGAGTAATTAAGCCTGTTCGTAGGCTGATTGAGTCGATGGTTCAATTAAGAAACCTTACTTGGTATGGAGTCTTTATCTCCTGTTATTCATGTTTAGATCAGTTTTTATTTTTTTCTTCACGCTGTCTCTTAAAATGCTGAAGTCAAGTGTTGTATTCTAATGTCTATTGACTCTGTTTACAGTACCTGGTCTGAGATTTTTCAAAGTGTAATGGGCACTTTGGTAATGTCCTACAATATGTGTTGAAGTTTGGCCAACTTTATTCATATATGTATCCCTTTCGTTTGGGTAGCTTTCTATGCTGTGTTTCCACTGTTTTTTTTTTCAAGTGTGGACCATGCAATTCTCAGTGACCAGTATTTTTATTATACTCTAGTGAATTTTGTGTAAATTCTGAGGGTGAGTGTAACGGGTACATAAAGTGTACTGTTAAATGTATTTATAGTTTATTAGAATTCCCACAAAATTGTTTGTTGACGTATACCTGATATTGCTGCCTAGGTGAAGTTGAGTGTCTTTCCCTTTAATTGATGTGATGTCAATGTAGTTTCCCTGTTCTGTCCCCTCCTCTTCCTCTTTGCATTGGTGATGCAGTGTGAGAGGTGAGGTTATTTTGGGCTCCTGTTAATCATAACTAATCTTAATCTTAATTATTGCTTATATGTCTATTTTCATTCTAATTCCTGTGTATAATATTATTTCACCTATCTGTGTGGTTATTTTCGTAATTTTGTCCCTGATTAAGTGTTGATTTAACATCTGGCCTAAATGTGAAATAAGAGCACATGTGACGAGTGTACATCACATTTGTTTTATAGAGCTCGCGAGAGTGACACTCACTAAGAGGCTGATTACATTTTATTTGTGTATCAGGTATGTCTTCTGTTATACGTTTATGTTTATATGCATTTTATTGTGACTCTTCCTCTTTGCATTGGTGATGCAGTGTGAGAGAGCTCGCGAGAGTGACACTCACTAAGAGGCTGATTACATTTTATTTGTGTATCAGGAATAAAACCTCGTTGAAACTGCCGATTGCTGTCCTGTTCTTCTCACATGAATGATAAACACAACGCAGAAAAGAAACCAGTTACACGTGCACTTCATACGGATTAGGCTATAAGAGAGAGTAGCCTATCTGTTTCTGTTCGTTTTTAAGCGTTGTATGTCGATGTTGTTTAAACTGTAGCCATTTCAAGATTTCTATATATTGAGTTTCTATATGAGTTTTCGGTTCATTTATGAGATCAAGCTCCAGTTCACGAAACAATGCAAGTTATTTATGTCGGGGCGTCCACGTCCTGATTATATTTGCTTCTTATTTATTAAATCCAGGTAACTGGTTGATTAAACATTTATTAAAATAAAGATAAAATTGTTAAAAAAACGAAATTCACTTCAAAGAAGGGCTTTATACAAAACAAAACTTAATGTGGTCAAAATTAGGTCTCCCAATATAGTCTATTGCGCATATGCACGCGGTTCACTTTTCATAATTAACAACATAGATTCAATAAAAGAATAACATATTTAAACATAAATATTAAACTGAAAACATTCTTTAATGGATAAACACGTAGCCTACGCCTAACCTACAGAAAAATGTAATGTCGGAAGTGGAACATAGGGATGCGTTTTTTGAATAGCCAAAATAATCAAATAATTCCCATTCGATCGTTAAATATTATTTTTGCTTTTAAATCCCCATCCCTATAAAATATGAAATGTCTTTACCATACAACAGACAAGCAGCATACGAAAGAAAGTATAGGTCTAAAAAAATAACATTCAAGTAAATAAAAAATAAAGTAATACAAGAGGCTCAGAAGTTCCTGCCGCATTTATACTATATTATTATTATACAAGCAGTTCGGCAGTTGTTGTTGTCTGACAAGTTGACAACACGTGGGTGATGACAGCATCGCTTTCACAAAATATACGGATTGGCCGTACACATTGAAAACAACAAGGGTGTCATTTTCAGATTTATCCACCTTGGGACCCGGTTTCAAAAATAGCGGTTTCACTCTCCCGAAACGGCGGATCCGTGTGGACGAAACGTCAGTATCGATAAAAGTATGTATACGTATCCAGCGAAACGCGTCTTTATGTGGACTGGGGCCTAAATTTGGTAACACTTTACAATAAGGTCCATTAGTTACTATATTAGTTAACATTAACAAGAAATGAACAATACTTACTCTCAGAATGTGTTAATCTTTGGTAATGTTAATTTCAACAATTTACTAATACTTTATTAAAATCTTGTTAACATTAGTTAATGCACTGTGAACTGAACATGAACAAACAATGAACAGCTAGATTTGTATTAACTAACGTTAACAAAGAATAACAAATACAGTAACAAATGGTTAGTTCATGTTAGTTAATGCATGAACTAATGTTTAATAAATGAACCTTATTGTAAAGTGTTACCCTGAATTCTAAATGAGGGGTCAGTGTTCTCACCCAGAAAGATGGATAAGAAACTTTGCTGAGCAGGCTTCTCTATATGGATCAGTAGATATTGCTGCTGTGCCTCATTTTCTGACCCCTCCTCTCTGCTCCCTTTACTTCTAAAGAAACCGCTGTCTGAAAACGTAAGGCTCTTTGAGAACCTCCACCTTCTAAGAATGCTATTCTTCCTTCAGAAGGCCTCACAAGTCTTTTCATTGGTCTTTCGCTCCCTGGCTTTCTCTCTTGTCCTCTCCTGGTCCCTGCTGAATTGATCTGCAGCTCTAAGCCAAATATACATTCACAAGCACAGACTTCACACACACACACACACACACACTTCCTTATATTCACACGCACACAGAGCAATCTTCAAAATGAAAACTGTAACAGGATTACTCTGAGACATCCACATTGTGTGACCGACATTGGACAAACTAAAAATATTGCATTTCCCGAGATTTCTCGTTTTCAAGCAATGCTGCAAATATTACTGGGTAAGAGAGGCCCAAAATGAGAGCAATATTCAGAAGACACAAGACCTGATTTCATTTCATTTTGACAATGAAAATGATGCCAGCAGTCTATGAATCTCCTGATAAATACACTTCCTAATTTTAACCAACCTGGGTTTATTGTTATTTCTTTTGAAAAGTCTGACATTTATGTCATTATTTACTGATGTTGTTTCCATTCACATATTCGAACCAGGCGTGTCACACATGAGAACCAATAACATTTTGGCATCAATGAGTATTTTTGAATCAATTTTCAGAGAATAATGAATTAGATTGAATTTACTTCTGTCTATTCCTCACAAAAAGCTATTGTGTGACTTCAGAAGACAGAATGTAGAGTACAATAAGACTACACTTATGCCATTTTCTTTTTGGAGATTGACAGACATGACCACTATGAACACTCATTATATGGCAAAGAGCTGAATATGAATATGCAAATTAGCCCTTTCTCCAGCTCATACAGGCTTGTCTGTCTAGTCGAATGTTTAAAAACGGTAATGAGTTTTATGTATCGCTCTCTAGAACGCATAATGGTAAATGATATGATTAGCCTTCGGCTTGAGCTCACATTATCAAACAGCTAATAATGTGTTACTTAATGTTACACAAACTATGTTCCAGTTCGCCATCAGACCGCTGCCTTCTGACGATCTGTATCCTTAGAAATGGTTTGAACAGCTTAAAAGCATATATAGTTCATATCATAACATCACTCAAAACATCATCACTATGCATAATTGTGATAAAAAATGTACCCTGATTTCTCATATCAACAGAAAAAAATATAGTGGGATGAACCTCTCTCTCTAGACTCCCCAGCTTCTCAGCACATAATTAACGACACGCCAAAGCCTGCCCTTACATTGACGTAATTGCTCAACAAGGTAGCTTTGCTGACGGGTAAGAAACACCAGTGAAACCACGGTTTTGAGAATACTTTTCACTTTTTTTTCAAATATCTCAGCAATGATGTTGACTTTGCACATGGTTTGTCATAGCATATTGAAAACACCACACATAGATGCCAATAAAGAACCTCTAATCTTTAAGCGTGCAGTTCAGATTTTTACAGTGAAGTTTTTTTATAAGTGGAGTAGTGGTTTCTTCAGACTATAAAATGTTCTCTTCTCATCAAGAAGTACATGGTTCTTCTAGAACTATTAATTGAAAGGTTGGTTTTTCCACTTTATTTGAAGGCTGACATACAGATAGCTACATCTGTACTTACAAAGTACTGAGTAATATTAATTAACTACATCATTCGGGTTACATATACAGTGCTTTTCTGGGACCTCAAGCAGTTTCACATATGGGAGGGAATTCCTCACCACCACATAGAATTACAGTTAGTTATTTCGCAAAATTATGCACAATTTGCTGTTATTACTATAGTAAGTACATGTAGTAAACATGTAAAACGTACACCTCAAAAGGAGCTGTATGCAAGATTGTGGCCAAAACTGGTACTGCAATCACTTTCAAATTACTGTAGAGCGGTGCATTCCCCCTCTACTCGAGGTTGCCAGATATGCTGCAGAAATGTAGGCTGCTACAAGAAGCTTCCAATTGCAAGTGACGAGTCAGTACACAATGAGTTGGGTTTTTTTTCTGTTAATAATTATTTATTTCGGACTTTGTCAGGAAGGTATTCCGGATTCATATCAAGTTTATCCGATTCCGCTTGTATCTGCAGCTGTGGTAACTAGAGAAGAGCTGGCAACCCAAATGTTGCAACACTACTGACTCCGTGATCGGTACAGATTGGTGAGAGGCTGGAAGCATCAAACCAAAACAAAACATGAAAACATCAACATCAGTTGAGGGCTGCAACTTCACTTTTAAAATGACAGCATAGTCGGACTACTGTTGTCAATGCATATAAGAATTTGAAATGAACATTATTTCTTAATGTCTAGATGTCTAGATCTTAATGTCTACTTAATCATTTCAGTGTAACTTTTGTTCTTGTTTGCCCTGCACTTATAGGCATGCTTTCTTCATAAGCCATGTTTCCATCCACTTGTCAATCGAATCATCTGAAGTTCGGTTAAAAAACTCATGCGGATAAAGTTGGTGAAAGTGTGTTTCCATCCAATGGCTTTAAAGCGAATAAAAACCTGTACGTAATGACGTCACATGCTGTTTTGCGATTAAATTGGTATATCGAATTGATTTGAGACATTTTAAGGTGTTTCCATTCATTTTCGCACTGAATCGAACAACATTCAAGCAAACTTTTGCGAACAAAGTTTTGTTAGACAAACGGATTCGCGCCATCGACCAACAAATGATCAAATATTCACAAGTTGAAGCCTAATAATGCTTATGTGCCAGCTGATAGCAACATATGTAAGGGATAATGTATATTGCGAGGCAGTTGTTGAAGGGGTCCTATTCGCTATAACAACCGCCACGCTGAGCGTTATATATTATCCTGCTTATTACATATAAATCAACCAAATAAATAAATAAATTGACACAAAATATTGACTTAAAAACGAGTTTATTGATTTAAAAACGAGTATTGCTTCTGCTAAAGAAAATAGTCTGTTCCGTCTCTGAACTGCGTCCATGGCAACGGTGTGTTATAGCTAGTAGCGCGCAGTCTGTTAACAAGACATAACAGACCACATTATACATTAGAATACAACCAAGCCACTTAAAAACAATCAAAACTAACCTAAGAAAACAACAACGCTATAAAACATTGCTATGATGACGCCGATGCACGTAAATGCCGATCGACAGTGGAGGTGACTGTGGTGTGGGAACGACAGCGCTACATCAGTTCTGGGAGATTGTGGTTCACGGAAACCCTTTGGTCGAAGCATCTTTTTGCTTTGTCCACTTACATCTGTCTTTGTTGACATCCGCCATGCGGTGCGCAAACAGACTGGCCAGAAATGAACTCGTCTTCTGGCGTGTTGCAACCATAAAAGGGCCTAAAACTTAATCGCAATTCATTATTTATTCTGCAAATAACGTTTCCATCAGCTTTTATCGCATTAGCCATATATCGATCAAAGAGAAAAATCGCAAAGAGACCGAAACTGGTATTTCATTTGAGTCGATTTTCTTGGGCTGTCAACTTTAGTCGTTTAGTCGACTAATCAGTTCGATGCCGTCTTGGTCGACTGAAATTCTTATTGGTCGACCAGTCGCTTTTTTTGCCAATAGAAATACATTTTCAATGATTTACTCCTTTATATTTATTCCTTTATAAAGCAGTTATTTATTACTGTATTCTAAATATTATTAGCCTATGTTTTATCCCCAACTTTAAATGCTTTAATTTAGGCTATTTCTTGTAACTGCGCCACAGTTTAGCACACACACATAACACACTCGGGAACCGCACCTACTGGCTGTGCTGCTGCTCGCGCTCAGTAAGGGATGTACCGGTAGGTAGTTTTGCTGTATTCATTCAGTTCACGCTACTTTAGTCGACAGAATGTCCAAGAAATCAAAATCTTTTGTCTGGCTACATTTTTGTGGAGGTAGGCGACGGTGGCGACCGCGCTGTTCCATTATGAGCGCGCACATCGCGTGCCTATTTGAAATTCGAACTTGAGCGCGCAAAAGACGCTGAGCAGCTCTTTTAACGGCTTTATCATACTGACTCAAATAGATTGTTTTCTTAATAGGTTTTTATTTGTACACTTGACTCATTTGAAAGTAGCCTAAATAATGTAACAAAACGAAATTAAACTTATATGCTATCTTACAACAGAGCCTAGATTTCAGATTGTTTTTTAGGCTATTTTGTCTGTTGTTTTAAAACACCTAACAGATCGGCTGGACAAAAGTTAACCCATAGCTTTGTAAGTAAAGAAGAATACAGCCGTGTAATGAGAGCTTTTGTTAGGATTTTTCATTATGTGGCAGATAGCAGTTATATTATTTTGTAGCATGTGGTGTGATCAGGTGCGCGATTGTGACTGTCACTATAGACCAAGGACAGAGCTCCTCACTTGCAGTTAAAAAAAATCACTTAATTTTCAAAGAATTGTACTATTATTATAGTTTTATTTATTTTTCTATGTTTTTTCGTTGTTGTTTTATAAATGCTCTATGACAATTGTTTAAAAAATGTTCAATCAAAACATCAGTTTTTTTTTTTTTGTCGACTAATCGTTGCGCAGGACAAGACCTTGGTCGATCTAAGGATTTCTTTGGTTGACTATAGCCCTACGATTTTCATGAAATTTCATCGAATTTTACTGTTTCCATAAGGCATTTTTCATTCGATATCACTTAATTTGGATAAAATCGTGTCGATGGAAACATGGCTATAGACAGTTGAAGTTCACCACTAACCACTGAAAGCTCAAGTCGAGTTCTCAGTGAAGAGGGGCTAAAATTCTTTAGGGTGAACAACGGCTCTTCCCAGGTAAAATTTTACGAGGCCGTTAAATCAAAACAGTCAGACGGGTACATTGTCAGAGGATTTATGGAGTCTGCACAGGTCTCTTCTGCTCAGCCAAATGAGAGAATGCAAAAGAAGAGACAGGCGGCATGAAAACATATGGGTGGAATAATTAATACTGAAGGTTTTTTCTTTTAATAGCAAGCGTATAATTTGTGGAGAACCACCCAGCTATGTGGTTAATTCATCCGTGAAGAACATTAGGAATCTTTATCTGTGTTTAGCAGCTGTCATTTACAAACTCTGACATATACGTCTGACAACCCAACCAACAACTGTAGTCCATCAAAGGCATAACTGTCATTATGCTATGGTCCTTGGGGGATTTTATGTAAATTTGCTGGAAAAATGATAAATTAGGGAAGTTGTCAGTTTGTTGGGAGCATCTAAATTATCTGTCATTTCACTCAGCGACACTAAAAGAAATATGAATAGCCCTTTGAGAATCAATAACTCTTTGGAGGCAGCATATCATGCGAGGCATTTCTGGCATAATTTACAGCCGAGAACAAAGGAAAATTAATGTTACAAGGAATAAGATCAGTCTTAAATGGTGGCTGCACCCTGTAACTCTGGATGGAAAGTAAATTACAATAATTTACTATAGTTCAGTTTAATTAGGAGGAAAAAAAGGCATCCGCTGAATTCCTTTTTAATTGGTATAGGATTTCACAACATGATTTCTTGTTACCAAAGTCCTGAAGCATGACTGGGCTTTGTACCAGGAAATGAAAAGCAGCTGATAATCGTAGCAAACTCAAAATAGAACAACAGAGCTGATATTGGATAAGCTTAATTACCATTAAATCTTTTCCTTCATTAACAATCACAGACTGATGCCTGTTTTTTCTCTTTTTTTTTTTTGGTGACTATTTCAGGTTTACATTTTTACATCTGATTTCAGTTTTTTTAATACATTCCTGATTTCCAAGTATTATATTGAGTCACTGAAATCAGATCATATTTTCCGAGCTTGTCATATTAAGTCCACAATTTTAATTTGAAATGAATGACTCATTGGTGCATGTATATTCCAATAAATAGAGAACTGTCATCAGATGATCCAAATGTATTACCTTGTATTTCCTCTTTCCTCCTTGATCTTTCCTTTTAACTTAGCAATTAGACAACAATTATGTAGAGATTGTTTTAGCAAACTCGCCTTTGGTCTGACTGAATTCTGGTCTGTAATGCCCATTCATAATTCATGTTGCTAATTCTGATGAATGAAATCAATTTCAGTCCTATATAGTATACACAAATACTGATACATAAGGTATAGATGAATCATGAGCGTGAGTGGAAAAGGAAAAACAAAATGCAGTTGAGCTTGTTTACAATGTACTGACGTATAGTAGTTTTCAAAGGGCGTCATCCTGCAATTCGTCCCAATTCGTCATATAACTGACGTTTTGGGACGTCTTTCGACCATTCGTCAATATCCACCTTTTTAGGGTACCCTTAAACGTTGGTAGATGACGATCCCGGGCCGTCATACAACTGACGCTTTACCTTTAACGTCAGTTAGGTGACGGGGTTGGGTTTAGGGTTAGGTTTAGGTCTGGGGTAGAGTTAGAATCCAGTAACGTCATTTATCGACGTCTAAGGGGGCCCTGAAAAAGGCATATATTGACGAATGGTCAAAAGATGTCCCAAGACGTCAGTTATATGACGAATTGGGATGAGACTGCGCTGAAATATTAGTGCTGTCAAATTGATTAATTGCGATTAGTCACATCTAACTTGAAAGTTAATATTTAATATTAGTTAACTCTTGTTATTATAATATATGTGCACACATGTACAAATATAGTGTTTACAAAGAATGGCATGAAAAGGGAAAAACATCCAGTATGCGGCAGTCCTGTGGCGAAAATGTTGATGCTAGAGGTCAGAGACCTAATCTCAAGCTGATAGAAGAGCAACTTTGACTGAAATAACCACTCGTTACAACCGAGGTATGTACAGCAGAAAACCCTGGACTTACTTCACTTTTTCAAACAACATTCTGCCTAACATGATAGCTGATTTAACAAATGTGACTCAAATCACAGTTTCTAAATCCAGATAGTTCACACCATACATTATATGACTAACCTTCATGACCTGTGACTAGGGAGTTGAACATGCTGTGAAGATTATCCTTATTAAGGTATATTCCTCTCTGTAGACATTTATAAAAATGCTAGAGCGCCATTGTGACATTTAAATCAAGATCAGGAAGCTGAGAACTATGACCTTGTATAACAGTCCATATTAAAATAAACTAAGGTTAAGGCATCTTTTCTGCCAGTTGCCTTCACTGAAGCTAAAGCGGTTTCTGCATAGCACAAGCCTACTGTACTTTTTAAATGGCTTAAAATAAACCCAATCTTTTACACTCCAACCCGGTAAAAAAATGGTTGGAAATGATGTGGTGGATGGCATTTAATTTGTACCATTTTACAGAATAATTAGTGGTGTTTGCTTTGCTTATTCTAAACCTCTAAGTATTAAACTAACACACTTAACTGGTTTGTGGTACAGACATGAAGGATACCCCAATTAGTGCAGAGAGGTGTGCTATTACTTTTCTAAGACTCATTATATTTGCCTGGTGGGCAATAAAGCAGGTAACAAAACTTAATTTATTTGGAAGGACCTAAGCCATAGCCACAAGCAGAATGTCTTTTGAGATTTGCGGAAGGCTGATTTGCCTCAGACCAGTAATCAACCACCTAGCGACAACCTAAAAGTATTATGGTGGCAAGTTGCACAACCAAGCATTTTCATAAACTGTAAAAAATGATATCAAAAGGGTACAATCAATGGGGCTAAAGGCACATCTTTGGCCAATGCCACATTTGCTTTTCACTACTCCCATAGTGTATGATTGCAGAAAAAAAATGTTTATATTGAAAATTGCAACAGATTTTTTGTGAAAATAAATCTTAAAAGTTTATTTTGTTTAAAAATCGTAAAAAATGTATGATGTGGCGAGGGGGGCTTTTACCCCACACACAGGGTCAATTAGCTATAATAGGTTTTTAATAATGTCTAAATAAATACTTGTTCAAAAAAATCACTTTAGCAAAGTTTGTACTATTTTCAATTTATTTTGATCAATAAAATAATTCATTTCTGTTCAATAAATATACTGTCATAAAAATATGTTAACAAAAAATATATAAAAATACAGAAACAAAATAATTTAAAAAGTAAAGATTCTGAAAGCATTACATGAGATCCCATAATAATTTGATATAAATTAAAAATATATATTTTACTTTACAATATGATTAATATTGTTTTTTAAATAATATGGTTTCATTATAAAACCAATGTTTTGGAAAGTGCTGGGAAAGGGAAAATCAAACCAAAGGCACTTTTTACCCTGGGGTGCCTTTAGGCCTGTCAATGAGTAGTAGCCTTAATAATACACAGGTGGTAAGCATTAAATTGTAAAGTATATAACTAGATCTACTTTTAGTAAAATGGAGAAGTATATCAATGCAACAGAAATTAAAACTCTCCCATTTCCAAAAAAATGTCTGCACTGCATTCAACGTCTCAGAGAGTGTAAAAGATTTTTCTGTGTATATCCCACACTTCAAGAACAAAAGAAATGCCCTCAGATCCCATCATCTCAATGAATCTTTTAGAGACTCCCTTCCCTTCCTGCTGAAGCTCACTTCACAGAGATAGATATGTCCTACCTGTTTTCCGTGTCTGAGGCCGAATACTTCAAAAAACGACTAATAAAAATAGATTCTGCAAAGACAGGCTGCTTTGGAAGCCTTCGACTAATGGGGCTTCATGACAGCCCTTAGGATTATTCATTATCATTCCAATTTCTGAAACTAATGCCTCGATGAGCCCCTTTCATTCCCAGAATGAACTCTACGGTGAACCAGGTAAAAATATTCCCTTTCCCCTCGCCGCTGTGACTGAATGCATGTAGAGGCAGTGTTAATCAGAGCCATTGTGCTTCAGGTGTAGTAGAGAGAGACACAAATCATGAAGTGAACTATAATTGAGGAGCATAATTCAGTTATTTAAATTCCAATCTTTGCCTCTTATCTGACATTAAAGGAGATATTTAGTGGCATTTTCATTAGGATCCTAAAATAACAGGATACAGATCATTGTCTCCTGCTGCTTCCTTCTTTTTTCATCTTCATCAAAGAGAGTGAACGCAAGCCGCTGGACGACTTCCAAAAAAAGGATCACAGTGTACATGAAGAGGCCAGGTCTATAATTGGGTAAAGGGCCGACTGGTTGCTCTAATCCCTCTCCTGAATCATTAAAGAGAAAAACACAATTGTGCAAGTAATTGATGGCTAGTTTCGGTCTGTTTTTCCCACATTTTCTAAGAACTGTGCATGTAGGGCGTCCTGAGAACGAGCAGCTCTGAGTCTGGACACAATGTTGATAACCCAGCTGAAAAGACCAAAATTGTTGACACATATGAGTTTTTGATGCTTGTGTTAAAGCTAAACTTGCATGGTCAACTAGCTTAAAGACTGCTTCTTTACAAGCCTCAATGCAGTGGATCTCAACTCAACACACCTGATTCAGATCACCATCTCCTTTAAGTGAATGTAGGGAATAGTAATTGAGGGTTTAGAGGTTGATTGGTTTAGGAGGTGTCAGATAAGGCAGACAAAATGTGTAGGACCAGAGTTGTGGTGTGGTCACATTAGCGAAATCTTGTGGGCAAAAAAGCCCATTGTTCATTGTCTTTTATCAAGAGTGTCAATAGTGTACAATGTAATGAAGCACAGCTCAAATTCAAACACTTTCAGACCAGGGTGCGTTCCCGTACAACGATGTAATTCGCTGCATCACTACCATAGTACGATGTATCGTTGGAGAAATCCACTAGCTAGTCACGAATCCGAACCTAGTTTCCCGAAACCCATTGTCACAAAGTATCGTTCAACCACGTTGGTTTCGCACGTGGTGGAGTAATAACTACTTTTAACTAAACTCTTTGAGATCCAATTAACGCTAGATTTGTTCATTTAAATTTCAGACATGTCATCTGAGGACTATTTCTAATTGTTCTCAGTTATTTTGCTTTATTACCAGACTCAATATTTGCCTCGTTCTTACATAGTAGAGCACGTTCGCACATGCGCACTCTTCAAAATCAGTACTTTAAATCTTTTGACAAACTAAAAGACGTAAATGACATTTGTATGTATTCTAAATTAAAGGCACCGGTTGTACTGAATGTCAGCTTGTTTATTTTGCTCAAGATAAGGATTTATTACGTCCAAATGTGATGCAATATGGAAACTATGCCTCTAACCACAGGTCGAGAGCTGTCGTTCAAACCACACAACTTTGCGTTGCTATTTGCGATGTTCGTCTGGAACGATGGTTTGGGAACACCGACTCGTTGAACTGCTGATAACGACGGAACTTGCGACCATAGTTGGCTAACGATGCTTTTGGGAAACGCACCCCAGGAAGCTTTCTGTTGGTCAACACATGGTCAACACATGAATTCACACAAACAACTTGAACTGGTGTGCGAAACCAGCGTGGGGAAATCTTTCGCCATCATGCAAAATTCCTGATTACACTAATTCCTATTGAAATGACTAGATTTCGCCCAACTCATCTGACACTCTGGCTGAATCCAAATCCACATCAGCTGTACACCCGTTATTGCTGAGCAATGTGGGATAGAATGAGTGCATTTAATTCACCTCAGAAAATTCGCCAAAACAAAAGGTAGATAGCTTAACAGTGCACAATAATGGGCATCATACAGGCATATTTGGCTAATTATTTTAACAATAGGTCAAGTTAAGTGTTTGAACTCCTTAAAATGCATCCCACTGCTCCAGACTGAAAGTCACCATGAAACAGTGTTAAGCCCAGTGTTGGGGAGTAGTTAACTACAAGTAGCGTAGCTACTAACTTAACTACATTTTTCAGTAGCTTGGCAGTAGCTCAGTTGCTTTTTAAACAGTGTAGCTTTTCCAGTAGCTAACTACTTTTTGCAGCAAGTAGCGGTGCATCGTGAGCAAAAGCTACATTGCTACATTTTCGAGCCTGCGCTAAATCAGCGCGATGTAAGGATATTCTTCTTTTTGTTAAATTACAAACTCATTTTTTGCCATTACCGCCACCTGTTGTTTAATCACGCATCTTGCGGCTAACGGTTCACTGATGTACTGAAGTGGGTTGACAGACCCATATTATGATTATATAGCAAGACGTGACGGCAGATTTGGAGGATGGAGAAACAACAAATTCCCCATGGCCTTATTTGTCCAAGTTCAATCAGTATTTTTGAGAAAATGTTCTACATGCAATTTACGCGTTAGATGTATATTTCGTTCTCTGCAATGTTGTAGGATATTTGTTGCAATTTTGACAAACAGACAGAGATATTTTAGTGTTGTGTGTAATAAAACAATACTCTTTGAAATTCGTAATTGCATTGCCTTGTTTTAAACACTAAATATTTTACTTAAAACATTCCTCAGACACTTATTCAGTTATTTATAATATACGTTGTTCAAAAAGCAAAAGTAATTTCAATGTAACTACTTTTCTAAACGGGTAGCTTGACTGTAGTTAAACTACTTTAACTTACGAGAGCTTGTAAAACTACAGTTTGAGAGTAGCTTCCCCAACACTTAAACCGTTGATGAAAATAACCCCAAGACTAGTGATATTTAAAAATAATAATTATTTAAAAAAAATACATCAACAATTTTATTGTTATTGAATGAATTGTACCTTTAGGTACAGTTTAAAAGAATATTTTCATATGTCCTACACTTTATTTATTTTTTTCTTTTAAAACAAACAAGATCCTGATCATGACCCTGGAGCCATACATAACATTCAAAAGCCACTTTAAAATTACAGATCAACTGTACAATGTTCACATCCCATACAATACACTGCAGAATTATTTATTTGTTTTAGTCTATGACTAGTGGTTAACCGATATTGTTTTTTTTTTTTTTGATGGCCGATGCCAATATCTTAGAAAGCAGGGTGGCTGATTACACTGTAATTTTGAATGGTTATAATTAATTGTTTAAAATGGGGTAGGGGTCATTTTCATGGAGACATAGAGCTGTATTAGCTGTATTATAAATTCATGACAGAGCTGTATTATATACACCTTCAGTCATAAAAAGATACCATTAAACAAGTATTTAAAATTTACTGTCTCTACAGTATACTGTAAAATATATTGTTGTTTCTACATTAATTTGTAGATTAACTGTGAAATGATAACACTAAATATAGTGTTTAATATAGTGTTAACTAAATATAACACACACACACACACACATATATACATACATATATACTACATACATACATATATATATATATATACACACATATATATATATATACACACACACACACACACACACACATATACACACATATATATATATATATATATATATATATATATATATATATACACACACACACATACACACACATACATATATATATATATATATATATATATATATATATATATATATATATATATATATATATACATATATATATATATACACATATATATGTATATATATCTTTATGTTTATTTTAATCAATTAATAAATGAAAGATAAATTAGAAAAAAAATCCTTAAAATAAACATGCTTATACTTTAGATATACTTTTGTCTGATGAAGGGCTTGTGGCCCGAAACGTAACATGTACCCGTGGTGAGCAAATATTAACATTTTTGTAGGAGCATCTTCTGGTGTGCGGACTTATTTTTTATTTATACTTTAGATGGCAACTTCTTGAATCTGCATTCCAATTACAGTATTTTTCAGAAATAAATTAATGGTTTAAAAATATATGAGTATGTGAATAAAAAGGAAGTAAACACTGTGACCGGGCACTCAGTATTCTGGTAATTTCGTGCACACTGGTAATCATATTATATTCAAATAAAGACAATAGCGCTAATATTACAAACAGCACACAGTGAAAACGATATGAACATGAAACAGTGGGCAACTGAATATAGCACATTTTAAAATTAAGGATTTAAAGTTTTTCGATCGCGTAAAATCTCAGAATGTTACAACCCTAGCATAAGCCTATTCACATCATACTGATAATTACTGAAATAAATCCAAGAGGAACATATTGTACAATAGTTAAATCGAGTGAACTCTCTTGAGAATTTAAACTCACTTACACTTGACAAGTCATTTTGGGGAGGGGGCGCTTTATGTCACCCACTATGCCCACTCCTGGCAATGGCCTAGTTTGGTAGAGTATGAGGCAAGCACAAGAGAAGCTTCAGAATTAATACAATTAGAAAAGTCTTTTGGAAAGATGTGAATTATAAATATGATCATTTTGCATAAGCCTGAAATATTTTCCCTCACAGTGCAGATCTCTCCTGAGTTTAACTTCTGAATCATGACCCAGAAAGCAAAGCCACCCCCGCCTCTCCAACACAGCAGCAAATCATTCCAGGAAGCTTCCACTGGAGGCCTATATCTCAATCCTGTCCCTCAGAACCACACATCCACATACATCTTAGAAAACATTTCACAATGTTTGACTGATTTCTCCACTGAACATTGTAAAAACATGCATATAAATATCACCGTCTCTATTCTTGCTTTACTCTGGATTAATATGCTTATCAGACACAATCATGCGCTCTACTGAATAAGAGCAGAATAATTGTATCTCTTATAATGGCCAACCTCAAACAATGAAAGTCAACTTAATTAAGATAAATGCATAGTCTTGCAGAGCCAGACTTTTGAGTATCTGAATTAAATTGAATCCAGTTTCCAGCTAATTCTGGACAAGAGACATGAAAGTGAAAATGTTTTTTAACATGCCATTTAGGAGCCAAAGGTTGTGCGAAAATTAATTAAAACTAATTTAAACAACTGTACAGCAGGGTTTGTTCCATTTGTAATTTGGGTTGGTCAAAAATACAAACAAAAAAACAACAAAAAACATTTTAATATAAATAAAAAATACAGTAAAACAGTAATATTTTGAAATATTATTAGCAATTTGAAATAGCTGTTTTTCCCATTTAATGTTAATTTCCTAATTATTTTATTATTAATATTAATATTAATTTATTTAAATAAATAATATTAATGTATTTATGTAAAGGGAAAAGCTGAATTTCCAGTCGTCAATATCACATGATCCTTTAAAGAAATCATTGTAATATGCTGACTTATACAGTAGCTCAAGACACATTTAAAAATAAAAGCTTCATATTCCATAAAAACGCTGTTATTTTGAACTTTCGATTCATCTAAAAACTCCAGAAAAAAAAGTGTACACAACTGTAATAAGAAATGTTTCTTGAGCACCAAATCAGGATAGAACAATGTCTAAAGGATCATGTGACACTAAAGACTGGAGTAATGATACTAAAAATTAAGTTTTGATCTTAAGAACACATTACATTTTAATAAATATTCAAATAGAAAATATTTATTTGAAATTATAATAATATTTCCCATTATTACAGTTTTACTGAGTACTACTTTTTAGGGCTGTCAAACGATTAATCGCGATTAATCGCTTCCAAAATAAAAGTTTGTGTTTACATAATATATGTGGGTGCACTGTGTATAATTATTTTGTATATATAAATACACACACATGCATGTAGAAAAAAATGATTTATATAAAATATAAATTATATATAAATCTATAAACAGTATATACATGAAAATATTTCTTAAATATATACAAGCATGTGTGTGTATTTATATATGCAAAATAATTATACACAGTGCACCCACATATATTATGTAAGCACAAACTTTTATTTTGGATGCGATTAATCGTTTAACAGCTCTTTTACTGCTTTTACACTAAGTGCCTCACACTAAACCCTAAAAACAATCTGATGCCACTAACATGGAAAAAAAAACAGTCAACACCTGTGATTAGTCCTCCGTAATGCATCAACCTAGTACCTGGTGTCAGATTTCTACCCGCATCTGACAGTCAGCAAATGGACTTTAGGCAGTCTGTGGGCAGGCCGTGGTCAAGACTGGAGACAGAGTAAATCAGTTAAAAGTCATAAGGGAGAGAGAAAGTGGGGAAAGGGCAAAGAAAGGTGAGCACAATAAGAAAAGAAACAAAAATTGGGGAGTAGATTTATGTTTCCACAGCTGTTCGTGTCCCAAGGAGCATTAGCTGAGCTCATGAGCTGTAGACAGCTAATCTTTTGTTATGGGGAAATAAACACACAATGTTAGCCACCGTTTTACAGCCGCTGATCCAAGGCGGATGATAAAAGATCCAGTGGGCCCAGACTGACGCGGCTTAATGACCCTGAGAGCAACACACAATTTATTGGCTCTTGGTCCCCATCATCACTCCCCGCTACTAATTTATGACGAGAGAGGAAACTGCACTCTATAAGAGAAAACTATTTTACAGAACGACTAAAAACTGCTTTCATAGCACACGTTCTGGCTCTCTTTCTCAAGTTTTCCATCTTGTGAGTAATATATGATAACGTGCTTGTCTTTGTTGTTATTTGTGCTTGATTTATGAGAGCTGCACTGAGCTGTGAACAGTTGCATCATGTCTTACAATGAAAAAAAGTTGAGCGTTGAATAAGGATGCATGTCATTATGAATGAGAGCCATTAAAATAATGAGTTAACAATTCAATTTAATGGGTTAATTAATTGCTGTAGTCTTAAAATCTTCAGTAAACCATGGGTAAGAATCACCTAATTCTTCCCATTGTACATTGGGTCCAGCTGCGTAGGGCTGTCAACTTTAGTCGTTTAGTCGACTAATCAGTCGATATCGTCTTGGTCGACTGAAATTCTTATTGGTCGACCAGTCGCATTTTTTTTTTTTTTTTTGCCAATAGAAATACATTTTCAATGATTTACTCCCTGATATTTATTCCTTTATAAAGCAGTTATTTATTACTGTATTCTAAATATAATTAGCCTATGTTTTATCCCCAACTTTAAATGCTTTTAGGCTATTTCTTGTAACTGCGCCACAGTTTAGCGCACACACATAACACACTCGGGAACCGCACCTACTGGCTGCGCTGCTGCTCGCGCTCAGTAAGGGATGTACTGGTAGGTGGTTTTGCTGTATTCATTCAGTTCACGCTACTTTAGTCGACAGAATGTCCAAGAAATCTAAATCTTTTGTCTGGCTACATTTTTGTGGAGGTAGGCGACGGTGGCGACCGCGTTGCTCCATTATGAGCGCGCACATCACGTGCCTATTTGAAATCAAACTTGAGCGCGCAAAAGACGTGAGCAGCTCTTTTAACGGCTTTATCATACTGACTCAATAGATTGTTTTCTTAATAGGTTTTTATCTGTACACTTGACTCATTTGAAAGTAGCCTAAATAATGTAACAAAACGAAATTAAACTTATATGCTATCTTACAACACAGCCTAGATTTCAGATAGTTTTTTAGGCTATTTTGTCTGTTGTTTTAAGACGCCTAACAGATCGGCTGGACAAAAGTTAACCCATAGCTTTGTAAGTAAAGAAGAATACAGCCTGTATAAACGAGAGCTTTTGTTAGGATTTTTCAT
Organism: Hybognathus amarus; assembly: GCA_030378365.1. Classification (NCBI taxonomy): domain Eukaryota; kingdom Metazoa; phylum Chordata; class Actinopteri; order Cypriniformes; family Leuciscidae; genus Hybognathus; species Hybognathus amarus. The sequence continues at coordinate 267,610 of JAQIUQ010000222.1, forward strand.
TATGTGGCAGATAGCAGTTATATTATTTTGTAGCGTGTGGTGTGATCAGGTGCGCGATTGTGACCGTCACTATAGACCAAGGACAGAGCTCCTCACTTGCAGTTAAACAAATCACTTAATTTTCAAAGAATTGTATTATTATTATAGTTTTATTTATTTTCGATGTTTTTTCGTTGTTGTTTTATAAATGCTCTATGACAATTGTTTAAAAAATGTTCAATCAAAACATCCGTTTTTTTTTTTTTTTAGTCGACTAATCGTCGCGCAGGACAAGACCTTGGTCGACTAAGGATTTCTTTGGTTGATTACAGCCCTAGATATTACCGCCTCTAAATTCCAAAACCCACGGTCCAATTCCAAAGTCCGAACCCAAAACAAGCAACTCCACCTCTTCCCTTCCGCAGAGACCAAAAACATCACAAGCATGGCTAGTTCTGTTAAGATATTCCAGCTCTACACAGATGTTCCGCTTCTCTGCCTGGACAGTTGTCAAATCGAACTTAATTGGTGTGCATTTGAGGAAATGGTTGTTCTTCAAGCAGTACTTTAGGGAATTTTGTCATGACTGCCTTGTGGCCGAGCTCTCTACCGTACGGCCCCTTCTGCCTGGTGTGAATGGCTCCTCTGTGTGACCAGCCAAGGATCTGCCAGGGGGACCCTCTCTTTGTTAGGTGAATGGGCACAGCTAGACCATCTTAAGGCACACTAATGTACCATGGCTGGACCACAAAGAGTGCGTAGTAATTTGCCAAGCATAATGGCACGTCTTTAATTCGGCTGAGAGGGAAACAGACCCTTAAAAGCGAGCTTACAGATGAGGAGTCCCATTCTAGTTCCTACTCTTTTCATATTGTAAAAGGGCTTGTTTTCTTCCGGCTCATTGTCATCCTGAATCAAATGTCGGCAAACAACGTTGGGGTCGAAATTAAAACAACGCGGCAGCTCCTGGGCTCACTGAAACGGGCCTAGAGGACCATAAACATAAACAAAAAAAGTGAGTCTTCTCAGAAAGGCACTATGATTGAGATTAGCTGCTAAAATGATGTCATTTAGAGTGATTAAGTCACTGAAAGGAATAAAGTGTAGAGTAAAAATATACTAAGACAGAAGGGGGAAACGCAGTAAGTGCTTGGGGACACAGAGTGTTGGAGCCCTGGCTGACCCATCAGAGAACCTGGTGAGTGGGAAAGTTTACTTAGTGCTCAACATCCAGGTGTCTGGCAATTCGTTATCTTCAATCCCCAGACAACCCTAAAGTCAACTCCAAAAAGTGCTGGATGAATCTTTAAACACTCACAAAAACCACATTTCACCCAAAGTAAAAAAGAAAAAAAACGTTTGCAAAGAAATTTTGCTTAAAGAAAATAAAAACTATATCATTGAGACTCTCATTGCCACAATGCATTTTCTTTCCTTATTACTGTAGTGCAAAAAAAAGGATTTAAATTTTAAACTATGTATACATCATGGTATATTATAATAACTTTATGTAGATTTAAATATAAATAAATAATGGTTATGATAAACTTGGAGGATCTGCTTGATTCTTAGAAAAATCTCCTCATGAAAATCTCATAATTACATTTTAAAATATATATGTAGCAGTTTAGTATTTGTTATAATACCAATAACTTATGTAAGATTTAAAGGTAGGGTATGGGCAATTGTTATGAACACTTTTTGTTATAACGGTTGAAAACTCTTTCAACCGTTAGAAAGACTGAGTCACGAGCTTTGAGTATGCACACGAAGGTGACACGCGCGAAGGAGGAAGTATATGGTACGACAGTCCAATGATTCTAGGTGGTCTTGGAAATGATTGGCTGGAGTTTTTCTAGTCCTGCCCATTCCACCAATGATTAATTGCTTAATTTTAATTTAAAGGGAAAATAAACCCCTGGTCAGAGCCCAACTCCACCCACTGGCAATATTTGAAAAATACTGAAAAAGTGGGCAGACCCCAGCGGAGATAGAAGGGACGAAATAGATGCTAAAACACTGATCTTTTTCAATACTCACAATTCCAAATCTTGACTGGTTTTGACGAAACAAGCTGGTTTTTATACTGCCAAGGGTGTAGCTCGAACCAAGAGCGTGGTGAGCTGAAACCTGCGTACCGTCATGAAGTGCGGAACATCCAATAGGAAAATTCAACTGCAGTAGCCACCGTTCAACCTGAAGAGGGCAGCACGAAGACGTTTTTACACCATATATTGTAGAAATAAAACACTTTATACACAAATGTCAAAAAAGTTACTCGAATCAATGACTGGTATTAATAAAGATCCATTCTTACAGATCATTAACTAAAATAAGTTGGTTTAGAGTTTAGTTACTCTTTAAGTCTTCTAACTCAGTGGCTGGGTTAGGAATTAGATTTCAAGTGACTTAAAAAGAAGGTAAAAGAGGAAAATCACATACCCCATCTTTAATACGTTTTTGTCTCCTTTAACGAAAGTATGTTGATTGGCAGTTCTTCACAGAACAATCAGTCGTATCCATAAACGGATGCTACATCGTTAGGCGATGTAAACAATCGCTATATTGATGGTCAATTCAGACAGCATTCAGCCACCAAAAGCAATCATTTGGAGACCATACAGAAACTATTATTTATATATATTAGGGGTGTAACGATACACGTATTCGTATTGAACCGTTCAGTACGAGGCTTTCGGGTTCGGTTTTCGGTACGCATTTTTGAACTGAACAGTTCATTCGGTTCATTTTTCCTGCCGACCAACATTTCGTTATTCAAATGTAGGCGCGTCGCACGTGTCAAGCGCGTTCCTAAAGAGAAGTTGGCGTGACCACAACAATTGCCAACATCAAATGGCAAATATAATGTAAGCGGAACGAAACTGAGCTACTCATTATTGTGTGGTTGTTTGTTTGGATGTCGGACCGTTTATCAGTTTGGACCAATGCACTGAATGCAGTGCAAGCCGATCTTCATCATCAGCACTGTTACTACACAGCCAAACCCAGAAAACATTTGAATTCGCCACTGAAGTAATAACATCGCTGCGAGATCTAGTGAGAAACATTTACATTTCTCCATTATTAACGGATCAAACAGCGCTGATGTGGAAACCAGGAAGAAACATTGTGCCATGAATGAACTATCCAGTGTCCACAGATCAGCAACATCACCATGGATTTACTGTATAACACTACTATCTGCAAGTTTGGCAGGAATAGTAGGCTATAATGCTTTCAAGTAACATCACATTGGTTGTATTTTGGCATTATAAATACAATTGCTGCCCTCAAATGTTAATCTGAACTAAAATAAACCTTTGTTTAGAACTACTACAATATACATATACATTATATATATATATACATTATATATATATATATATATATATATATATATATATATATATATCTTGACAACAAACTCTTGAATGTCAGTGTATTCTTATTGTTATGGGTGAAATGTTACTTGGACTTTTTGTTGTGAGCTTCATCCAGCTATACAATTAATTGGGAAAGTCAAGTAGTCAAGGGACTACAATCTACCCATGCTTTTGACAAAATCAATTTCAGAGAGGTTTCTAAATAAAATTTGGTACTTTTACACAGACATACACCATTTATTTTCAGAAGAAGTCTGAAACATGAAAAAGACCCTGGTGATTTGTTAAACACATCAACATACAAGCTTTAATTAGCTTACAAACAGCCAATTAAATATGTCAGCCTCTCTTACAGTTTCTTTTGAGGAAAGGAAAAAGAGCCTCAGGCTGTGCTGTTCCATAAATGGCTGCAATGAAAGTTTCAGCCCTTTCTCTTTGCCAGAACGCTCCTTTTCAAAACACTCAATTTCTGACATAGAATAAAGGGATTTGACTTGAAAGGATCCCTGACTTTGTCCACGGTCACAGAGAAGCAGAGAGCGAGGAGCAGCAAGGAGCGTCGGGGAGACAAAACAAAAGACAAAAAGAAAGAGGAGAATGAGAGGAAAACCTCACGCAGATTCTCCAGGAAAACTGGAGATCTCTATTATGACTAGTTCCTGCTAAAGAAAGCTGTACTCAAGTATGAAGCAGATGATTGAAAGTGGAACTTTGAAAAGAGATTTCCTCAAAATTAACAACTACCAAATGCATACTAAATATAAACTTTCTGAATGTTGATGAATGGCCAATAAATCTAAATCTAAGTCTCAGCATTAAAAGGCATGTCCAAAACAGCGCAGTCTCATCCCAATTCGTCATATAACTGACGTCTTGGAACGTCTTTTGATCATACGTCAATATATGCCTTTTTAGGGCCCCCTTAAACGTCGGTAGATGACGTTATCAGATCCTAACTCTACCCCAGACCTAAACCTAACCCTAAACCCAACCCCGTCACCTAACTGACGTTAAAGGTAAAGCGTCAGTTGTATGACGGCCCGGGATCGTCATCTACCGACGTTTAAGGGGGCCCTAAAAAGTTGTGACGAATTATATGACGAATTTGTGCATGTCTCATCCCAATTCGTCATATAACTGACGTCCCAAGACGTCAGTTATATGACGAATTGGGATGAGACTGTGTTACCAAAACACAAAATTAGAATGTCCTCTTTATAATTTGATGTATATGACAGACTTGCACAGCACATTGCACTTTTTGCCTTTTTGAAGTAATTTCAATCAATTCAAAACCAGCTGAAGGAAATAATCCATTGTTTATCGACCTTAAAGGGGCACTCCACCCATTTATATTAAGCTTTCCATTGTTAGAAACCCAGTCATACTATTGAATGGTTGTGCAACACTCTCATTTTCCCCTAGACGAGATAAATCTGCTATTTACCCTTTCACTTCTTCCCGAAATGACGCAAAAATCGTCATTTTACATCATTGTAGGAGGAAGTGTAAGAGGCAGAACACTGCAGAAACTTTTTGAAAATAAGGAAGTTACTGAATTTGCAGACGGATGCATTATGGAGGATTGAGAGCCCGTGAATGTCCGGGATTGAGCTCTTGCTTTCTGCAGTCGGCATTCATTGTTTACATGCACAGCTTTTGTTTCAATCTAACTGAATTTATTGTGATTGGTGAATCTGAATGTAGTGTTTACATGAACGCTAAATAAGTGATCGGTTGATGTGCATTTTAACATTGCTAAGAAAATTCCCGCTCCTCTGTAGCCCCTTTCACACAGCGTGTTGATCACGGAAAATTGCCGGGAAATGCAAACACGACCCGGGATTGATACCAGCATCGATCCCGGGGTTAGGGACCTAGTAACATTGCCGGGATCAGTCCCGGAATGTGCGCTGTGTGAACAAAAGCCAGGACCAATGCCGTAAGGGTTATGTCATAGTGATGACGCTCGTGCCATTGCGCGACTCTGTTGCTCTTAGAAGAAAGTTTGTATTCGTCATCAACAAAGAAAGGACGGACAAATGTCTGCAAACTGGAACGAAGCAGAGACTCAGGAGCTCCTCTCTATCCGTGCTGAAGCTGAGATCGTTCACCAGCTTTGTGGAACGGTATGCGCGTGTACATGTTTCGACGCGCAAGTCATGTGTCTTTCCAGGATATGTTACGAGGTATGGCAAATCACTGGCAGTGTGAATGAACCAAAATTAAACAATCCCGGGACAAATGCCAGGTCACATGATGCGTGTATTTTCCGGAATCTCTCTGTGTGAAAGGGGCTTGTGAGAGATATGAGACCGAGTGCGTCTCACAGGTGTCGACTCATCAGTAATCACGCCACCGGCTCTCGTGGTTCTCACACGGCCGCCACAGTAAACATAATGAATGGCGACTGTAGAACGCAAAAGCCGAATCCTGGACATTTTGGGCGATCTCGTAACACATTTCTGGCAGACTCATCACGGAGACTCAGTAGTAGCCTAGACTTGTTGTTTAAAGGGTAATTCCACCTCTGGAAAGATGAATGTGTATTTAAAATGGGTCATTTATGTAGAAGAAATGTGAAATTATTTTTTAATTTGGAGCTTTCTAGACTGAGAAAAGACAGAAAATGTATTTTTGGCTTATGTGAATGAAAAACATCAACTTCCAGAATTCATTTGCTTCACTGCCCTAGGAGGCCACGCCTACCGCTAACCTCGCAGTATGTAAACAACAGTCTACTAGTGATTCTCCGTGATGAGTCTGTCCGAAAATGTGTTTCGAGATCGCCCTAAATGTCCGCAATTCGGCTTTTGAGTTCTACAGTCGTCATTCATCATGTTTACTGTGGCAAGCGGAACGAGTGCGAGCTGTGTGGATAACGGCGCGAGACGAGCCAGGTTAACTGTGTTCGAGCTCGGGATGAGTGCCGGCTGTCTGGATACGCGCGAGACGAGCCAGGTTTACTGTGTCGACCGGGATGAGTGCCGGCTGTGTGGATGACGGCGTCGAGGCCGGTGGCGTGATTACCGATGAGCGGCACCTAAGACGTAAGTTACCGGTCTCGTATCTCTCACGGAGGAGCAGGAATTTTCTTAGCAATGTTAAAACGCATGAACCGATCACTTGTTTGGCGTTCATGTAAACACAACAGTCAGATTCACCAATCATAAGGAATTGAGTTAGATTGAAACAAAAGCTGTAACTTACATGTAAACAATGAATGGCGACTTCAGAAATTAAAAGCTGAATCCCGGACATCGACGGCCGGACATGTCCAGGAAAAAGAGGACGGTAACCCCTACTACTCAGCTTTCTCCACAGAACAAGAGCCTGCTAGCTTAGCGTCCAAAAAAGATGTGTAATGTTAATCCCAATCCTCCATAACGCATCCGTCAGCGTATTCAGTAGTTTCGTCCACATTTTCAAAACGTTTCTGCCAGTGAAATCAAACGCATTGGCACTGATCTGTGATAGGTCTGTTAGCGCAATAGGTCCAACCCCCTACTGGCGGGTTTGAAAGGGTGGGGACTCGGGCTTGTAGTTTTTTACTGAAATCGCCCTCTCTTACACTTCCGCCAACAATGACGTAAAATGACGATTTTTGCGTCATTGTTGGAGGAAGTGAAAAAGGTAAATAGCAGATTTCTCTCGTCTCAGGGGAAAATGATAAAGTGTTGCATGACCATTCAATAGTATAACTGGGTTTCTAACAATGGAAAGCTTAATGCAAATGGGTGGAGTTGCCCTTTAACGACTGCGCTCTGTTACCGGTAGGCGTGGCCTCCTAGGGCAGCGAAGCAAGAGCATTCTTGGAGTTGTTGTCTTTCATCCGCGTACACCAAAAATACATTTTCTGGCTTTTCTCAGTCTAGAAAGCTCCAAATTCAAAAATAGTTTCACAGTTCTTCTACATAAATGACCCATTTTATATACACATTCATCTTTCCAGAGGTGAATTATCCCTTTAATATATCGGCCACATTTTGCAAATACATTAAAAATGAACATATATCACCGATAAGGTTACTGATATTTATCGTGTATCCCTAGTTTCTCATATTTCATTTAGATAATGGCATCTGGCAAAGTGTATAAAACAAGCAGAAACCTACTTACAGAGGCATCACGAGCATGTCATCTTCTGAAGCTGTAAGGGCTATTGCAGAAAGGGGTAGCAATCCTTCTGTAGCCTTTGAAGAGAGAATCAGAAAAAGCACATAAGTGTTATACCTAGTGAAGCAAGAGATAGAAGGAATGCATTGCACTACACTTTTAAAAGTAAATGTTCTTTATTGATGGTTTCATGAAAAACCTTTAACATCCATAGAACCTTTCCATTACACTAAAGAATCTTTGTAGTGGAAAAAGGTGCTTCAGATTATTCAAATGTTCTTCACACTAAAAAAAAAAAAATCTTTTAGAAACTGTTTAGTGAAAGGTTCTTTGGGGAACCAAAATGGTTCTATGGCATTGCTGTGAAAACCCACTTTTGGAACAGTTATTCTTAAGACCACTTTCTGTACACTCATAAAGAAAACACTAACTCTTTCAGTGAATAGAAACCAAGGCCCTGGAGAATGCTGTTAAAAGGGAGATCAGAGCACAGCTACTACATCGGGTTTTGTATGCTGCACCCCTATGCCCTGCATTATTTACTTGAAGTACCCCTGAGATTAAGTAATACAGTACGAACCACTAATGATTGTTTCCACAGAGTTTTTTCAAACATTCTTACCACCCTTTACCCTATCTTGGATGTCCACTGTTTAACAAAAAGTCAGGGTTGCCAACCATCCCACATACACAACAATTTAAAAGTTTGGGGTCTCTAAGATATTTTTTGGAAAAAGTCTAACAAAGGCTGCATCCTTTTTACCAGCCATTATTCCAGTCTTCAGTGTCATATGATCAATCAGAATCCATTATAATATGTTGATTGGGTGCCCAAGAAACGGTTGTGCTGCTTAACTTTTTTTTTTTTTTTTTTGTGGAATAGATGATGAATAGAACTGTATTTATGTAGCATTCAAATATTTCATAAAAAGGTTAGTTCCAATCCTTGATTCTTGTTGAAAAAAAGCTGTGTTTAATTCACAATAAAACTATAGTCAGTAAAAGAAATGGACCCTTAGACTTCAACAGAGAAAATTGAAGTCAATTAGAAGCACTCACTTCCTGATTGCCAAGCACACTGCGAAGGCTCACACTGAGCTTAATGATGTAGAATGTGACGTGAGCAACCTGTCTTACAGTTGTAAGTCTTCTAGTAGCTGTGCCAAGAGGAATCCTAATCATTCCGTGGTAATATCTTGCAGAGCCGGAGAGCGTTAGTAGAGCGGTCCATGAGGTGGAAGCAGGAGCAATTGTATGACTCTCTATGGGCTTCTCCCTTGACTTTATGCCTCCACGTCCCCCCGATTGCTGTTCTATCTATTGCTGTTAGGCTATTTATTGTCCAACATTCCCAATTATCTGATATAGTATGTCCTTTACTTCATTTTATATGTTGGTATTAATTCAGTGTTTGTATTGCTAATACTAAAGGTTTTGTGGGGGAAAGTAGAAGACTTGTCTAAGTCTGTGAAATAAACTGTTAAAAGGGATTTAATAATCACTATGATTGTAGCCTATGTGGATTTGATCTTTAATGTACTTTTTTTATTTACCAAGCAACTGATATTGCCATAGCGACAGCAAGTGGATAGTGATGGAAAGTCCGGCTCTTTTCAAAGAATCGGCAAACTTGTTAGCGAACGACACATCACTAGTGGACTGCCAAGTCGCTTTCACCATAGACATAATATTTCTATGGCTTTCATCCCAAAATGGCAGAAGTGTATAGCTCTGTTGCTGGTGTTGCAATTAAACGTTCTATTAGGGATGGCTCGATACCACAATTTCGGCTTTGGTACGATACCAGAACCTAATACCTTGGTATCGATACTAAATCAATACCACAGTCGGGGAAAAAAGTCTAAATTTACGTGAATTGAAACAATTTTCTTAAACACTGCTTGAAACTCTCAACTACCATATGTGCAAAGAAGGGTATCAAAAAACAAAAACGTATCAAAATTTTAAAAATAAATAAATTCAGTCAAGGAACATACAGTAGGTCAAATTTTGATTTTGGGGAAAAAAAATACCTGAAATTATAAATAGGTTAATATCTATAATAATAGAGTAACATATAATAATAGAATAATGAAATGAACCATTAGCTGACATGCATCAACAGAGAATAATCAACATTTATAGCGTTTATTCATCTTGGTTTGCTTACTGTTTGTGTTTGGGACTATACCCTGATTTCACGCAGCCGCCATTTTGAAATCACTCCGGTGGGAAGTGTCACTTTTAATCATAGGAGAGTCGTGAATACGATGGCATATTGTGTTTAATGTAGTTATTCTAAAACATGTACATACATTTATTTAATACTTTAGACTATATACAGTGAAATTAATTTATAATAAATATATATAAAATTCAGAACGTAAAAAGAGAAGCAGGAACGGATCAATATACATATCCTATATTGGATATAAAAATCCAATAGTGTACGTAAATATAGATGAAAATATACTAGAGTGCAAGACACGATTTCATTCGAACTAAGTTTGAAACATAAATTATGTTAAAAGTAAGAATGCTACTGTAAATGTGAGATCAAGCAAAATGCTTTGAAATTGTCTATATTACAATTATAGGATGAGGCCTACTGTTACATACTGTAAATAAATAGTTTTAAAGCAATCAAAACACATATCTTGGGTGATTTCATGATGATGTACAAAAGTTAAAGATAAATGAAACCTCTTGAGCTCTACTCCATTCTTATAAAACTGTGCAATTAAAAGTGCACTATGGCATCCCACAGCTTTGACAACATCAGTCTCTGTACTGATAATAAGAGCAAAGCCCAGTTGTTCAGGACTTAATTAAGATTAGGAAGAGCAAAGAGAGAGGCCGTCTCCACTTAATAAGCCTCCACAGACCAGGCACTGGGGCTTTGTGCTCTCTTCGTCAAGCAAAGGTTACTCCATTGTATAGTGCAAAAGCAGAGAGTCAGAGTAATTAAGGAGTAAATAATGAAGCCCTACAACGAACCCCTGCTCCTATGATCTGATTGACCGGCTGTGCCAAGGCATGTTCAATAAATCAATTAACTACAACTGAGAATTACTGCTTTAAAAGGTCACTGAAATCGAAACGCTTCAGCCACAGGGCGAACAACCTCAACATCCCCAGATTCCACAGGTGGCTTATCTTCCTATGTCCTTTTTATGACACTCAATTACACTGCTTTTTTTCTGCGCAGGCTTTAAAAATGAAATACCTGTTTCGATTAAATTTTTAAATGTCTTTATAGGAAAACATGCAGGCTTAGCAGGCTGAGAGGAGTGGATTATGGATCAGGTGGCCAATGAAGAGGCCAGTACCCCAGAGTCTCAAGAGTGCCAGGGGCCTTCAATGCCTCAGGACATGCTGTCCGAGACTGGAAAAGGAAGCCGAACCAGGGTGAAAATAGTGCAAGTTGACCACTAAACCCCAGGGCTATAAATAAAGTACAATCTGGCCACTGTAAAAAATATGTAAGCTAGTACAATAACAAAAAATCTTGGTACTAATTTCCACTAGCTTCTTCTTGTTGACTCAACTTTTGTAAATAAAAGTTTATACACTCTTAGAAAGAAAAGGTTCTATATAGAACCTTAAAAGGTTCTAAAGTGCTACGTATTTGGAACCCCAAAAATGCAATGCATGAATGGTCACAGAATTCAAGATATAGGGGGTTAAAAAATGTAATTTATCATATATCACATGAAGAGTTCCATTTCAGTTTTTTCCTTCAAAAATCAGCATGATTAAAATGGGATATTAAGTTACTACAACAGTTTAATAAACAATAATTTAATTATAACTGCAAAATGTTGCAGAATAATGCAATATATGAATGAATAATAGCCTATAAAGAACATTTGAGCCAAAAGGGTTCTTTCTTGTCATTATCATCATTTTTTGCAAAGGTCCTTTGCAGTTGAGTAAAGAACCTTATGCTACATATATAGAACCCTTTTTTCTAAGAGTGTACAAACTGAAAATAAGTTGTCTGTGACACACACACACACACACAATTAAAAAAAATTCTACTGGATTTTTTTTTTTTTGAGCATTTCCTTTGGTTGGTCTGTTTGGCTTTTTGTGTGAGTTTGTGGTATTTGTAACAGTGTTAAGAAAAACACATAATTTGTTATTAAGAAAGAAAGAAACCAAGATGATCAAGTTTTCAGCCTCATAAAGTAGAATAAATCCCTAATCTTATTTCTGCCCATAAGTGATTTTTTAATTGATATTTTAACAGCAAATCTTTCTTACAGCAGATCAGACATTCTGAATTTTTGAATTTTAAAATGCATTATGGAGAAACGTCTTTTGACACACACAGGCATCAAGAATCAGTATATATGCTGTTGATTGTTAAGAGCTGTGTATGAATCTCAACAATGGTGACATGCTGCATCCCACAACAATGGTGACAAGCTGCAGTGCCAAATCATGGCTCCCAGCATGCGTGGAAACTAGAGGTTGAACTCAATTGATCGGCTCGGACGATTAATCTGGCTCGATTTTTTTGGCACTTTTTAAGCATAATCGGCATCGGCCAAAATCCCAGTATATCAAGCCGATTATTAGGCAGGCGCATCTGTGGGCAGCCCTGTGTTGTCGTTCTTGACGCGCGCTGCCGCTAGAGTCATTTTCCAGCTGAGTGAGCAGCAGCAGACCTCATCCAGTGCCTAAGGAGCTAACGGCAATGATTCAGTTCGTATAACTCCTTTATGTTTAATTAAAAACGTTTGATATGTTACTGCCAACTTCGAGAAAAAACCTGAATAAGCGACAAGACATTCGGCTACTTTGGATCGTAGTTGAAGTTGCATTATCACAGAAGAGTTGCTATCATGTCACAATAAATAAGCAATAATTTTGCAATTACTGAGTGAATCTGAGACTTTTATTTGTTCTGTTTGTGTGTCTTATATTTGAGAGGGTTGTCACTCAATGCAGAGAAATAAGTAATAAAAAAGAGACCAACGCTGGCTTTGCTTTGCTAGCGGGTAACAGCTACAGACAGACCCGGTGCTAATACAGCACTGGAACCTTAACCACCGTTATCTTCCGCAACGAATATCAACGGAGATTTCTATGCTTCAGTTTGGTGCTACTGTTATGCCAGTGTTCCTCTCGGATGCTCAGAAAACGGACGTTAGAATAACAGAAACATCGCTTTACATACCGTTAGCAGTGTTGGGAAAGTTCGCTTTCAACATGAAATAGTTCAGAAAGTTCAGTTCAGTTTTATTAGAGCTAATTGCCACAGCCCATATACAAACACAGACAACAATTATTTTATTGACGGGCAAAGTTTGCACATTAATGTAAGATTTTAGATACTGGTGGCTGGTGTTGCCAGATTGGGTGTTTTTTCGCTACATATTGAGGCCTGTTTACATGTGTTTTAGCCGGGTTTTCGCAAGGAGGGCTCTATAGAAATCTGGCACCCTGACAGAGAGTGCGCGTTCACAGACATCAGAATGAACTAGGTTACGTTCATCAGCCAGTAATACAGTACGTTCCGTTGACGTCGTCCAGAAATATGAGCGCGTTCAGGCACAACACTGACCGTTACTTAGTAGCTGGATTAAACATGGTTAAAATGCTGGCCAAACAGTGTTAAGCGTGACTGTATTTCACTGTAGACTAAAAGGTCCAACAGCGGAATGCCGTTGCTGTGGAAGAACAGACAGGACGGTGCAGCTGTGGTGCATTTAAAGTTTTAATAAAATATCATTTTCCCATCTGGTGGTTGTTTTTGTTGTTCAACAGCTATTTACTAGTGAAATACGTTATTGTTAGAAGTTAAATTAAATAAAATATAATAAATAATATATATAAAATATTAAATCATTTAAAGTTTTTTTCTCTCATTTTTTGTGATGATTAGGTTATGTCCATTTGTCCGTCAACAGACAAAACAAAACAAAAATACATGTTTCAGGAAATACATGTTTTTTGAGAGGATAAAATGTTTTTGTTGAGAAAGTTTGTCTATGTTAAGTAATTATCATTTCTTTTACATTTTATCTTTCAAATAGAGGTTAAAAACCAAGCAAATATCGGGCAAAATGAATTCGGCAGCATTAATCGGCCATCGGCCGAACCCGGATTTCAAAGATCGGTATCGGCATCGGCGTGAAAATAACTCTATATCGGATCTGAACCTCTAGTTGAAACATGAATGAAATATGTCAACATTATTGAGATTCATATGCTGATTATCTAAATGTTTGTACTGGTCGTCCAAAAAAAATCCCACAATGTATTAAAAAATCAACATTCAGAATGTCTAATCTGTTGCATTAAAATTTTGTTAGTAAAGCTAATATATCAATCACAAATATTTTGATCAGGAAAAAGAGTAGTGACCTATTCCCTTTTGATGCTGCTATCTAGATCACCTGATAATTTTTTATGGCTTTCTTTGCAACAAATTATGTGTTTTGCTAAACTCTGTTACGAACACCACAAAATCACATAAATGCCAAGAGTCAAACTCACCAACTCAAGGAAATGCTCATCACCAATTTTGACCAATAAACATTCAAGCTAAATTCTGTTTATTCTTAGTAAGAACTTCTGTTTCCATTAGACAACATTTTTAATTGGTTCAACTACAAAAGATTTGTTACAGAATAGTTGCATCTCTCCAAAAAAAACAAAAAATGTCAAGTTGACTCAACTAAATGTTTGCGCTGTGTGTGTGTGTGTCTCAGACAACTTATTTCCAGTTTGTATAACTGTTATTTACAAAAGATGAGTCAACATGAAAAAGCTAGTGGAAATTGAGTACCTTTTTTTAACCAAAGTTTTTAACAGTGTGGATTTTTGCTGAACCAACACAACAACATCAGTCGTTTTAACTTTTTTCTAGTTGTGTTTTTTACACCATGGTCAATATTTTTTTGTGAAACAAACACAATAGATGTTATTTTATATAAAAATCAAGGGGGTTTTATGTTCTTTTGGGCCCTGCCAACTCTCGTATGAACAAAAACAACCGAAACGTTCTTTAAAGGGATAGTTCACCAAAAATGAAAATTCTTCAAACCCAGTAAGACTTTTTTCATTAATGTTTAATTAAATGATAAATTAATAATAAATTAAATCATTTTGGGAGAACTATCCCTTTATATTTATCTTCTTTTGTGTTCCGCAGAAGAAGGACATACAGGTTTAGAACGACATGAGTTAAGTAAATTATAACAGTATTTTCCCTATCTCTTTAAAACAAAGTGGGATGGTGACAAGGATGTCTTGAGGGACCATGATTTGACTGGCTGTTGGTATAGACTAACTTGCACTGCACACAATGTGAAAACTAAATGAGAATGTAATATAACCTGGTATAAAATATTTTGAATTATGTCCATTTCCTTAAAGATTTTCCATGATGCCACTAAAGAGCTATTCTGTCAAACTGCTGTAAATCCCTCAAGACAAATGAGTAATCGTGGTTAATGATATGTGATAAGCTTTGTTCATGGGTCTCTTTGAGTAATATCAAGTTTAAGGTTACAATTCATAGCTTTACCATTTAATGCTTTTTCACAGCTGGAATAAGCCCAGGAAAATTACTCGTTAAAGGATGACTAAATGAGGCTTATGCTAATCACCATGTTGAATGCGACGAACAGCACACTGTGGTAGCAATACGAATGTGCCGGCTCAATCTTCAGCATGTTGTTGCTCAGATGGGGGATGGCAGTGCACTGTGGGCGTACTCTCCAAACAACCAGGTGTTCACTGTGGGATAAACATTTGCTAACAGGCTCCAACAAGATCCCCAGAGCCCAAGATTAAGGGAGTCTAGCGTGCAACAGATTCAGATGCTGCTGCAGGTGGGAAGGAGGAGTGAGGCAAGCTATGGTTTGATCTCCGAGTTTTAATTTGCCTGTGACTGTGGCAAAATGATTGTGTCGCTTCAGAAGTAGTTTTTCCGGGAAGATGATAAAAAGTTGCTCCTTGCATGTCTTGTGCAACCTAATGCTGGCCTTCCAGCTCTGAAGGAGTATAAAAAATAAATAAATACTGAAGTGGGTTGCCGAATTGAACAACAGTTTGCCTGAAAAAATAATAAAATAAAATGGCAGCGCTAACCTAAGCTCACAAATATTTCTAAAACTTTATTAAATGCGATTCATTTCTAGTTTTAACATTATTTGTTCTTCAGTTGTTCTTCTAGTTTTAACATTATTTTGTTCACAACGTAACAATTTACTAATGAATTTAACATTATAGGCCCTTAAAAATATGGATACCAAAAGAATATGGGTCCCACTTTAAATTGGGTGTCCTTTACTAATATGTACTAACGTTTAAATTATAATTTAAAATATCATTCAAATAATTTGACACAATGCACTTATTGTTTATGTTTTGACATTGTGCTAATATTTTAAAAAATACCTGCATGTAATTACATCTGTTATTACTTTGTTATAACATCTATAATTACACTGTTGACCCTTCCCTTACACTTTAACCAATCCGGTCCCTAACCTAACCCGTATCCCACCCCAGTAAGAGCAAAAGTGTTTTGCAATAAAACATGAACACAATAAGTACATTGCACTTATTTTTTGATGTTCATAGTAGTAGACACCTAAAATAAAGTGTAACCAGAATGGTTTGTTAAAGGTCCCCTGACATGGGGTTATTCTATTATTTTATTATGTTTTCTAGGTTGCCTTTATAATTTTAATATTTTTTAGATAAAAAATAGTCATAATTTATAAATAAAAGGCATTTTTCCTAGCCTAATTTTAGCCTCTGATTTGAATGCAATGTTTGAAGGGGCGTGTTCGCTGTATGATTAAGTGTAACCATCCACTGCTGTAATTTGCTGACATGCAATACTTTTACTACAGCTATTATACGTTTTACTATTACAGCTCTCAAGATTAACAAATCATGAGAAGTTATTAAAGTATCTATATCTATTCCCATCACATAAAATATTGCTGTGATGAACATTGAGCAAGCAGAGGACAGTCTGTTGATCACAAGAATGAAGATCTTATCTTTGTAACGCAGTTTCTGCTCTCTCTAATGCTTTCACCAATGCAAACACGATGATGTGCATATAGTAAGAGCTTTGTTGAGCAGTGTAATGTGCGTCATTGATTTCATAACGAGTTGTCCAGATAGAACTTGCGTTGTGTGGAAAGATTGTTCTTTGATCGCTTTCTGTATAATTTGATCACAATTTAAATAAGACTATTTTCATCCTACTAAAAGAAAGTTGATATTTTAGTCACTGGCTTAATTTTTGCATAAACAATATTGGACAATTTTGAGAGAAAGATTACCTGTCTGAACTTGAACAATTAGGCTACGCATCAGAAATTATTGCTTGGTAGCTTGATTGGTTTATTTTCAGAAGTTCACTCGAGGCCAGCTGTGTATTGGCCCAGTTGTCGTATCGTGAGAATGTTTGGACCATACATAACTTTCAGGAAGTTGTGTTCGCATTTCCAGAGAAAATAAAATTAACCCATTGTTTCTTCAGAGGCTCGAGAATGAAGGAACAAAAACATACTTTTGCTTTCATTTGTACATTCGAACACTGATCAACTGCCATGTTTCCCTCATTTGCAAGCACATGACATCTCTCAAGGAAAAGACTCAAATCACGTTTGCGCGTTCCTACTTCCTAACTCATTTCTCATGGGCGAGCCAAATTCTTTGGGCGGGCAAAGCAGAGAAAGGGGAGGTTACCTTTCCTCCGTATGACATCATACAGGGGAGATTTCAAGATCAGCTCGTCTGAGCTTTCATTTTCTCGAAGGCAGAGAAAGATAGCCAAAACTCGGTTCAAGTACATCCAACTTAAACCCGATATGGCCAACATTTGGGGACCATATACAAGCTGGGGGGAACTCATATTAATGTTAAAAAACCTCAGAAAGTGACCTTTGTGTTTAAAAAAAAACTAAAATATTAGGCTATAAGAGATCTTTATCCCTTCTTGAGTTACAAATATTAAAATATTTACGAAAAAGAACATCAAAAATTAGTTTGACAAAGTTTTGGAAAATTTGGTTGTTTTGAACACGGAATGACCCTATAATGTACAGTAAATATTAGCAGTATATATAGAGGAAAAAAAGATACAGTAGCAAATTTATGAACAAAGCACCACATGTTTTTGCACCTTTTGCAGCCACATGTACCAGCTGGGGAAAACTTGACCATGCAAACCAACCAAACTCTGGCAGAATTCAGAACAGTAGGCGATATGTAGAGGTGCTTTTCCACTGCATGGTGCTGTATGGTACGGCTAGCTTCGGCTCGCTTTAAAAGGCGGGTTTACTGCTCTTTTCTTTGCATGATTGTGTTTATGGGGTGCAATATAACATGTATCCGTGGTTTTTCTTTTTTTAAAAGTCTTATTTTTCATAAATTTCACCTTTATTGTCAGCCGCGCTCTCCTCTGTCCTCTGAACGAGCTGTTCACTTCCTGAGTCTATGAAAACACTCCCTCAGAACCACGTAGCGGGCTCAGATTGGTTCGTTGGGCCGGTGTGTTGTGATTGGCTAAACTGTCGCTCACGTTGTCCGAAGATTAACGCCCATGACCTTCTACGGGCGAAACGGGCGGGCATGCCAAATGTGGATAACAATAGACGGTGGATACACGTAAATAATGATGTCGAGACTGCAGTATCAGTGAGGCAGAATCAGACCGAGAAAGCCGCGATGAATCGAGTCAAGCAGAACCTCACCACACACGGCTCTTAATAAAGGTTTCTGAATGATAATTTGCTTCATTTTTTAACTTTATACACGTTTGTTTTACACAATAGCATCTGACTGGCAACAATAGCAACTGACTGGCTAACTAATGTTAAACACAAACAGCGTTTGCAGGTTTACGTTCTTGATCAGAAATAGAAAATAAAGTCATAAAGCATATATATATATATGAAAAATACATTTACAACATTAGTACTTATACAAAATTCAGGTCCATAATGTTTGTACGCGTTTGCCGTCAGACACAAAATAGCCTAACTAGTAGCCCATAAAGCCTACAAAGCCAGCGCTGGCATTTGAAAAAAAAAAAAAAAAACACAACGCTACGTAGGGAATTATACATGCAAATACATTTAAAATGATGAAGTCTTAGCCTACTTACAGATTGTGGCCCAACAACTGCTGACTTTTAACTGCTGGTTTTAAAGTTGGATCTGCTTCATGATTTAGAAACAGTTTCTTGTTTACATTAATCCAGTGTTGAACTTGTGGAGATTCTGGAAGCTGTCTCGTAAATGCGCAGCACAGAGAGCTAGATTACGATCGTCACTTTCAGGAATATAATCAAACACAAATTGTATCCATTGTTGTCGAAGTATAGTGTCCGTGGGAAGCCCGAAACACAGAAGACCTGACAGCTGCGTGAACACAACTCACTTGAGGCATGCCCTTTCCTGCATATTCCGGAGGGAGTGGTTGATGCAAATGTGTGTGTTAGTGATGTACCATAACCCAGCTGTAGTCCAAAACGAGTCGTTTTTGTAGGCAATTTTACTTCCTGATTTTTAAAAGACGATATCTCTGCTTACACTAAACTTTCAGTGCTGCAACTTTGCAGATACTGTTCATGCACCAACAGCAACATTACACACTATTTAAAATGAAAAAAGTGAAATCGCAGTAAACCCGCCCTTTAAATGGTACCTGGTCTGTTGAGGTTCCAAAGCGTACCGTAACGGTACTAAATGTGACATGAAACACTGCAGATCACTGATTGGTCAGACAGAATCGTCACAACCAGCCTCGCTTTATTTGCGACCAATAGACATCGACACGAGAAACCAGACCCTATAGATTTAAATAGCCAACAGCCACCGCTGTTATCGATCAGTCTATAATCCCACCCACTTTAAAGTGGTACTAGTGGAAAAGCAACCGAGCAAAACCGGATCCAAGCCGTCTGTGCCGAACTGAGTCGTACCATGCAGTGGAAAGCAAAGCGAAGCTGAACCGTGCCTCGTCCCGAACTCGTAGATCGAACTGAGCCGGTACCAGCAGTGGAAAAGCGCCATAAGACTATGCTAGAATGCAAATTCAGGCTTTAACCATTTGGTTTGAGCATCCTAGCAAGTCATGCTACATTTTTATTAGCTATGATCACATTAAGGGCTGAAAGTGGTAAATCTGATTTGGGCCATTTCTTTTGATGTGTTCAGATTATTCTCATATACATGATTCATGACAACGTGACCCAGTGAAAACCACTGGAGAATTACTCTATCTCTCTCTGCAAGCGGCCTAAGGTCAATGTCACCCTCATTAAGAGCTCAAAAGGTTTCCATTTTAATCATTAAAAAAAAACCTGCAGTGAGCAACAGCGCGTTAATAGCATCTGTGTAGAAATTAGGATCAATACTGCAGGGACTATATGGTCTTGCCCATCAATTTAAGTAAAACTAGCAAATGCATCACAATCCTACAATGTTAGCAGGGTCGACATGGTTTTTCATTTGTGAATGTTACCACAGATGATGTTATACGAGTCATTTACAAACATGAATATGAACAAAAGACTGTAATCTAAAGGGGGAAAAACAGAACTGCTCATTTAGACTATAATGTGAACATAGGCATTGTCTATATCAATTGCATGTAGTCAGCAGGAGGCTGGGTATGCTAGACACACAAAAGGTAGCCAATGAAAGAGCTGAGAAATGCAGCAGTCGGGCGGAGGGGACCTCCTGGGTCAGTGGCCCAGTGTGACTGCGATGGGAGGAACTGCAGCTGCGTAATTATACCTCCCACAGTGGATCTCATAACGCCCACCCCTGAATCAATGCAACAAGCCTGGAGTGGCACCACAAGATGGCTGCAGTATTTGTCAACAATTTGTGCTTGACATCTCAATTAATATGTGTAACATGCTACCTGTCAACAACATACTAATTACCAGTATTTACTATATATTAATTTGACTACAACATCTAATTATGTCAGGTTTCTATAATGAATAGTGCACCAGTCTAGAGAGAGAAAAAATCTCTAAAGTTTGCCCTTCCTCAACTGCCAGCTAAAGAAATTCCTCAAAATTACAGTTTTGAAAGTTTGAAAAGTTTGAGGTCAGTACAAAGTCTCTTATTCTTATCAAGGCAGCATTTATTTAATCAAAAATGAAGTGATATTGTTTAAAATTGTATTATTATTATTATCAATCATGGTCAAAATCAGTTCAGCCGAAATATATTTTTTCCTTGATTCTTTGATTAATAGAACGTTCAAAGGAATCAAAATTGTTCAGAAACAAATGTCACTTTTGATGAATTCATCCATTATGAAATTGTTCATTTCTTGATGAATGATTTTAAGGGAGAACAATTACTGGATTTCCCCATTTGGTGAAAGATAAACAGAAATCAATTAACTGAAATATTTTCAAAGACATTGAGGCACTTAAGTAAGTAAATTAGATATCAACAACCAGAATTGTTTATTCGATTTTCCTGGATAACTTCAGTGAAATAACCAGTATGTTACTTTTGGATTTAGATTACAAAGTCTACAAATATTTCAAGCACACATTTCCTCAGTGGGTTACAGTGACTTGCTTGAGAGTTTTTCCATGTCAGCCTATTCATTTTTAAAGTATAATTCAGATAAACCTCTGCCACATGGTTCACAAATGGCAAACCTTTGTGTACGTTTGTGGCTGTTTTAGTAAAGGTTTGAAGTGGAACAGACTTTATGCAGATAGTCAAACATATGGCGACACAAAACTACATCCGACTTGTTGAATATTTCTGTTACATGTTCTTTACAGGCTTTTCCGACTTAAACCACTATTTGTTTTAGAATTAATATTGTCCATAAAATTAGGCAGATATCCTATCAATAGCAGAGTCAATAACCTCCAAGCACAACTATGCTGACAGCAAAATGATATACCCATATCATACCCATGCATGGATTCAAATTGAACGTGTCCTAGGAGAAAGTTTACGTCACTGAAGAATTTAAGATTCCTGACAATGAAAGGGCAATAAATTCCCAAATGAATTCTTGAAACAGGAATAGGACACATTGCACAAGAACATAAAGTGAAGTATGTGGGATTTCACAGGAAGGTGCATTGGGATTGCTTCAGCTTTGCAGAGCACCTCAATGCAATAACATCAAAATCCAAGATCACAGCTGAGCATCTACATCACTCAATGCCTGGTGCCATCAAAAGTTCACCTATTTTAGTTTATGCCAAATAACTTGCTTCATCTCATTGTTGGAGTTCTGAAGCTAATGAACACCCTGGAACTTTTCTATAATGAAAGTGAATTAAAGTCAATGGATGAAGTGCCAATCCTGTGAGTAATTACTGCCAGTCAGATGAATCACAAAACCAGAGAATGTGCTCCCTCTTCAGATGGTCAACAGGGTGATTAATGATTCAGAGTAAACCTCTTGCTTTAATGAGATCATTACAGAGAAACAAACAACGCCTGAATGGCCAGACCTCAACTGTCTTTTCTCCAAAACGTCAGGGGCATGCACTTAGTTTACTTAATGTAAACATGTTAATCCCTCTATCATTTCTCAACTTGACTTCACAAGCTCTTTGAAATATTATAAATCCTGGACTGGAAAAAGAAGCTGGCACTCAATACAACAACACATTACTCATCACAATCTAACTCATTCAGTACACTAAATAATATATTGCAGCATCTGCTTTGATGATTAAGGGGAAGTTTAGAACGGTTTTCAACTAAAAACAGAAAAAAAGTTTATGCATTAAATTTACAAGACGGCATTTTGGGCGCGTGTAACGCTAACTTTCTAAAAACTGCTTTTCAAAGTACACGTTTTCGAAATCAATACTGTTTTTGTCAATGCGTAAACTACAAAAGCGTGAATTTGCGAAAACAGTGATGTCATCCTACTGCGTATTATGCATTTAGTCTATAGGCGTGTAGTTTTTCTTGACAAGATTACCTTAACAGCTACTGCACTGGCAGCATAATATAGCGTTTTTAATTGTTTTCGTAGATCTGTGTGAACGGGATCGTTTTGACAATCCTGTCGACTGTACGAAAAAATGCAAAGGAAAAACGTTTCCGCTTTTAGTACATCGTTGTCATGTAAATGGTAAATGGACTGCATTTATATAGCGTTTTCACAGACCCAATGGCCAGTCAGCCATGCAAGGCACCATCCAGCTGGTCGGGAGCAGCTGAGGTTACAGTGTCTTGCTCATGGACACCTCGACACTTGGTTAGGTGGACACGGGGACAGAACCACCAATCTTCCGGTTTGTAGACAACCTACCTGAACCACTGAGCCGCTGCTGCCCCTACGTACCATAAATGTACGTGTAAAAATTGTTTTATGGTTACATAAATTAAAAAGTTATATTCTTCATTTGAAGCTAAAACAGACAGGTTAATTACCCAATGACGCTCAGTAGGACTAAACTAAGGCCTCATCCACACTACTGCGGCTCTGTTTTGCGTTTTAAAATCTCAGGAGAGCGTTTTGTGAAGACGGGACAAAACGGAAGACTTTCGAAACGCTGACGCAGAGGCTGATGCTCGGCTCTATGATTGGTGTAGAGATGTCAACGATTAATCCGATTATCGATTAATTGTCGATAATACATTAATCGATCAGAACTTATCCATTATTGATTAATCAAGTCTATGCGCGTGCCTGCTGTTCAACCGCAAAACATGTAAGCGAGCACACCGGAGTTATGTTTGGACTTCATCATGACTACGTTTGCGTGTGTATTCGCAGCCTTTTGTTTTATGCAAATGTAAGTTGTAATAGTTTATTATGTGTACGTCTATATCTGATTTATCTCATATTGGATGCATTTTGTTAAGAATTGAAGCGTGATCTTTACGTGCGCAGCTCAAACGGCAATGCACGATTAATGACTATTGGGAGTGTCATATTACATAACATATAAAGAGAACAATATTGTAATAAAACGTGGTGAATAATTTGGGTTTAGTTGCCCTGTCGCGTTGTTCCAGAAAGAGCGCGTGCACAACATTCAGTCATTCTGAATGGCACGTAACTTGGTTCAAGTTCACTTGTGCATTCACGTCATTTTGTGAAGATATTATTTGTAATATTATGTTCATTTTGTATATCTGACTAATCTCATATCGGTTGTGTTTCTTTGATTTAAATAACGAAAGTGCTTAGCGGTTATTCGTTCAGCGCGCGCAGCTCAACCAGCAATGCACTATTACTAATAATAACGATGATTAATTTGTGACTGTCAGCTTAGATAACATCAGAACACTATTTTATTAAATCGTTGTGAATTCATTGGGTTTGGTTGCTGTTTTCAGTGCGCGTCCACAACATATTCTGACAAGCACGTCACGTTGGTGCAGGTGACACGTTGAGTCGTAATATTTGATTATTAAATAATTTAATTTAATTATCTATAATATTGAAACATTTTACAATCTTTTTTTAGATTAAAGCCCTTTATTTTTAGCCCTTTATTTAGATTAAAAACAATTCTCTTTAATTTGGTGAGGAAAATAGCATTTTGAGCAGTATTTGCAGAGACCCTGTCCAGCTGTTGGTCATACTGCAGCAGACCATTAATTGATCGTTAATTTAATAAATGACGATCAATCATGGGAATATGTGAAAATTGGCATCTCAGACCAAGGGGGATTATAAGTGCTGCAACTAATGTTTCATTTTTTTTCATCCAAGTAGTTTACCAGATAGATTAGACTTAATATATTAAGGCTAAGCATACCCATATGAATTTTTATTAACATTTACTTTATCTTGCTTACTGTTTGCAACATTAAGCCAGTGAGCCAATGCACAAATATTTTTTTATGTATTTACATTTTCAGTGAATAATTTATTTTGTTAAACTACATAAATGCCACTCTGTACCATATCCCAACTGTTACAATAAAACACAATTTGAGCAATATAACATGCATTTTTATTCAGTATATAAGCAATTTTTGCTTTTTATGTTAAAGACACTATTGATGCAGTGAGAAATGTACATTCTCAGGAAAATATCCGCTTATCAGTTAATCGTTAATCGATAAGGTCAATCAATTAATGATTAATGAATTAATCGATAATTTGCATCCCTAATTGGGTGTCATCATTCATGACGGATCCTTCCTGATTCGTCAGCCATCGTTTACGCCGCACGCGCATGCCCAGTGTTGGTGTATGGTCACGTGATCCGCGTTTTTAGTTGTTTTAGTGTGGGCGGAGATCTATATTAATATGCAGATAAAACACAAGTGTGGACGGACGTCGTATTCTTTTTAATTCTCCATTTTTAAAACGAAAACGCAGTAGTGTGGACTACTAAGGTTGAGGTGTTAAAGGGCCATTCCCACAGAACATATTTTTGCATTCCACTCTGCTGTGGTATTTTACACTTAAACCATTCAATTTTAATTTCCAAGACGTGAAACTCGCAGAGAGGTCTGGGGTGTTGACTGATAAGCTCACACAAAAATCGCTGCAAAAGATGCTTTCCAACAGGTTTTATCATAGTTTTTGTCCATCTCCATTGACTTGACTTGGACAGAAACTACATTTAATGCGTTTTATGAAGGATGTGCACCTTTATGTTCCAGTGCACCTATGCAAGCATTGTGGAGAGTAGGGGGTGCAATCACAGAAACCGAAAATTCTCAAGCGAGCAGCAAGAGTCCAAATTTCAATCTTAACCGTTCTATTTCATCAGAAACGATCTTAAAACAGGGCTTTAAGTGTAAAATACCAAACTTGTCCTTTAAGCTTCGCAAGTACTTGGAGCGCCTGAAAAGCAAAAATTATTATTTGAAAGCTTGAAAATTTTTCAACCAGCTAAAGCAAGAAATAATTATACAATCTCTACTCAGCACAAAGTATTGTCATTCATCTGGACATGTGATATGCATCTCTGTCATGTTGTTGAGACAGTCAGACCCCATTTACACCTGGCATTAAAATGCGATCTGTATCCAGATAAGTTATCCGGATAATAAGGGTACTTTGCGTTTACACCTTGTATTTTTAATGCGTTCTCGTTATCCACATTGAGTTCGGATCTCTGTCGTCCAGAGTGACACCTGCGCGTGAGCACTGAGGTGGCGGGATATCAGCTGTAGTTTGTCAACATGGCAGGTGTAGGATCGCTATGTCAGACGCGAATAGCGCGTCAGGCACGAGTGATTTCAATGTTAAGTAAATGCGAAGACGCGGTAAAGATTACTGCGGCGCGAATTATGCGTTGTTCGACTACATCTGCGAGAAGTTGCGGCCTCTGCTGTCACGGAGAAGAAATACTCTGTCGTCGGTGTCTGTGGAGAAGAGAGTTGCAGCTTCGCTTTGGTATTATGCCACAGGGTCTGGGTACAGGACAATCTCTCATCTCTTTGGGATAAGTACAGCAACTGTATGCCACGGAGTCTACCAGGATGACGTTTGGCAGGTACGAATGCGATCACGTCGTACGGATTGCGTTTACACCTAGTAAAGATCCGAACACAATGCGAGCCAGACTACCTCCAGATGTGGTCAGGCAGATCCAATCACGATCCGAATTACAACGCATTTACACCTTGCATTAACATGCGTTTTTTATTATCCGGATAACTTATCCAGATACAGATCGCATTTTAATGCCAGGTGTAAATGGGGTCTCAGTCTCTGTTGGCTGATGTGCTCTCCCAACTACATGTTACAGTGACCTCTGGCAGCATTCTACATCCAACATGATTGTTTTCCTTTGCTCTCCTATCACAGTGGGCCAGACAGAGCAGTATAGTGTGCTCTGAGCAGCGGGGAAGAGGTCCTGATCAGCAGCATCTCAGTCAATGTCATAATTAAGACTTCAGAGGGCAGACGTAAAGTATAGAGATAATTGACGAAGGATCACACGTACACTCGGGTCGAGTGTTCATTAGCGGCGGAGATCCAAAATAGATAAGCAACACATTTGGAGACAGTGACTGGTTCAGCTTTTGAACATAAGCAGTGTGACAGAAGTCACATTTTCAGTCTCAGCCTTTTCTTCTACAGCAAAAATAGCCACAACACCACCAAAGCTGCATCTGCATGACATCACAGACAACATAAAACCAGCTGAAAAGTCCAGTTATTGTATTCTGTACACATAATAAAAACAGTTAACCTTGAGACTCCTGCAGTCTGTTCGATTCAAACTAAACTCAGTAGTTTTTGTGCTTATTTAAAGCACAAAAAACACGTGTAAGACTGTGGTTTACTTATCCATCTACTCCAGCTAGCACTGGCTAACATTAACTATTATAAACCAGCCTGGAAATTCAAGCAGGTCGACACTTATCTTCTCAGTAGGGAACCCCTGTCACCATGAGCCTTTGAATGAGATTTATTATTTTTGAAAAGGCAAAATAAAGACTTGATGTTGTAGCTGAAACAATTCTGACAATGGATCTGATATACCGTAAGGACTTATTTAACTGTCAACACTGTCAAAATTATCACTGCCAGAAATTGGATTGTTCACACACACTTCCAGTAAATAATGTTTCCATAAAGCACTGTTTTAACGCGGGTCATTTACCGCCATGTTCCTGATTATTAAATCCATATCTTAAAGCCTGATCCATCCAATTCATTATATACATAAACATATCTGACATAGGCATTGAATTCACTTCTATTGAAAGTAGCACTACCTTCCTAGTAGAGAGAAAGAGAGACTAAACACAGCATAACGGCAGCACAAATTGTCTGTCTACGCTTAACAAGCTTCTATCTATTTTATGTCTTGTTTATTCCATTCACAGCACAGTGGCAGCAGTTCTGTCATTTTACAAACCCTAATAAACAGAAGCACGCTTTTGTAAAGTCAGAAGCATGGGCTGCAGCTACATTGTAAACTGCTGAGGGCTGCCGGGCACAGTGCCAACTAAAACGCAAAAAGGCATGTTTACTGTTAACAGTGGGAGGGAGATGGGTTTCTGGGGGGAGACATGTGAAGTTGGCTCATGTTGGCTTAGCCTTGGATCTAAACCTCCAAGCATCAGCTCTGTGCGTTTATGCAATGATCGGCCCACCTTAGGCCAGATGAAATGGAACTGGCACCCATGGGGGTAGAGAGTCTGATGAGGTGGCCCTTAAGCTTCTTTCCCATGAAGGCGTAAGTAATGGAAGACTTCAATTACATTGGTTCCATACATGTTCTCAGCTGGTGAGTCATGACCCGAAAAAGGGGATTTGCAGGTCTTTTCGTATAGAGGCACTGAGCAGGGGAACTGGGGTATATGCAAAAATAATTAAATGCAACCAGCCACATAATCAGGGGTGCATGGAGAGGATTTTTTCTCCATTGTGATTATACACATGTTCACATTTACATTACATTTAATACACTAGTGGTAGGGGTGTAACAGTACATGTATTCGTATTGAACCATTTCGGTTCGAGGCTTCCGGTTCGATTACGCATACAAACCGAACGGTTGCTTGGACCATATTTCCTGCCGGCAAAATTCGTGCTGGTGCGGCCAACACAACGTTGCGCAACATCAAATGGCAAGCGTAATGAAAGCAGAACGAAACTGTGCTACTCATTATGTGCTTCACGGATCGTTTATCAGTTCGGACCAGCAACATCTGTGCAGCGTGAGCCGATCTCGATCAAGCAACACTGTTACTACACCGCGCTAAGAGATCCGGTAAAGAAAACATTTGAATTCGCCACTGAGGTAATAACATCACTGCGAGATCTAGTGAGATGCATTCACATTTCTCCGTTATTAACCGTAGATCTCTATTAGATCAAACAGCGCTGTCATGGAAACCAGGAGAAACATTGTGCCGTGAATGAACTAGTAATACTTTACGTCCACAGACCAGCAACATTCACCATGGATTTAATATAGTAACACTAACTGGAACCAGTTTGGCTGGAATGGCGAAATGCTTTCAAGTACTTCACACATCTTTTTCCAGGACTTCAAAATTCAAAAATTATATACATAAATATATATTTAAATGTTATTTTTAATGTGATGACCAAAACATTATTTGTTCGTCCTTCAAAGATGACTCCCATTTATAAACCTAAAAGTTTCAAGATCTAGGAAAACTCACACTTATTTAAAAATATTTTTCTTTAAACAAATAGGAAATTTCTCTAGCATTTCTTTCTTTTTACTGTATCGGAAAACGTACCGAACCGTGACTTGAAAACCGAGGTATGTACCGAACCGTGATTTTTGTGTACTGTTACACCCCTAACTAGTAGTATAGTGCTGTGACCAGTCCCAGTTAGTCTAGCACAGTAAACGTAGCAAGGTTTTGTTTTAGTTTTTTTATAAAAAGATATAGAAGTGTTTGAATTAATAGGTCAAGTGTTGCCGAAAAAGATGTGTCTTTAGCAGTTTCTGGAAAATGGCTAAAGACGTAGTAGCTTGAGATGAGTTAGGCAGGTCATTCCACCAGCAGGGAACTGTCCAGTTAAATGTCCGTAAAGAGATTCATTAATTGTTGGATCCGTGATCCGTATGGACCAGGCCGCACGGTTCGGCACGCATGTGATTCGCACATTCAAATGATTTTAAACAT
Organism: Hybognathus amarus; assembly: GCA_030378365.1. Lineage (NCBI taxonomy): Eukaryota > Metazoa > Chordata > Actinopteri > Cypriniformes > Leuciscidae > Hybognathus > Hybognathus amarus. The sequence goes on from JAQIUQ010000222.1 coordinate 296,666, forward strand.
GGAAGAAGAGGCGAAAATCGGGGCTCACACGCTTTTATCTGTCCACACAGCCTCACAAACCCAAAGTACACACAGAGTGAGATTATCATTTCAGACAGCGCTTCGAACACTGAATTGATTCCTTTTTTGCTCTTACTTGCACTTGTTCGGACACATATACATAAAATGATGTCAAAATAACTGTCTTGGCAAGTAGTCGTATGTCAAGTGAACAGTTAAGAAAGAAACCAGATGCATGTCAGTCCCTGCATTCGGTCTTAAAGTGACAGCAGCCTAATGGTCCTGCTGTTGTCATTAATGTTAATCAAATAAAATAAAACATCATCATCATCTACCATGTTCAAAGACAGAAGAACAGCTTGTCAGGATAAGTGAACCACGTTAGAGTGTGAGTACCGGAGCAGCATCTTCAGGTGCTCCCTTGAGGACCAAAAAGTTATGTGCACCACTGCACATAATCATGCATATTACAGGGCTAGTTCACTCAAAAATGAAAACGCATTATTTCCTTAGCCTCATGTTGTTTCAAACTTGTTTAACTTGACTCTGTTGAAACACCAAAGATAAAGCTCATCTTAAAATTCCAGTAAATATTTTATTTTTTATTTTGAATATTCCTTTAAGAGAAACATGCAATTTTAAATTTTGACCAGATATGACACCAGGTATGATATGATTTAAAAATAAATAAATAAATAAATAGACAAATAGTTGGGCCAATACAGTAAATGGTAATATTAATATTACATTTCTGATTTTAAAAAGCATTTTTGTGAGCAAAAAAATGCAGTAGCACCTCATTGCAAGGGGTGGAGATGGGTAAGATTAGGGGTGGGGTTAGGGGTCAGGGGGTGGAGATGGGCAGGTTTAGGGGTGGTGGTTAGGGATCAGGGGCAGAAATGGGTGGATTAGGTGCATGTAATCCAGATTAGGGTGGGCATCGATTAGGTTTCCTTAGTCGTGGTCGGAAGAATTAGCGGATCGACTGTGGATTAGTGGTGATATTTTTGGATTCAGATTATGTCTATGACTTTCTATGAGTTAAAATGTAAGTGAAATCAATGCACGCGTGTTTTCGATTGGTGTTTATTACAAGATGATCAACTGTGGCAGTTAAACTGGCAGTTCGAGGCTAATTTGAAGATATGCGCGACGGTGCGAGCGATTAACTAGAGCGCAACTGAACCTGAAGCTGGAGTTGGCATTGGTAGATCTTCGTCTGTTCAAAATAATAATGATAGTGACTTGACCGAAAACGTAATAACATTTAGATCTGATAGCAGGTTTTGTCAAGATGTTTACCAATAGGCACAGAGTAGAGAAGGTGCAAAGATTGAGCCTGGCTAGGCTTACTTCAAGCTCCATAAAGAATAACTCCATACAGACTTCTGCTCCAGTCTACTGATTTTTGCTTGAGAGATAAGCATGTTGATGACATGATCTCGGGTCAGCGCGACCGCGCAACCTGCATGGTGACCGTCAAGCCTCGATTTACACTTTCGCCTGACACTTCAGCGCGAGTCTCTGCGGACTGCGCGCGGCACCTGCCCTCGATGCGGGACGCCGCGTCGAGAGTGTAAACAAATGCTTCAGTTCAGCCACTGAAGACACCACTACTGATGAGGGACTGGACGTTGCCAGGATGCACAGGGTATTACTCCCGCGCTAACATGACCAGCCCGGGGAACACGTTTACTTTCCACTCACACTACGCAAACGCAGCAGCGTTAGTTTAATTAATAATTGATAACAAATTAACGTGATCGACGGAATTCTTAATGATGGATAATCGATCGTCGATTAATCATGCCCATACCCTAAATCCAGATCCAACTCCTCCTCCGGGATTTCGTTTTCTGCAGTGAGGACCATCTCAAAAAATGTGGTACTGTGTTGGACTTAGGGTTAGGGTTCGGGTTCAGAAGCAGTATGTGCAGAACTTCAGGGTTAGGGTTACGGGTTAGCTGAGGTCCGTGCTGACTCAAAGGTACGTCATGATCAAGGTACTACAAAGGTAGCGAGCAGCTAAGGTACGTCTGATCTCGAAAAAGTTCAGATGGTGAAATAAAAGAAAATCTTTTCAATTGCATTTGCTGGATTTCCTTTAAACCACAAAGAAAAACCCAATACCAAGATGACTCTGAAGATCCTATGCATTATTTACACACACCATATTGATTTTTCGAGGGGTTGCATTATGTACTCTAGGAACATTGTGCCTGGATTCACTGATCGACTGAACCTGTTATCCATTGCTCTTCCAGAGGGTCCTCTGTCCACCTCCATGAGCACCTTTGTACTTCACAGTGTGTTGGCATGCAGGACCGTATCCCCTTTAAAACCTCTAAACTTTTAAAAACTCACCTCTGGGGAAGCTTTCAATGGGGCCCAACACCTAGCACTCTACTGTTAGAAGGGGAGGTCTATAAGGAGGTATATTTACTTGAAAACATCAAACATTTTGAAAACATTTACACAAGTGTGCTAGCGTGGCACTTCCTTCCTTGGATGTGTTTCCTGTGCATGCCATCTCCCCTGGCTAAAAGGAATAAAGAAAGTCAGGGTATCATGCAAGAAGCACTTTAGGTTGCAATTCAGTGAGCTATAAAAGCTTTCTAAATGGAATTTGTCAGGAAACTTTACTATAAAGGAAGTCCAAATCCCAAAACACTACAGTGACAAGTTCGCTTGTCACTAGCTTTGCATCCATTAATCCATCCATTTACCACTATCATTTTCACATTAGTTATGTTCAGACTACTGCACACTAGAGATGTGCCTGAGGCTTAATGTGTTATTCAGAATGTATGGATAATGACTTACAAATAATAGAAAAAAATTATGGTTGGACTAATTATCCAACAAGCACACTGAAAAGAATTATTTTTAAGGAACAAATCTGAAATTAATGTAATGGTGATTATGTGAAGCCATTATGACTATGAAAGCAGTGTAATTTCAGAGTTCAGAATACAGATTGGATAGCCACGTTTTACCCCATATCTTAATGTTTTTTAGCTTTGTTTTACATAAAGGTTATAAAAAACAGAAATTATTTCATATATTATACAAGGTATTTAATATGGAATATATAAAAGGGAAAAACTAATCAAAAGCTGGCTATTGAGCTGGCATCATTATACGTAGGTACAGATAATTTCATAATTTCAACAGATATACACAGACAATGCTGACTGCACACCCTACAATAATTATAGCATATGAAACATTATACTCTATGAAACACGATTCCATGAAGCAAATTGTGGATTGGCATCCATGCCTTGTGCTATAGCACGAAAAGCTGTACAAACTAAAGATAAGACAACAGAAGGAATTTTCATATGGGTCAAACGAAAATAAGACAAATGTCTGAGAACCACTGTGAGCTGCTCTTGACTAATAGTAAAAGGACAAAGTCATCCATCTATGTTTATAGATTTTGCACTGAAATCCCCATTAAAGATTATCTCAAGTGAATTAAGAAAAGCCATTTAGCAAAAACCATCCCAGTAATATTAAGATCCGCATTACTCATTACCCTACAAGGACACAAACTTGGAAGTTGGAAGTGGGGACAGGCTCTTGAGTCAAATGCCCGCATTGCCCACAATTGTAATTAATTTCACAAGAAAAATGATTTGAATCAGATCTGGTTGAATGGTAACCACTTCTCGTCCTACAAAAAGAGAAATCTTACCTACAGAATCACAGGCTTTTGGATTCAATCTTTTCAATGAATCAATTGATTCAGTTCATTCACATAAGCCCTCTGAATGATTCAGTTCACAAAACAAGCATAATTAAATGAACCAAATGACTCGAAAAAAGATTCGTTCATTTTGATGAATGAGTTCGAACAGGAGAGTCACACAGAACAGAGCAAGGCGAACATTTGAGCTTATAAAACGTAAACTTTGCTATTTATTTTTTTAAATGAGCGATCGTTTCGCTTGATAAGACCCTTATTCATTGTCTGAATTTGTTTAAAGCCCTCAGTTTGCACTGAAACTGTCTTTTGGACCTTGAACCGTTTGGTTACCAATAAAGTGCATTATATGGAGAAAAATCCAGCAATGTTTTCATCAAAAACCTTAATTTCTTTTCGACTGAAGAAAGAATGACATGGATATATTGGATGACATGGCGGTGAGTAAATTATCAGCAAAAGTTTTTGTTTTTTTTAAAGTGAACTCCTTTAATTTCTAAATTACTTATATAGTTCTCAAATTCAAGTACTGACTTTAATTATTGTTTTTTCTTCCCTCCTTTACACAGTACACACACAGTACACTCTAAGTAGTATGCTAATGCTTGTTACAGATAATGAAAAGCCATGTTCATAAAATAACATGTCAACCTACACTACTGAGCGCTTTTCCTCTATGAAATTTCCAACAAACAAGCAGCAAAAGCCAAGCCCTCAGATTCCCCATACATTTAACTCATCGGTATTGGTCATAAATCTGCATGCAAACTTGTTTAGTCAATGATGAGTGCAGGATGGGATTAGCATTGCTCATGGAGATGGGGCGGACCTGAATGTTTCTGCTGACCTGAACTGGACATTAATCACTGTCAAACAGGGTTCAGTCTATCGATGTGTTTGAGACAGACCTTCGTGCCCCAACCAAGAGCTACTGCTTATCGCTATAGAAACAGCAACCAACCACACTACACACAGGCAAGACCAGAAAAATTGTTCTTGGTACTCAAAAAAAGAAAAAATAGTACTATAATTGACAAAGTTGGAGGCCAGTGTTACAGCTAAAACATAAATGCATGCAATATTTACAATGCAATATTTTAGGTACAAAACTTCACTCTTAGAAAAGGGGTTCTATATATGAAGCATATGGTTCTTTAAGCCCGAACACACCAAGCCGGACGCCGACAAACTAGCGCTGATGAAAGTCAACTGTGTTGTCGCCACTCGTGCCCTCTCGTTCGAAGGAAAAGGTGCACTTGAACACACAGAGAGAACTACAGCCGACTGTCAGCTATAATGTCCGTTCTGCGCCTGCGCTTTAATGAGCCAACTGTCTATTTCTGCAGATATATTAGTCTATATTCGTCATTCAAAAAGGAAAACAGACGCTGCTGGTGTTCTGTCAATTTTTGCTGCCTTGTTGAAAAATGCCACCATAGCACGAATTGATCACAGAATGCAGATTAAAGACATATGAAATACAATTATAATACAATTCTAAGTTATGAGTAGCTACTGTATACTGTAGACTGCTGTTTTTATTTTTAAAACGGTGTGAAAAGTAAAAATTATCATAAAATATTCATATTTGACTCAAAGTACACCTTTCCTCATAGTAACTGAAACTTTCAGTTATTCTTTTTCAGCTGGCTGACCGTAGTAGTAAGCATTTTTTAGAGTTGGGGTACTCGAACTCGGACTAGAAGTCCAATTTTGAATGAACTCGGACTTGTCACGCACTCGGATGAATTTGTACTCGGACTTGGCACGGACTCGGACATTTTAGACTCGGAAAAATGTCCGAGTCCAGTCGAAGTCCGGGCACTGGAGGACACATTATTCAAAAACGAAAAGAAACTACTTGTGTTGTGTCCGCTGCATTAAGCATTGTAGCCAATCACAGACATGTATAAGCGCATGAACGCAGTGAGCAAATTAGAGGCATTTTAGAGTCAACTTGCAGAGAATTCGCTTCAAAATGTATGTTCAGAATCAGCACGAGCTTTATCCTTTTGCAAATCCCGTGAATATAAATGACAGATTCACTGTGCAGTGCGGATAACTTCAGTGATTATGACAAGAGTTTTAGGGAGAGTGCAGAACGCGGTAAGTGATGGCTTAATGGGAGCGCTATTGACAATCTAAATAATAATTTTGTTTTTCGTGCTTCTAGAGCACCAGTGGTTACGTTCACAATGTAAATCAAAAACAGTCATAAATGCATTTAAATGTGGGAGTGAATCCGCTAAATTTTAGTCCTGTGAGTCATGAAATTGCGACGATTGACAGTAGCCATAGCATCATGGAGAACGTGATAAACATAGCAACAGTTTGGCGACAAATAATTGTATGATTTTTGTTACATTTACACTTTAGTCATAAGTTTACATACACCTTTCAGAATCTCCAAAATGTATTTTTTTTCTTTTCTTTTTTATTAATAGGAAGGATCATAAAAACATTGTTTCTATTCAGTAGCCTACTGCACTGAAAAAGCTTTTTTCACATAACAGATGTTATGTTAATGTTAATGGTAGCCTGGTAATACCAGACTCTGCTACTTCACTTTGCTTCGTAGACAGGAGCGAAATGAAATTAGCGGAAGTAGGAAGTCTGACGTAGTCAGGCTAGTTTAATGGCCTAGTCCACAAGACAAAATACAAGACAAATTGCTTGATTTTAATATTGTGTGTCATTACCTGAATGACCCACAACTGTTTTTTTTTTTTTTTTTTTTTTTTTTTTTTTTTGTAATGGTTGTTCATGAGGATCCTCTAGCTCCTGCACATTCTTTGCTTTTCCAGCATCTTCTGCATATTTGACTCCTTACTAGCAGTGACAGTAAGATCCATCTTTTCACACTGGTGACAAGTGAGGGACTCATACACAAACATTACAAACCCTGCAAATATTTAGTGATGTTCAAGAAGGAAGCATCCGTTAAGGATGGAACTGGATGTAAATTGGTGTAAATTGTTAAAAAAATAATTAATTAATTTAGTCCTGCCCTTCAGAGGCTAAAAAAGATATTAGCATGTAAAACAAAATAATAAAAATGTAAACATCACCATCATCTTGCTCAAAATTATACCCCTGGCACTTAATGCGTCGTGTTGCATTCTTGAGCATTACCTTGCAAATACCTTTTTCTCTTTGCTCCTCAATATATTTTTCACTGTGTGAGAACATGTGGAGTGAGAGCGGAATGGCTTGTGGGACGTAGCAACAGTAACTAAGAGGGACGGGTCTTTGTAAAAAGTCAATTTCAAATCATTTAAATCTTTGTGGACTCGGCCGGACTCGACTCGGACTCGGATGTTAAGGACATAATGCACATAATGTAAACAAAGCAGCTGTGCTCTACCTTTTTGAATATCAATCCTGCTGAACTCTTTCTTTATTCCACTCCACTCATGTTAATATTGAAATACTCGCCAAGGAACACTCAGGTAAGATGACGTAACATAAGTACAGCCTTCTATCTTTACCGTTTTGACTTCTTGGCTTGCTGTTTTGCGTTTATTCTCGTGCACTGACTCTTTCACTAAGCTGAACAGCCAATCAGAGTTCTTTCTTTCCCCAACGGCCCGACATCGATTCAACATGTCAAATCGACACGAAAGAAAGCCGACGAGGACGATTTTTAGCCAACGGGACGGAACCTTTTACTGTCTATGGACGGAACTGAGCGTATCACACCGAGGAAACTTAGTTGTCCAACGTAAAAAAATCTGCCAGACGGCCGACCGTCGGCTTGGTGTGTTCCGGGCTTTACTCAACTCCTAAGAACCTTTTATGTAAAAAAAAATGGTTTTATAATGACAAGAAAGAACCATTTTGGCACAAAGGTTCTTTATAGGATATTATTCATTCATATATTACATTATTCTGCAACATTTTGTAGTTGTAAGAATTATTGTTTATGAAACTGTTGTAGTAACTTAAAGGAGTAGTTCATTTTTTTAAACTTTTGCTGATAATTTGCTCACCCCCATGTCATCCAAGATATCCATGTCATTCTTTTCTTCAGTTGAAAAGAAATTAAGGTTTTTGATGAAAACCAGGATTTTTCTCCATATAATGGACTTCAATGGGAACCAAACGGTTCAAGGTTCAAGGTCCAAACGACAGTCACTGCAAACCGCAAACTGTTCAAAGGGCTTTAAACGATTTCAGACGATAATTAAGGGTCTTATCAAGCAAAACGATCGCTCATTAAAAAAAAAGTTTTGACATGGTAAAAACTTTTGCTATTTATTTTTTAAATGAGCGATCGTTTTAGCTTGATAAGACCCTTATTCATTGTCTGAATTTGTTTAAAGCCCTCAGTTTGAGTAAATGATCAGCAAAAGTTTTTTTTTTAAAAGTGAACTAATCCTTTAATATCACATTTTAATCATGCTGATTTTTGGAGGAGGAAAACTGAAATGCCACTCTTCGTGTGAGCTTGATTAACTACATGAAATTATATAAATATATACATTTTGTAACCCCCATATCTTGAATTTTGCGATCATTTACATGCATTCATAAATACATTTTAGGGTCTTGATGTTTGTCAATAATATGAAATATTTAATCCGGAAAGGACAAAACAAATAATAATGAATGAACATGAAAGGTTCCATATAGAAACTTTTCCTGGTTACAAAGAAGCCTAGAGGGTTCTTATTATTGAACCCTTAAAAAGGGATCTGTACTAGAACCTTTAGGTGTTCCGAAATATGTAGCGCTGATAGAACCTTTTAAGGTTTTATATAGAACCTTTTCTTCACTTCAGAGTGTTACCTGATAGATCTAGCTTTTTAAATCTGTGGTATGCTTAAACACTTCTTGAATTAATTTAAGACCAAATATGTATTACTTTTCCCACGACTATGAAAAACCTAGTCTGATCTTATCGTTTTTGCCTCATGGGGGCAATTTATAGACTTTTATGGGATGTAAGACATATTGAATCCACATCTGGTAGAAAGGCAAGGCCCCAAGAGGAAGATCATTTCAGGTCAGAGAGATAAGAGGCTCAAACCACGGCATGAATCTTGAATGCACCTGATAAGTGACTCTGGTGGCTTTTTTCCCCTCATTCCAAGGCCTTTTGTTCATTCGTCTTGCTGTATTCAGAAGTGGCTGAACGCAAAAGGCAATTATTATCTCATTTTACAGCCAGAGTTTACATTGTTTGTCATTCTGGATCTGAAAAGGTATTCCATTCACATCTACATTTTGGAAATGTGCCAGGGCTTTTGTGCCTTTTTCGAATTACCTATCAACATTCAATATCAGAGTTAATACACATCTGAAAATGACTGTCAGCCAAAGGATGAAAGAAAGAATTGTCAAACTAAATAATAACCCATCTTTTATTGAGCTGAATGAAATTGATTTTTCTGTTAGAAGCTGTGAAAAAAGCCATTTGAGTCTTTTAGAGCAATCTTTGCTTGTATTGAACTTGAAATTTTATTTTAAAATTCAGCAACTCATAATTTAAGCAAATAAACTAGTCAAGCTTTTATAAAAGAGTATAATTAATCCTACTATTTTTTTAAATGAAGATATTTAATAATAAAAATAAAAATCCAGATGATCATTATTTTTGTGATAATAATAGGGCTGTCAAACGATTAATCATGATTAATCGAATCCAAAATGAAAGTTTGTGTATACATAATATATGTGGGTGCCCTGTGTATAATTTTTTTTGTATATATATATATATATATATATATATAAATATATATATATATATATATAACATACATACACACACATGCATGTATATTTCAGAAAAATACTATTTATATATAAAATATTTATATTTATATATAATATCAATTATATATAAATCTATATACAGTATATACATTAAAATATTTCTTAAATATATACAAGCATGTGTGTGTATTTTTATATATAAAATAATTATACACAGTGCACCCACATATATTATGTAAACACAAACTTTTATTTTGGACGCGATTAATCATGATTAATCGTTTGAGCAGCCCTAAGATAATAACAATATGTATCTGTCACCAAAGTATCTCAATCAGGACAAAGGCATTAAGCACATTTAGGGCCCTATAAAATCCGTTTTATTTTTTTCCCAAATTCCATTTTATTTTTTCAAAAATTCAGTTTTTTCCGTTTTCATTTTTGCAAATTCCGTTTTTTTTTTTTTCGTTTTAATTTTTGGGAATCATTTTTTTTACCCTTTACTGTTATTTTAGTTGTAAAAAGAGTTTGCTTTTTATTCCGTGATCGCAGAAATTATAGGGCCCTACACATTTTTCAGTATCAAGAAACCACCCCAATTAATATATAATCAAAACTAAGCAATTTTTTTCATAAAACGATATTTGTAGACTCTTAATGAATCAAACAACCCAATTGGTGAATCTACTTTGGATAAAAACGTCTGCTAAATGACTAAATGTAAATGTATTTTGTAGAAATAGTTATAAGTAAAAGACTTTATAACTGCCTTTTATGTCTAATTTTAAACTTTCTCTCACAGTTATTGGTTTTATTTTTACTCCGATTCAGAAACAGGCTTCCATATCCGTAACACAGATCATTTGACTGCAAATCGCTCATTCACCTTTTTCCAGCAGAAAGAAATGAGTTATATTATAATGAGACATTTTACCTTGTGAAAAAGATATAGGACAGAACACGAACATTTCAGGGGGAATCAGCAAAGTACCTCAGACCTGGGGTATTAAATCACTAGAATGGGGACAATGTTCCCACCGTGTCCACAAAAGCACTAACACCCATCTCCCATAGTTGTGCAGGGTCAGCCATTGCACTGAATGGGCCCCCTTTCTCCAGCTTTTGGGGGCTTCACCAACAACACCATCAATGGGAATAGTGTTCCTCCCCCACAATGGGCAAATCAACTGTGGGAGCATTTTTGGTCTCTACCCTTTTCCCCGTCTCCTCATTGAAGCCTCCTTGGACCGAACAATGCCAAAGAAAAGATGCATGCCTTCACGTCCGCTTACATACAACTGCATCCCTCCCTTGACAGCGGGGCGAAGAAAACCAGCTTTACAAATATTAAAATGACAATCCACCATTCAGCATGACAAAAGACAAACAAATAACTTGAGATCTCCAACTGGACGCATTTGCATCAAGATACGCTTTCCATTTATTGCAAGACATTTCACCACTCGTCTGACTGGCTTCGGGCGCTGACGGAAACTCTAAGAGAAAACCCCAGCCTGCTGAGGGACACGATTTCTCAATTGCCAAAAAGGTGTGATTAAGGAAGTATAGCGTGTCGTTTAATTAGAAACCACAAGAGTGAGCAATGTGTCTCGCTTGATTTGTGTAGAAACATCTCCATGACAACATAAGACATAATTGTCAGTTCCAAGGCTTAATTGTTTGTTGCATTTCAGCTGCCGCCTGTCTGCAAGACATTCTGCAAAAAAACCAACAACAAACGCATTGACAAGATAAGACTCCAGACAAATTGAGCGCCTTCAATCACATCAAGTATTAATTAGGACTGCAGACAGCGAGCAGCTCAGCCGTATCACAGATCACATTTCACAGACTGAGTAGTGCGCAGCCATCCGTCCACACCAGCTTTCTGACATTCAGAAGGGTTGCGCTATGGACAGTTGCACATTTGAAAACAATATTTGACCAGGCTTTATCAGAAGTGACCAGACCAAGACGATAATCCAACACCACGATTTGTTTTTCCAGTTAAGACCCAGTTGAATTGTTTGGGGAATACACTTAATTCAACACACCCCATCATCCCTCCTCCCTCTGCAAACAAAAGATAGCAAGGCGCTTCCTACAATATTCTTGAGAAGTGGCCAAGAGGCCACCAAACTCCTTCTGTTCAACCCCTTGATAGCAAAGAATAATAATGAAGCAATTCATGAAAAGCAACAATTCACACCAATCGCACCATCAAAATCCTTTTCAGAGATGGCCTGAGAACACCATAATCTAAATTTCCTCTTTCAAAACCAACGACACCATGGGTTCAGGATATGTTGCATTTCCGCCTGATAATTATTCGAATAGTTAACAAAATAATGCAATAAAAATAATGCAATTTAGTACATAACAGAAAATGCAACAAAACACCCTAATGTAATATATGACTAAAAATATGATAAAAATTTATTTATTTATACTAAATAAAATCATGAGATGTGTCCCCCAGGGACTTATAAGGAATTATAGGTAAAGGAACTCATAGGACATGTAGGAATTAGAGCTGTCAAACGATTAATCGCGATTAATCGCATCCAAAATAAAAGTTTTTGTTTATATAATATATGTGGGTGCACTGTGCATAATTATTTTATGTATATAAATATACACACACACATGCTTGTATATATTTAAGAAATATTTTCATGTATATACTGTAAATAGATTTATATATATTTATATAAATTTCAATATTTTATATATAAATAATATTTTTTCTTATATATACATGCATGTGTGTGTATTCACACACACACACACACACACACACACACACACACACACACACACACATATATATATATATATATATATATATATATATATATATATATATATATATACACTCACCGGCCCCCACTCTCACTCAGGTACCCCATGCTCAGTCACGGGATTGGTACCCCCTTTTGCCTTGGGGACTGCCTCAACTCTACCGTGGCATAGATTCAGCAAGGTGCCTGGAAGCATCTTCCCTCAGGGAGCTTTGGTCCAGATTAGCATGATGGGCATCAGACAGTTGCCTGCAGATTTGTTGGCTGCACATCCATGATGCCGATCTCCCGTCTCTCACCACATCCCAAAGATGCTCTATCGGATCGAGATCTGGCGACTGGTGGCAAGGCCATTTGAGTAACAGCAAACTCCTTGTCGATGTTCAGGGAGACCAGTCCTGAGATGACTCCGGCTTTAGAATGACATGGCGCATTATCCTGCTGAAGTAGCCAGTCAGAAGTTGGGTACATTGTGGTCATAAAGGGACGGACATGGTCAGCAACAATACTCAGGTAGGCTGTGGCGTCTGCGACGATGCTCAATTGGTACCAAGGGGCCAAAAGTGCCAGAAAGATTACACCACCATGACACCACCACCACCAGCCTAAACCGTTGATACAAGGCAGGATGGATCAGTGCTTTCATGTTGTAGACGCCAAATTCTGACCTGCACATCCGAATGTCGCAGCCAGAAATCGCGACTCATCAGACCAGGCAACGTTTTTCCAACTCTTCTTATTGTCCAGTTTCGATGAGCTTGTGCAAATTGTAGCCTCAGTTTCCTGTTCTGAGCTGAAAGGAGTGGCACCCGGTGTGGTCTTTGTGCTGCTGTAGCCCATCTGCCTCAAAGTTCGACGTACTGTGCGTTCAGAGATGCTCTTCTGCCCACCTTGGTTGTAACGGGTGGTTATTTGAGTCACTGTTGCCCTTCCATCAGCTCAACAGTCTGGCCATCATCTCCTCTGACCTCTGGCATCAACAAGGCATTTCCGCCCACAGAACTGCCGCCCATGGACTGTTTTTTTCTTTTCGGACCATTCTCTGTAAACCCTAGAGATGGTTATGTGTGGAAAATCCCAGTAGATTAGCAGTTTCTGAAATACTCAGACCAGCCCTCCTGGCACCGACAATCATGCCACGTTCAAAGTCACTCAAATCACCTTTCTTCCCCAATACTGATGCTCGGTTTTGAACTGCAGGAGATTGTCTTGACCATGTCTACATGCCTAAATGCACTGAGTTGCTGCCATGTGATTGGCTGCTTAGAAATTAAAGTGTTAACGAGCAGTTGGACAGGTGTACCTAATAAAGTGGCCGGTGAGTGTATATATATATATGTATACACAAAATAATTATCACAGTGCACCCACATATATTATGTAAACACAAAACTTTCATTTTGGATGCGATTCATACGCAATTAATCGTTTGACAGCCCTGAATAGGAATATCTTTTGCTGTTTTCACTGTAAATTATATTTGTAATTTATAGTTTTTACTCGCAAAATACATTGACATTATTTTATAGTAAAATTAAATATGATGCAATGTTAAATCATTTACAGTTCTTTTTTTACTGGATAAGGTAACGGAGTAATCAATTAATAAAGAAAGAACACATGCGCATGGTTTCCAAGTTTCCAAAATGTAATCTCGTGATTGGGAATTAAAACGGCCTGGTTCAATGCAAGATGGCGGAAATATCCTGAAAACGTTTTTATTTTATTATAATAACATTTGAGACATAACCAGCCAACCCTCTGTGACAGCTGAAGCTTGCGACCATAGGCTAGTACTTTTTTATTTTACTTGGTAGCTCCGCGACTAACGTTCTTCCGCTCAATTTTCATTTTCCTTCAGAAAGTCATCTGGGTTTGTGGTATATTTGCGGGGTTTTTTTTACTAAGTCTAATCAGCAAACAGAGGGAGTGACTGAGAATGATGACGTTGAGGTTGTGCGCTATAGTTTGAGTTGTAGTTCAGTAATGGTGGCAGACAAAGATGCTGAGCAAAGTCATTCGGTCCGTTGTGTCAACGCTACTGAATATCCAGAAGTTAAAGCCATAGCATGAACAATCTTTGCTGAGTTTTGTTGGTGGCCATGATGTGGCCCTCCTCCCCACGGGGTTCAGGAAAAGACATACGTCACGACCAAACAGTTAGCGAATTGGTTATGGCAGATCCAGAGTGTCTCTGGGCAGATCCAATAGTTTTAAACTTCAAACAGAGTACCCGCCTTCAAGGAAGTTAACGCTTGTCAAAGGGGAGTGGCCAGACTCTCTGTACAAATTAAATGTATGATATTTTTCATGCTATGCAAGAACAATGACACAAATTAAATAAACAGTGCTTTTCATGATTTTCAGGTAGATCTAACAGTAGTTGTTAAATACAGATTAGGTACAGACATTTAATAAAATAATCAAATGTAAAATAACAAATGCATAGTCTTCACTGTATAAAGTAAATATAGCTGAATCCTGTTAAAATTATAAAAGTAACTCAGTCTAGAGTCTTTTGTTGTTTGATTAACATTAAAAACACAGACATCAGCAGGAATATTAGGCTGCTGTCACTTTAAGACAACTAGGGTTGCAAAGGGGCTGAATATTTCCGGTAAATTTCCAGAAACTTCCCAAAAATCCTGGAAAGATTCCGAAAAATCCTGGAAAGTTCTGAAAATCTGGAAAGTTTCTGGAAACTTAGCAACCCTAAAGACAACCCACGGATTTAAGATACTAATACTGCTAAACAACACTGTGTTGTCTTTTTCAACTGTTTAAGTTCACTTAAGACATAAAGACTGTTTATTATAATACTTGCCAAGACTGGCATTTTTAAATTTGGAGATGGTCCTCACTGCTGAACACGAAATCCCAGGGGAGATCAATCTCCTCCCACCACACATATACCTAAACCTACCCATCTCCACCCCTTAGATCTGGATCCAACTCTGCCCCCTGGATCTCCTGTACTGCAATGAGGTGCTCCTGAGATGGTCCTCACTGCAGAACACGAAATCCAGGGGGAGGAGTTGGATCCAGAACTCCTCCCACCTCACATATACCTAGATCTCATGTACTGCAACAGCCCAGTCGTCATACAACTGACGCTTTTGACCATACGTCAACATCCACGGTTTTAGGGTACCCTTAAACGTCGGTCAGATGACGGTATCTAATCCTGAACCCTACCCCAGACCTAAACCTACCCCGTCACCTAACTGACGTTAAAGGTAAAGCGTCAGTTGTATGACGACCCAGGATCGTCATCTAACTGACGTTTAAGGGGGCCCTAAAACGGCGGATGTTGACGTATAGTCAAAAGCGTCAGTTATATGACGTCTTGGGATGAGACTGTGTTAACTGCAATGAGGTGAAATTTGAGTGGAATACGTAAAGTTAGAGTGTGAGAGAAAAAGCAACAGAGGGCGCTCTCAGCCAAGCGATGGTGCTTCAGTTCAGCAAGAAATTAAATTACATTTGCACTAAACTTATTTTTTTGGCCTCTAACTCAATCACAGGCTAGTAAAATCATACAATTGATACAATTAAGGACATTTTTAGTAGGCTAGCATGAAATTTGGTTGCAGTGATTTAGAGGGTTGCCAGTGGGACAATATCACAGATGATTATGCTAAATTAATGAAGAGAATCATGATCAAGATTAAAATACAATTAATTGTGTTCTGTGTGAACGGAAAGTTTCACAATGGCTAACAGCACTAAGAAGTGCCTTCCTTTAAATATTGTTTAAAAAGGTCTCAAGCAATGCGTAGGGTCAGAAAGTGTCAATCTGCATTAGCGGTTACCTCACATACACATAAGGTGCTTTGAAACACAGCAGTGATCATACAAAAGGTGAGTTTGAACTTGAGTGTGAAATAAAAATCAGTCAAACATGCCATTTCCCTCAAAGGCTAAAAATTGACAATAGCGAGGGTTCGAAGAACCTGAATGATATCGACTCATGAATGCCTCAGGCACACATGCACTTTAGCTGAAACACATTAGCACCTAGCAGACCGGCTCTATGGAAGATATCATTAGGATAATTCAGTAAGATGAATTCTGCCTTGAGAAGATCTAATATTTAAAATGAAGAAGTGCTATAACAGAGAAAAATGCTTGATTAAAGAAGGTTTAAAACGGTATTTTGAAGAACTGTATCATGAAGAAATCTGTGCTAACAGCTTTTCAGAGGGAACATAATGAATGTATATAGCTTTAAACCTCTATATTAACCTTATCCTGTCATCATTTACTCACCCTCATGACATTCCCAAAACTGTGATTTTAATACTTCCGCTGAACACAGAAGGTATTTATATTTGAAGAGTTCAGATGCAAAAGCCTCTAAATGCCATTTGAAATTTTCTTCTAAAAGGAACATTTATATCAAGCTTGCATATTTAAGTTCATATTCAATGCCATTTAAGTGAAATTACTGAACTTAAATATACAAGCTTGATAAAAATGATCATTTTAGTAGAAAATTCAAAGGGCACTGAGAGGCTTGTGCCATTTCCCTGAATCTCTTCTCCATTTACCTTTTTTTCATTTAGCAGACACTTTTATCCGAGCGACTTACAATTGCTATATATGTCAGAGGTCGCACGTTTCTGGAGCAACTAGGGGTTAAGTGTCTTGCTCAGGGAAGACATGCACTTGTAAAACTGAATATGCTTTATCTAATCAAAAATTGTGGCAACACGATTCCAAGCAATATTATTAAATTAAATTTAACAAATTAGTATTGCGTTATAATTAATCAAACTTAATTCCTTAAAATTAACCCTCTAAAATGAGTAAACCTTACAACAACTGAAAAAAACTTACACACTTAAGTCACCTATTATGCTGATTGGTGTTTGTTTTAAAATGACGGTTTGTCTCCTTCAGTGGATTCTGCTTGTTACATCAGGTGTCTTCAATGTTGACAAATAAAATAAAGAGTTCTTAATTAATCTTTTTGTACATCTGTCTGTTAGTGAGATGTGTAAAATATTTTGGTGTAAACTTTACTCATTTTAAATGGTTAACTTTTAGAAATAATTGATGAATTATTATTCACATTCTAATTGTTAACTTTATGAATATTTATATTGTACTGTTGTCATCATCATTATTGATTAACAGTAAAGCAATAAAATACAGTGTTGTGTCTCACAGTGAATTCAAACCCGGTACCCTTAACCAAGCCATGTGTCTTATCCACTTGCCATCACCACCCCACTAGATGATGGTTGACAACCAATGTTTCAGTGACCATTGACTTTAATTTGCATGTGCAAATATATGTGCAAACAGTACACTGTAAAAATTTGAAGTAGGAATTACTTGAAAATGCTTGCTAAACTATCTCACTCAGAAAATGCTCAGTAAATTTACAAAGATTTGCCAAGTAAAAACCTAAACACAATCATCAGTAGCTTTATATAGAAATCTTTAAGTTAAATACATGGAAAATAGAATTAAGTAAACTTTACAAAAAATAGTAATTTTAACTCAGCTAGTTAAAGGTTGATTAATATTGATTTCCTTTGCCTTTGTATTACATTTCACAAAAACAATAATCTTGAATTTTATTAGTCATTTATGTGCTTTACTTAGATCATCTAAGTAATTTATATTACATCATGTCAGATGTTAAACATCATGTAAATGCAAACACCCACTTGGTAGACAATACACAATGGCGGAAACATTTAATGAGTCGTTTTTGTGTTTGAATGTGTCATTTTGAGCAAAAAATGTACTTGAAATGTCACAAAATGGCAAGTTACTAATACTGACAACAAAAATCAATGATAAAACAGTGTAAATACAGCTGGAAACCAGTGAAAAATTGAGACCTAATTATTTATTCAAGGTCCCAGTGCATGATGGGAACCCCAGTATCAGAAAAGTTGAGTAATTTTTACTTAATTTTATTGAGTTGATATTTACACTTTCATTTCTCAGGGGAGCGCGGGCACAACGTGAACGCGGGGCTAATTGTAACACGCTTGTTTTAAATACTTCCACACATGCTGGCATGACGAAACTTGGTATATTTACTAGTTGCCATTTCAACACTATATAGAGAAAAAAATGCGCCAAAATTCCAAAATCTTTGTAAGATATCACTGAACATTTATTTAACCATAGCAAAAGTGCATTTCTTACTTAAGTTAATTTTTCGTCTCTATTTTTTGTGTTTATTTAAAATTAGACAAATCTGATATTATTTTAATCTCCAATCTGTTGTTTAACCGTTGATTTAGTTCTTTCATGCTTCGCTAACTAGCAGAAGACACTAGCAGGGTTTAAATCACAGTTGTGCAGTTGGGGCATGTTGTAACACTGTGTTACAATGTGCCCCTATTAGAAATATGATATTATATTCTATACTTTTATGAATTCTATTGAGAAAACATGAGAAACATGTAAATAAAGACTGAGAGTCAATGCTCAGAAATTATTAAGTATTATTTTGTTTTTGAATTATGCTGTATAGCTGTGTTTTCCGATGTGTTTGTTGTCAAACTCAAAAATTAGTTTATTTTTAATTATTAAAAAATGCCGTTATTTTATATGAAAAAGTTAATAATTGTATTTTATTAAGAAAATATTTTGGTTTGACTTGCATATGTTTTTGATCAGATCAGATAGCATTTTAAGCTGTCATATGGTGATGTTACAATATGCCCCTCACATGTTACAATGTACCCCACCTATGGGGCATGTTGTCACATTTCACTTCCATTCTTTCAGGGTAAATCAAGAAAAAAGTATACACTGTATTAATAAAACAAAACCACATAATTGTACTAGACATGTGGGAAATTAATGTGGGGAAAAAAACTCTAAACCCTAAGTATTTACACAAATTGACAAAGTCAAAAAGTGTTACTTTGTGCCCAGCGCTCCCCTACTCGCTTGAATTAAGTACTGATATAGAATTTACATAGTTTTTTACATACTTGCCTGAACTAACTTTTTCAAGTAAATTACATTGTTTTTTTTCACTAGTATTTACTTCACCAAAATATATACACACAGTATGTATATATATATATATAGTATATAGTATATAGTATATAGTATATAGTATATAGTATATAGTATATATATATATATATATATATGTTCCACAGAAGAAAAGACATACAGTTTTGAAACGAAATGAAGAGTGAGTAAAAGATGACATAATTGACATTTGCGAGTGATCTTTCGCTTTAAGCTCAGATAACCAACTAACTAACCCTAAACAAGGAGGAAATACACTTGACATTGACACTATTCCATGCAGTCAATATCTACCGCCAGTCAGATCAAGCTCTTTCCCATTAAACTTTTATCCACACGGTCCCTTCAGATGATGATTCCGGCATCAGAAATAATTCACATGGCACATCTTATGTATGCACTGCTAAAACTTTGATAAGGGCTACCGAGTCATCAATTCACAAGAGCTAAAATTATTTATGCTGATATCAAATGCAAATGATCAGATGTCCTTCCATTTTCAGGTCTCGTTACTATGACGTGTCACTCACTACGTGATGCATGTGACCGATGTCCATTAGGATACTACTTCTTACTTTCAAACTGACAAGGGATCTCATAAGATCATTACACATGAAAACCTACTTTACATTTGAAAAGAGAGGCCTCATGCACTATGAAACACATGAATCGACTGGCACATGTGGTAGTGGGTGGGGGGAAGCTGCAATGAATATTAATAGTCATACACAAAAGCCTTTAGTGGACTCGGCAAACAAACAGACTCTTTGGCTTAAGAAGACTCACAAGCCGCCTATAAGCACACATAGACAAATACAATAGCTCCAGACTTCCTTCATCATATGAATGATGACAATCTGTGGAGTGTCCGAACCCTCGAATGCAAGTCATACTGTGACTATAAGGACACCCTTGAGGTTTTCTCTAAAATTGATGTTGAAAACATATTCTGATCCTATAGAAATCATTTTCAAGAACCCAAGAAGAAAGAAACATCATTAATGGTTTTAGAGACCAAGAGACATCCTTTTTCAAGAGACCTTCATGTAAACATTGCGGTGAGTGGTGTTTAGGTAAGTGGACAGACGGTACTTGACTAGAATGAGTACGCTTGGGGAAATATATCTCTGAATTCCCCCTAAGGATATTCAAGCTAAACCAGACCAGTTTAAACAAGAGACAATGGTGTCTCAAGTTATAATAATTTTCACACTACCACAATCAAGGATGAAAGCTGTACTATTCCAGGGGAAATTTGCATGAACATCAGTTAGTTCACCCAAAAAAATGTCATTAATTACTCACCCTCATGTTGTTCTAAGACCCCAAAAGTTGTTTAAAAAGTTCATAAAAATATCTATTTATATGATGAACAGATTTATTTAAGCTTTTATTCATCTATTAACACTGATCAGCAAACAAAAACAGAAGTTCAAACGTGCTGCGTAACAGAAAATGAACCTTATTGTTTCTCGAATGTTCGAAAGCGAACATGCTTTGAGCTTCTGTTAACCACAACTGATGTGCGAGTTGATGAAAGTTTTTAGGTGAATAGAAGCCTAAATTAAATCTGCTCATCATATAAAGTGGTTGTGTCTTTCAGGAAATTTGGGACTAAAACACTTAATTCTTATGGATTCGTTTTACAATCTCTTTATGGACTTTTTGAAGCGTCAAAGTGCTAGTTGCGTAACTTCCGCAGCTGCCAATGGAGGGAGATAAGCTCAGACTTTCATCAAGAAGATCTTCATTTGTGTTCCGAAGATGAACGAAAGTCATACGGGTTTAGAAAAACATGAGGGTGAACTTTTTGGTGAATTAATCCTTTTAATAACTAATTTGACCAACTAGCAGTTAGTTAGGGGTATTCAGACTTTTCTTTATCAAATTCGACCAATCTAGGTTATATAGAATGAGGAAAAGTCTACAATAATATTCTATTAAAAAAAAATATATATATATATATATATATATATATATATATATATATATATATATGAAGAGTTCAGATGCAAAAACCTCTAAATGTCATTTGAAATTTTCTTCTAAAATGACCATTTTTATCAAGCTTGTATATTTAAGTTCAGTAATTTCACTCAAATGACAATTAATAGGTAATCTTCAATGCCATTTAAGTGAAATTACTAAACTTAAATATACAAGCTTGATAAAAATGATCCTTTTAGAAGAAAATGTCAAATGGCACTTAGAGGCTTTTGCATCTGAACTCTTCATATATATATAGTTTTGCGGGGTTAATTGTAACAGACAGAGGGGTTAGTTGTAACACCTGTGTGTAACACACATAATTCAGTACTATTTTATTTGTATAGTTTGATATTGTTTGTGCATCTGTATAGATAGATATCCATACATCCATCCCTCATCCAATCATTCTTATATTATCAATATCATGTATAGAGACAGAAAAGTGCTGCAGTTTTGCAATAAATAATAATAAATAAAATCATAAAATAATGTAATTGCAGTTGAATTAGATTTGTATGTGGCAGCTGCATGTAAAATTATTATTATTAATAATAATAACAGTAATTATAATACAAATGAGCTTAAAATCTAAATTTAAAGGCTTTATTGCATTAAAAAACATGCCATATTTTTAATAAATAAACAAGTGATCAATGCATAGTAAACTTTAAACATTTTAAATTCCAACATTGTTAGTGAAATTCCAACAAAGTTAAATGTATAAATAAATACTCAAACCAGAAAAGTTGTGTGGCTCCGTTTTCATTTGATTATCATTGTACACTTGGCGGCTTGTTTGTAACTCTGCGCTACAACTAACCCCGCTGTGTATTACATATTTTAAGCCTAGCTAACGGTCACTAGGAATTGCTGACATGTTTCAAAACAGTGCTATGTTTGAGCCAACAAGACAGTGATTAAGGCAATATAAAATTAGATTTGGAAACGTATACACCCAACTCAGAAACCAAAAAAAAATCCTATGATGAAAAAATGTACTTGCATAGTGTCAAAACACTCTTTGTCCAGTATCTTCACGAAATATAATCAAAACTTTCCGCAAATTCGCGAGAGACTGATAGCAAGAGAAAAAGAGCGGAAACACAACCTGCTTGTATCCTGACTAACTAGGCCAATGTAAAAGGTCCGTGTTACATTTAACCCCAGCGCTCTCCTAGGCCTATTCTAGAAACATGCATGGTGACTAACTTGTAAGCCTAGTCTTAGAAGTTTATGCAATAAGCCATTAGATCAATTATAATATTCCATTCAAGCCCAGTAACAGGGTATTGAAGCATTTTCTAAGCTAATGTGCTGCAGGATGATCCGTCTTAGCCTTTATCAAACCTTGTTTTCCTATGAGACCATGTGAGCTTGGCATTCCTTATCTATAAAAGCTCTTTGATTTTAGCTTAAAAGAACATCAAATGCATCTATCATTTATCCCTACTTAGCCAAAAATGTGAAATCTAAGGATTGGAGCAGATTTGCTTCATAATCATATGCTTTTCATTACAGTAGCCTACAGCGTTTTAACAAAGTTGTAGTTGTTACCCTGAAATTAACCAAAAGACTGTGATTGGTTGCTTCATGTATGTTTGATTGCCGTTAAATCTCCGAAGGAAAGTAGATCTCCAGAATTTAGCAGCCCTGATTTAAATTGTGCCAGGCCAACAGGTGATTTTCCCTCTCCTTGCTTTGGCTGCAAGACTCGACACTTCCCCCTACCGTTTTTGACCAGCAATACAGTCTCTTGTTTTGTACACCTGCTCTCCGGTTTGTAAAGAGAATAGTGTTGAACATTACATCATTTACACCAAACTCAATCATTTCAAGTTTTAAAACTGCTGGGTTTTCATTGTTTGAGGAAATGTAGTGTAACAAAGACTAGACACAGATTTATTTAACTCATTACTGCGCGAGGCTGTTAAATTACAGCCAGGCAGATAAACCAGAAATGTTGTGTCTGCAGATATCGCCAACAATAATCGGTTCAGCGCCAACATACATTTCCTAAAATATCCTTGTTTTGTTTAGGTAGGCTACTTTGTTCCTCTTTGCTGGCCATAGTATAGCCTGAGGCTACTCGTTCTCAAGTAGGATAGTCTACTTTTTCTCATAAACCGCGGTCTTATCTTTACGAAAACAAAGGTATTGGCGCCTTTGTTTGTGTTGTAAAGCGAAGTTAAATTATAGAAAGAAAATAAACTTTACTGTTGCTGTTGTAGCCTGTATGTGCCTATGAAACAGCAAAGCGTTGTATTCAAAATAGTCTTCTCGATAGCCTCGGCTACATTTCTAAATAAAATCATCATTGCACATCATTCACATGCCTATGGTTATCTGACAGTGACAGCATCCTAGGCTACTGACTGAAAAAAAAGCTAAATACCGTTTTCTGTATAAAAACAATAAATTAAAGATTAGCTTTTCCGTTAACGCTTATAAAGTTGTCTCCGCTTGAAAACACAAAGATATGGCATATCTGTAGCCCAGTCGAGATGCTAAAGCCGTCCTTTACCTTTTCTGAGAGACTCTGTGCAAAAGTAGATTATTCTCGGTGAAAAGTAAACATATGTCCAAGGAAAACCCCTCAAAAGCCAAACGATGATAAAAGAGAGTGAAATATTGCGTGTTTTAGTGGGAGCTTATGAAGGCGAACGTTTCGATTCCAAAGCAAAATTCCTCGGATCTTGAACAGAACGTGAGCAGCGAGTAAATTCCTTGTCAGGATAAAGGAATAGCTACTCTACTGAATCCTGTTCATATAAAACATGCCTGTTCTTTAATAACATGAGAGGAAAGGGCTGTTTGGCAACATGGCATCACCATAGGTTTTGTGAACATAATAAAGAGATAAAATCTGCCAATATCCAGTTTTTATTAGATAAGGAGTCTTCGATAATTTAAAAAAGCAATAGCCTATTACTAAAAAACAAAACAAAAACAAAATGACTGGTTCTTGCAAATTTACTACAGAGCTTGACATTTTTTTTTAAATTAAACAATCATTTTAATTTGGAAAGAGAGAAAATAAATTAATGTAATTAGACGATAAGCTTATATGTTTATGTTCTTCAGAAAAAAACAAACAAACAAACAATCACAGAGAGTCGTTGAAATGTTGGTAGTCAGTCAAATCTGGCCGCAGAACTTCTAAAAGTCTTCACAATATCACCCTACACCACTAACATTAGACGCGTTTCCTCGTAATACTTGTAAATGTGAGGTAAATACTATCTAAGAGAGTGTTTTTACCTTCTGATGTCCTTCCTCTGAAGTAAACTCTATCGTGCGTAAAACGCAACGCATAAACCGCAATCTCCGCTTTGCGTAGGTCTCCTGTGCAGTATCCCTTTTCTGTGAATGACTTCCACCGATCGACCTGAAGCAGCTGCTTTACTGCGCTGTGCTGGAAAGACAGGGCTACTACAGAGGGACAGCTGCAATTCAAACGAATAGGGGTGCAAACTCTGCTATGATGCTCCACCTCAAAGGTTGGCTCAGTGGCTGCGAAATCTGATGAAGCTGTCATTTTACTTTCTAAAGACATTTCTGTAATAGAAACATTGTTTTCCTGTTCTAGCTGATTAAAATAAAAATACATTGTATTTTGGGTTTCAGCAACACCCCTATATCGAGCCTGGATAGTCTGTCCCTAGAATCGGTGAGGTACCATGGCAATTAATTAACTGTTTGAATCGCACAATGTTGCCAAAAGTAGCAATATTAGGGTGACCAACTGTCCTGTTTTCCCGGGACATGTCCTGTTTTCATATAACAATATAACCATTTTCTATCCATACAGAGGAGGCATAACCTACTTTAAATGTATTGAAATTAATAAGGTAGCCTATCTTAAAGTAAACTTCGAGTATCATTTGAGTAGGCCCAGCAGAGTGTCCTGGTTTTTTGGTAATCAAAATATGCACCCTAAGCAATATGTCTTATCAACACGTCTTGGTTTTGGTATGGTGCAATCCAAAAACACTGACAAATATGTGGTAGCCTACCATGTCAAATGATACTTTTATGTGTAGCTATCATTGAAGTCTCTAGTCTACTATTATTACCATGTTCATTATTCCATGAAGAGTTCAGATGCAAAAGCCTCTAAATGCCATTTGAAATTTTCTTCTAAAATGACCATTTTTATCAAGCTTGTATATTTAAGTTCAGTAATTTCACTTAAATGACAATTAATAGGTAATCTTCATTGCCATTTAAGTGAAATTACTTAACTTTAATATTCAAGCTTGATAAAAATTATCATTTTGGAAGAACATTTCAAATGGCACTTAGAGGCTTTTGCATCTGAACTCTTC
Source organism: Hybognathus amarus (assembly GCA_030378365.1). Taxonomy (NCBI): domain Eukaryota; kingdom Metazoa; phylum Chordata; class Actinopteri; order Cypriniformes; family Leuciscidae; genus Hybognathus; species Hybognathus amarus. The sequence goes on from JAQIUQ010000222.1 coordinate 322,216, forward strand.
ATATATATATATATATATATATATATATATATATATATATATATATATATATATATATATATATATATATATATATAGGCCTAACCCAACAAATAGTGGGCAACCTTTAAATGTATATTTAAATAAAGAAAGAAAACACCAAATAAATCTGTTAAATTTACTGTTGAAAGTTGCTTTCATTTATGATAACTGTCACATTACACATGGGCTGTGGAAATCCGCTCAAACACTGAAAGCTACAATATGCATTAAGCAGATGAGGATGTGATGAGGGAGGTGACTCGAGAGTCGAGATAGTATGTGTGGTACCACTGTCACATCCAGGTGGTGGCACTACAGTGTGTCTGACACCAGCATGATCATTGCAGAAATATCACGTATAAATGTTAGTGTAGGTCTATTATTTAATGCCTTCCTTAAGTAATTTAAGGCATATAAGAAAATACTTTTTCCATATTCATGAAATGGCAACTACTGAGGAACTACCTTGGAACAATTTGAAAAATAATATGATTGAAAATCTAAAATATAAATGTATAAATATGATATTTCTGACTGTTAAGTCTTAGCTATTAGGCTGCTGATAAATTGCTAAAGCAACCATTGACTACAGTCAGGCATATAAACTTACTTCTCCAAAATATTAGTTTATTGATCATTATTGAGCTGTTCAATCAATTTTTAGGCCAAACTGGAAGGATGCTGTTTTAATAGAATACTTAGTTAGTGTAAAATAAAGTCAGTGGGTTAACATGGTTTTACATTTTGTCCTAAAACAAATGACACATGCATTAAATATGAAATTTGAAGCCGCTGTGTTTAATAAAGAAAAAAAGCATAGGTTGCTAAAAAGTTGTTAGCACCCTAAACATTTTTTTATAAAGTACAGTCATTTGACAGTATATTGTTTTTACACCACCACCCAATATTTACAAAATTGCTATGAGTTCAACAAGGTCACACAAGTTTACTGTAGGATATGTTTTTATAATTAGGCTACATAATTATATACAGTGTTGTGTGTAATTGAAGAGTTCAGATGCAAAAGCCTCTAAGTGCCATTTGAAATTTTCTTCTAAAATGATCATTTTTATTAAGCTTGTATATTTAATTTCAGTAATTTCACTTAAATGGCAATGAAGATTACCTATTAATTGTCATTTAAGTGAAATTACTGAAATTAAATATACAAGCTTGATAAAAATGGTCATTTTAGAAGAAATTTCAAATGGCATTTAGAGGCTTTTGCATCTGAACTCTTCAATTATTTACTAAGCAATTAGTTACTGTAATTGAATTACTTTTCCCTTGAAAATGTAAAGTAAGGGATTACTCTTAATTTTTATGTAATTAAATTACAGTTATTATACAGATGTATTTGAGCTAAATACTGTGCATAGACCAATTTGATTCTACGGTAATTCGTATGCATTTTATGATGTGTATAAATCGTACAAGGTTGCTCGAACAAATTTGTACGATTTGGCTACCTTGTAAAATACATATGAAACGCCATAAGATCGGACTGGTAAAAATCGGACTGTATGTCTCTCTCTATCTGACGCACTGAGTTCAGTTCATGGAGTCTCTCTTAAAGGACAACTCCGGCGCAAAATGAACCTTTGGTCTAATTACACATTGTTACCAAGTCAACCGTTATCTGAGATTTGTTTTCATGATTGCCGAATGTAAATAGTTTTATCTCTAAAAACAGTTTAGCCTATAATGCTAGTATAACGGTAGTATATTGGGCATAGAGTAATGACAAATAAAAATCGCTTGTTATTACCACTAACAAGGCTCAAAATAGCCCCACAGTAACACGGTAGCATAATAAGGTTCCCTACATTCAAACCGAGGCATTGAGAACTTTGTCAGTGTCCATACAGTTTAATAAGAAGATATTTTATACACACATAGTCAACTTCGCGAATACAGGAAGAAGCCATCTTTGAAATATAGTCTCTACCAGTCGATCTACGGACGCCGATCCAAGTGCGGACGGACCATATGAGATTCTGCACAGTTCAGCGCACTTCGATCAGCGTTCGTAGATCGACTGGTAGAGACTATATTTCAAAGATGGCTTCTTCCTGTATTCGCGAAGTTGACTATGCATGTATAAAATATCTTTTTATTAAACTGTATGGACACTGACAAAGTTCTCAATGCCTCGGTTTGAATGTAGGGACCCTTATTATGCTACTGTGTTACTGTGGGGCTATTTTGAGCCTTGTTAGTGGTAATAACAAGCGATTTTTATTTGTCATTACTCTATGCCCAATATACTAGCGTTATACTAGCATTATAGGCTAAACTGTTTTTATAGATAAAACTTATTTACATGCGGCAATCATGAAAACAAATCTCAGATGATAATCGTTGACTAGGTAATCAATGTGTAATTAACCAAAGGTTCATTTTGCGCCGAAGTTCTCCTTTTAATGTCTGGTAAGTTTAAGCTTAAGTTTAAGGTTGGAGGATTAAAAGTAAATAGCAATAAGTATTACACTGTTGAGTAGATAATTCAGTAACTTATCAATTACTTTTTAGAGTAACTTACCCAACACTGATTCTACACAATCTTTAGCTAGCATTAATTGTTGTTATATATTCTGTCACATCATTGATGTGTCAACTAATCTCCATTACACAAATTATAGACCATTCCTTGCAAGATGTAAACAACACTGGTCCAGAAGCACTTTTAACACTACATAAAAGCTGGGATGAAAAATACAACCAACAGAACATTTAAAACTGAATCAAAAGTTAAACAAACATCTTTAAATGTTTTCTTTACATGTTAAAAAAGAAAACAGTTACAAACTGAAACAGGGAGTGTTTCTGGACCAGTGTTGTTTACACTCTTGCAAAATGGTCTATAAAGAGACAACAAAGATAATTTCCCTCATTCATTGTATAGGTCAGGCCATTCACTGCAACACCAATGGTTAGCATAATGTTGACTTTGTAAGATTATCAATGTAACTGTGGTTCACTGAATTGCATATATTGAGCTAAAAGGAGTCTTGAAACCATCATGTAACCATTCATTCATTAATATTCATTTCATTTCATTTATTTAACAATATCACTCATTGCATGTGTTGCTCAGTTGTTGGGGGTAGCATTTACAGAAGTAACTAGTTACAAAATATATTATTTATTCAGCAGCCAAGAACTATAACACATTACCCACACTAAATATGGTAATATAACTGACATCACACTTTAAGTAACTCGAGTCAGACACATTCAAACACATTCAAAAGAGACAGCCTGTTCAGAAAGCTGTTCAGGAACCAGTTAGTCATTTGAATAGAATACTTTTGGGTTAGAATAGCCTAATTTACATGAGCTAAAATGATACACATTCACAGGTATGTGTCTGTAGGCTAGAATATGCCCCCGTTTACGGCGCTCTTAAACTACATTTCCGAAGAAACTACATTTCCTAAGAAGCCTTGCGTTCTCCAGGGATTTGAAGGAATATGGATTGCGCTTGCGTGACCAGACGTGGCAGCGGCATCATGGCTTCTTGGAACAGATACGGGAGACGTAGGAGACTGGTCGAAATGTTCTTATTCTTGTCATTGGTGAGTCTTTTATAAGAAATCTTATGGATCGATATGATCAATAATGTATAATGCGCATATCGGACAAATGTTTTGAATCTGACGTAAGACGAAAACGAAAGGAAAAGGGAATGATCTTCTGTCCCTCTTGCATCAGTAGCTCAAAGTTGACAGCAGAAGATAGAGACTCAAGATCAATCTGTCTAATTCATCAGTTCTCAGGTCTTGTTTTTGAGGTTATACTCCTGAAACTGTGTGCTTCACATGCATGAAAGATCACATGATCATGCAAATATTTAATGTCAAATCGGATTCAATATTGGTTAACGTTATATCGGCTATAAAACGAACATTTTTCCTATTTCATTAATGGATATTGATTTAATATGTCATGTTAGAGTTTTTTATTTTATTTTTATTATTTTTTATTATTATTATTGAGGTCCTGTTTGGGTCAATGATGTAATAATGAATGCTTATTATTTTTGTCCAGGTTTTGTTATAAAAAATATAAGACGAATGCATACAATTCTAATACACTATGCTCCTACTGTATTATGATGAAAAAGCATTCAATTCCTTAAAAACATTCAAATGGCTTTTAATTAATAACTTAAATTAATTGTCCAAAAAATAGAACTTTTTTAAAAGATGAAGTGATTTTGTAAAAAATATTGTTAATATTTGAAAAAGTTTTGTCCATCCAATCAAAGTGAAACATTCAGTTGAAACATTTAGTGTCATTCAGTTTTTAACTTTTAAGTCTTCTTATGAAATGGCTCGTTTTGTTTATGACCAGTTAATAAACTCTAAGGAAGTTTGCATCCAAGTATTAAACAAAAAACTTGAACAATGGTTTCGAAACTATTAAAAATAGTTCATACTGTAAGTTGTGTAGGCCTACAGTACCCTTTGGTGATCATTTTTTGTATTTCTTACTTGATGATTATATTAAGCACGTGGCACTTCTAAAATCCTTAAATCAAAATTGAGCGATTTTCATATTGTATATGCAATATGAATTTAAATATTTCTTTATTTTACAAAATATTTTTAATAATCTTGACCCATTTATAGCATGGTCTATATTTCCCACATTACTGATTTACTATCAACATCACATGAAACCACTGAACCAACTAACGTTCCTGCTTCTCTAGGTGATTACATTTTAACTGCATCTTACAGTTCATTTAGGGCAAGGTTTATATTTACAGTAGCAATGTTGTTTAACCTTGATCAGAGGTCTTTCTTGTTCTACTCTCGATGAACATGACAGAAGTGAGCTTGTAATGCTTAAAGCAAATTAACCTTCATTTACTTGAGTTTAAAGTGCATTATTAACCCTTATTCACAACTGATTTGTGAATCAATGTGGCCGTGTCCTCAACGCCAAACTCTAATAGCTGCTCGGCCACGTCAGTCAACTCTCATTACGCAGGAGCTTTCCTGTTTCACATCCTGTTCTGTGCCTGCCACCGCAAACAAAGGTACTCTCCTGAACCGATGGGACTTTGTGTTGGTTGGGTGGGGGAATAGAAGCCTCTCTCTGTTTATCTGTGCTTCCCTCCAGCCCTCCTGCTTGTCAGAGCAATTTATAAAATCTCAATCTTGATTACAGGCACCCCACAACCCCCTCATTCCACATTGCGTGGTCCAGCAGCACCCTGTGTATGGACACTGTAAATACAGTAAATAACTCATTGTGTGAGAACGTTTGACTCATAGATTGACTGTTTCAGTTGCAGAGTAATTTCCTTCTGTTTATGAATTACCTACGTCAGCTTTGCAGAGCAGAAGCAGGAGCGGGACAGTTTGTGCTGAATCAGTGAGACCTTAAATGTGAAAATTAGATTTTATTTATTAAGCAGATTTGCGATGTTGTGTGCGCAGTGTATGGTAGATGACAGCTTATGCTGCTGATTAAGCAAGATGTTTTTGTGTTGAATGTTGATGTATGATCTTTTTATTTTCTGTGCAAAACATGTCAGCGAGGAGACTGGCGTTTCAGCAGTGGACCTTGCTGACATGTTTTGCACAGCATGGGAAACACTTAAAGCAAATGTTACAAATGTACTTTTTAGGGCTGTGAAATCGATTAATCGCATCCAAAATAAAAGTTTGTGTTTACATAACATATGTGTGTGTATAATTATTTTGTATATATAAATACACACATATGCATGTATCTATTTAAGAAAAATGTTTTATTAATATATCAAATATTTATATTTATGTATAATAAATATATATAAAGTGTATACATGCAAATATTTCTTAAATATATACATGCATGTGTGTGCATTTATATATACAAAATAATTATACACACTACACACACATATATTATGTAAACACAAGCTTTTATTTTGGATGCGATTAATCGTTTCACAGCCCTAGTTTTATTTATTTATTTTTTTTTACAATTTTTATACAATGAAAATTGCTTGCTACTGGGATAAACGATTATTTTTATAAACGATTAATCTATCGATTATTTTTTTGATTCATCAATTAATCTAGCGATTTTTTTTCCACTAGTTGTAATTCCAATTTCTAACTCAATTATCTTTGTGACTTAATTAAAGGAGCTGTATGCAAGAGATATATGTAAATTAATCATACACTTTCCCTGAAATGTCACTAGATATTACAAAATCGTGTTAATTTCAAATACTTATATCACTGACAACAGTAGTCCGCTCAGGATATTGTCATTTAAAGTCGGCATGAAATCAAATTTGACAAATCTTCTTTTTATATGTAATATTGTAGTGTTTATTATAAATGATTTATCCATGCACTTCAGTATTTTTTTTAAATTCATGTACCCTTGAAATCTTTAATCAAATACATTACCTTTCCCTCCCCCATCGAAACGACCTCTCTCTCTTTTGGTCACGTGGAATGGCGAAAGGGTGCGGCCAGATCCGATGAGGGTGCGGCTGACAGTGCACCACCTCTCAGAGAATCGCATTCAAATTGTTTGCAACGCCCAACCTCCAACGATTCAATCAATTACCGAAGGATGAAATCAAGTCCTGCCCTACATTTTTTTCCTAATTTCAGAAGCCGTTTCACTTGGATATACTTCACAACAAGGAAAAAATTACAATCTCAACTCCGTTTCACGCCGACTTTAAAAAGTGAAGTCGCAGCCCTTGACTGATGTTGTCATGTTGTGTTTTGTTCTGATGCGTCACCCTCCACAGATCTACCAATCAGTAGTGTCAGTAGTGTGGCAGCATTCAGGTTGCCAGCTCTTGTCTAGTTACCACAGCTGCAGATACAAATGTGTCGGAATCGGATAAAAAAAAAAAAGTTACAAAGTCCGAAATAAATATTTAACAGAAAAAAAACTCACTGTGTAGGACTCGTCACTTGCCATTAGAAGCTTCTTGTAGCAGCCTACATTCCTGCTGGAACCTGCAGCATATCTGGCAACCTCGAGTCATGGGAGAAGGCGGGATACACCCTAATTTGAAAGTGATTGCAGTACCAGTTTTGGCCACAATCTAGCATACAGCTCCTTTAAATGTTACCTTTTTGGTCCTGTCTGTCTGCATGTTGTCAGTGTCCTCTATGTGTTTCTATTTTGCACGAAATTAATAGCTATAAGCGTATATTTGCAGCAGTCTCGCACTTGCTTAGAGCTTGTGTTAATTGCACGTATAATATGAACAACCTCGATCCATTAGGAAACACCACATAGGTTGCTGCATTTCACTGCGCTTTGTGATTTTTTTTTCCTTTGTGAAAAAGCAGTTCGCAGAATGTGTTAAAAGATAGCAGAGTGCATTCATGATTATTAGGCTGCCGGTATAATAATCATCCTGGCGCCGGAGTGAGTAATTTACTCTTTAAAATAAAATACTTTGTTTTACTCTTTTAAGACTGCTCTTATGAGGACACTTGACAAAACGGACAGTTTGGCATCATTTGCATATTTGCATATTTTGCGTTGACGTAATCGATGACAAAAAAAGATTGAAAATCAGCCATTTTCATTGTATGAAAAATTGAGTAAAAAAGACATTTGTAACAATTGGGTTAAACAAATTCGGTTTCAGTTAAATGCAGTTCTTTAGAACTTTTATTCATCAAAGAATCCTAAAAAAACACATCATAGTTCCCACAAAATATAAAAAAAACTGTATTTAACAGTGATGATAATAAATCAGCATCAAACCAGCATATTAGAATGATTTCTAAAGGATCATGTGACCCTGAAGACTGAAATAATGATGCTGAAAATTCAGCTTTGCCGTAACAGGAATAAATTACATTTTAAATTGAAAACAGTTATTTTAAATTGTACTAATATTTCAGTTTTTACGAAATGTTCAATTAAATAAATGCAGACTTGGTGAGCATAAGAGGCAAACCAACCCCACACTTTTAAACTTTCAGTGTTTAATTTCATCAATGAATAAAATATGAAGAGAAAATAACTGGAACAAACATAGGTGATAAGGTATTTTCATTACATTTGATATAACATTATATACTACTTTTACCCGCTTTTAGCTTAGCCGTGCTCTACTTTATCTCCAAATGTCATTTAGCACTTCAGAGTTTCAGACTTTACTGAGAAATCACAGTTTCTCCTTTAAAATTCCTGAATGGATTTAAGGTTAAAGAATAGATTACTGTTGAAAGAAATGAAAAACCATGTTTCTATTATAAGGATTTAATTCTATTGCATGTTGATGAAATCACTATCATATCTATCTGTCGAAGAATCATTTATTCCCAAGTTAATGATTTACAGACCATCCCTATTGAGTCCACACCAGGTCCACACGGATTTCCTTGAAAAGCAGCAACAGAAATGTATTCCTTATCACCCCATTCCTTCCTCACATGTTCTCTTCATTCCCTTGAGCCAGAGCTGCACTTCAGATGAAATTTTAGCACTATATATATATATATATATATATATATATATATATATATATATATATATATATATATATTTTTTTTTTTTTCTCCAACTTCTGTTCACTTCACATTGATCGACAGGAGAGTTATCAGGCCTGTCTATCAAAGCTGTTCAGTGAATGATTCTAACAATCACAGTTTTGTGCAAAAGCTGGGGTTGTTAAGATAATGAGCAAGTCAAAAACCACAGCTAGGGGAAAGCCAAATGAAAGTCTTTGTAACATGTACAGGACGTGATGATTGCCAGATAATGGACCCGCTCTACTCGGTTGACTGTCAGGTTTGAAAGAATAGGTGGCGCACCAAAAAGGATGGAAACCTGATGTGACTAGACATAGAACAGTAACTCTTTTGTCTCTGAATGGAGTTGAATGCTGCAGTTGTCTCTGTACTGAAACTTGTCTTTGTATACTGTCCTGTATTTTGACGTTAGTGTCTCTTTTAGCATGCAAATACGGTTGAGATACCTTTTAAAATGTTTACAAAATGTTGTAAATGTCTAGAACAAACATATCACTATACTTCTGTCATTTGCAACTAATTCTACTCGGTTTATTACAAAAAAGTCATGTTTCATTCGTCATTAACTCTTTCCCTGCCAGTGTTTTTGTTAAGTTGCCAGTCACCGTCAGCATTTAATAATTTTCATAAAATGTAAATGGTCCCCAGAATATTTTGTTGTATGAATAGCTGAACATGTAAAATATCAAAGTAAGTATAGCCTTCTGCTTTTAAGCAAAAAAATAAATAAATAATAAAAACCCTCACATTTTACTCTAGCTTATAGCATTCTTTTTTTAATGAACATTTAAAGCTACACTGTGTGATTTTTACCCCATCTAGCGGTGAAAAGGTATATGACCATCCAGTGAATATAAGTTTCTGTTCCTCTCAATTCCGAATTTCGTTTTAACTCCTACGGTGGCCAATGTAGTCCAAGATTAACATTTCAGTTCGACCTCGTCCATGAGTGTTAACTCAAACGTAAACACGAAAGGCGAAGCTTGAATTAATGGGTATGTCCCTCTTTGGCTAATGTACTTTCACGATGGAGGGGCAACATAGCGACCGACATTAGAACCCCTTACCCATATGTATTTCCAATGGCATACAGTATACACTCACGAGAATACTTTATTACTTGAATGAAGTAAATATACATTAAGGAGCACATATACAGTATTTTTTAAAGAACTTGTGTTTTTAGCTAAGAATAAACTAAAAGAGTTATACAGTGTAGCTTTAATTGTGGGTAAGTTTCATAAAAAAAAAGCTGAGAACACGTTTTTGTCAGACTACATCCAGATAGGAATCAGAACAATGATCAAATCATAGATGGATTCCATCAGACACCCCCAAAGCTCACCCTGGGCTGACATTTTATTCAATAACATTACGCAGTTTTGATTCATATGCTGTTTAACCCTCAGGTGCTCTTCGGTCATTTCTGACTCAAAAAATTTTCTGTTTTGAAATTTTTAAAAATCACAGCTTCATCGGAATGTTACGAAACTTGGTGACTTTTTATGGCATTGGGTATGTGAACACAAAAAAAAATAATTAGGTCATGATCCGAGCAGGCTAAGTGGTCGTAAAAAAAAATAGTCACACTTGTGCTCTTCGGTCAAAAATGACCAACCATAGGAAATGAATGGGAAATTGACAAAAACACAAACACTTTGAGAATTTTTGTGTGTACAATCTACAAATCGGCCACGATGCAGAAAAGAAGTGCTCAGCATTGAAGGGGTGACGCTCTAAAACATCAAGAGTGCAAAACAGACATAGCCACCCCTACACACACACACACACACACACACAGATACACACTTTTATACACAAAAACACCAATAAATTGTGATTAGAGAAATCTGTTTTGAATATTTAAAAATCACAGCTTCTTCAGAAAATTACGAAATCTGTGACTTTTATGGCATTGGGTATGTGAACACACAAAAAAACTGAGGTCATGATTCGAGCAATTTAAGTGGTTCGTAAAAAAATGAGTCACTTTTGCTCTTCTGTCAAAAATAACAACCCATAGGAAATGAATGGGAAATTGTAAAAAAAAAATGAAAAAAAAAATAAAATTAGTTAATTTTTGTTTTTTGTCAATTTTTTTATAAGAAATAGTTTGAGATTGTTTCAACTATTTATTCAAATCCACCAACAACAACAAAAAATTCACATGCCTCTCAATAGAGAGCTGTACATGCTATCTAGTGGTTACACCATGATTCTACGCTTTTTCTCGATACTGTAACCAGATGGTGCTAATTTTCTTCAAAAAATATTTTTTTTTCTGAAGGCCTAGACTCTATATTAAACTAAAATACTGCATTAATATAAAAAAAAATTATATATATATATATATATATATATATATTATTCATGGCAAAAATAAATCATCGCTCTCATCCGGTCACTCCGGTGTGCGCGACGCCCCACAACGCGGCGCCAAGGCGCTTGTATGTAATCGGAGGCTCCTTTTTAGTTTCGAAATGGTTTGGGTACAATGTGATCGTGTTAAAAATAAAGGCGTTAGTAGCGTTAGAAGCTCATTTGAAACATTGCCGTGGCTCAGTTAAGAAAATGACAGCTCCGAGGAGATGCCGCTTTATTTTGAGGTAACGTTAACGTTAGTGCTAACAATAATAAAGAAAGATGATGATCATTGATCACTCTATCTGTTACCACTGAAATGTAAATGTAATGTATTTCCAAATCTAAGCCCAGCAACCTACATCTGTGTCATTCTTTTAGGTGAAATGGTCCTACACACTATTTTCTTTGCACGCTTCATCCTGTCGTCTGCCCTCGTTCTAACCTCGAGTGTTTTCGCAAATATTATGAGCACGCGAACCCAAACGCTGTGACCTCGCGTCAAATTATTTATTTTTTTTTTAACCGACTACTGACAACTTTGATCGGTTAACGTTCATACGGTCAACCATCGGCTCAAACGGTCATCGGTTAACATCCCTGAGTCCGGTCACTTTTGACCGAGAAGACAACAAGTGTGATTTCGAAACGAAGAGCACCTGAGGGTTAATCATTGCTGAGGATCGTGTTCTTTTGCACATGTATCTGCTTACTAATACTATCGCTTGTTTCTGCTTCTTCACATGTCTTTTGATCAGGGTATTCAGTAGCCTGGCAAGCCAGACCTACATCAAGATGTTAGGTCTGGCAACTCACAATTTGCATACCTCAGTCCGAGGGCGGGATAAATGGTTGTCTTTCAATATCCCTCTGCAAGCAATAGGTTAGCGTTACAACCAACCAGTGCAATGAACGACTATGGCTGAGTGAGTCCCAGCATCTTGTTTGTTTTCAAGTAGCAAGGAAATCACCTATGGAAAATCACGGCGCAGAACCGGCACAACTTTGCTGTTATTGTTTTAAGCCCGCCCACCAACTCTATACACGATGTGATTGGCCAGACCAGAGTTTGGTTTTTCTATTTCAAAAGCCAACAGAGAGTTGCTAGACCACACTGGCTGCAAAATAGTTTTTGCTGTCGCTAGGGTGCGTCTAGATTTCTAGGCTAGGTATTCAGTACTTTTTCAGAAGATTTCATAGCGCCTCCTACCATATAACAGTGAAAACACGTAAAGCCTTTATTTTCCGTCAAATGGAGGGAAGCATTCTCTCATAAATTCTGGAAATTTTCAACAATGGTGGGGAAAGAGTTAAAGGAGAACTTCGCCGCAAAATGAACCTTTGGTCGGATAACACATTGGTACCTAGTCGACCGTTCTCTGAGATTTGGTTGATAATCGAATGTAAAGAGTTTTATCTCTAAAAACGTTTAGCATATAACGCTAGGAAATGGGGGCATAAAAAGAAATCGCTAGTTATTACCACTAACAAGGCTCAAAATAGCCCTACACCAATACAGTAACATAATGAGGCTTCCCACATGCAAAACGAACCATTGAGAACTTTGTAAGTGTACAGACCGTTTTAATAAGAAGATATTTTATAAAGACAGTCCACTTCGTGTATACAGCGTCGCCATCTTTGGAAAACAGTCTCGACAAGTCGAACCACAAATGACGTGCCAAGTAAGCTGAACTGTATGAAGTTCAGCGAACTTCTGAACTGCATGAACATCGTTTGTGGTCCGAGTTGTTCGACTTGTCGAGACTGTTTTCCAAAGATGGTTTTTACTTATTATATGCCCCCATTTACTAACGTTATACGCTAAACAGATTTTAGAGATAAAACTATTTACATTCGATCAAATCCCAGAGAACAGTTCAAATCTCAGAGAATGGTTGACTAGGTACAATGTTTTATTAGACCAAAGGTTGATTTTGCGCCGGAGTTCTCCTTTAACAAAGCATGAATTGCATTATTGTTCACAAATTAATCTGTGCTTACTGCTTAAATGTGATCAGACTGTAATAATCAGGGTCTTTAAAGTCACTCTTTCCTAATGCTGGGATCATTTGTGAGAATATGCAGAGCTGTAGGTGCTAAACACATTCAGGAACTGACTGAATTTACATACAGTATTAATATTTTATTTAGAAATAATAGCTTATTATAATGCTTTCTTCTTGCTGCCTAATAACTATATTTATGTATTTATACACTCACCGGCCACTTTATTAGGTACACCTGTCCAACTGCTCGTTAACACTTAATTTCTAAGCAGCCAATCACATGGCGGCAACTCAGTGCATTTAGGCATGTAGACATGGTCAAGACAATCTCCTGCAGTTCAAACCGAGCATCAGTATGGGGAAGAAAGGTGATTTGAGTGACTTTGAACGTGGCATGATTGTTGGTGCCAGAAGGGCTGGTCTGAGTATTTCAGAAACTGCTAATCTACTGGGATTTTCACGCACAACCATCTCTAGGGTTTACAGAGAATGGTAAAAACATTGCCTGGTCTGATGAGTCTCGATTTCTGCTGCGACATTCGGATGGTAGGGTCAGAATTTGGCGTCTACAACATGAAAGCATGGATCCATCCTGCCTTGTATCAACTGTTCAGGCTGGTGGTGTCATGGTGTGGGGAATATTTTCTTGGCACTCTTTGGGCCCCTTGGTACCAATTGAGCATCGTCTGCAATGCCACAGCCTACCTGAGTATTGTTGCTGACCATGTCCATCCCTTTATGACCACAATGTACCCAACTTCTGATGGCTACTTTCAGCAGGATAATGCGCCATGTCATAAAGCTGGAATCATCTCAGACTGGTTTCTTGAACATGACAATGAGTTCGCTGTACTCAAATGGCCTCCACAGTCACCAGATCTCAATCCAATAGAGCATCTTTGGGATGTGGTGGAACGGGAGATTTGCATCATGGATGTGCAGCCGACGAATCTGCGGCAACTGTGTGATGCCATCATGTCAATATGGACCAAACTCCCTGAGGAATGCTTCCAGCACCTTGTTGAATCTATGCCACGAAGAATTGAGGCAGTTCTGAAGGCAAAAGGGGGTCCAACCTGTTACTAGCATGGGGTACCTAATAAAGTGGCCGGTGAGTGTATTTTGTTAAGAAATAACAAAAGCTTATTATAATGCTTTCCTCTTACTGCCTTACTGAAAAATTGTAAAGGCCAAATAGGCATTGATGAGTAAATGAGTGGTCATGTTCATCTACCTCATGTCAGGAGGTGCAATAGTTAGCAGCGAGCCATTTCAGCTAAGTCTTTTCTTTTTTTCTTTATCTTTCATGATATAACCCATTTAAAGTTGGTCTTAAGTGACTTGCTCAAAGTAAGCTGGTCCTTTCAAATACTTCAGAATAGCTCTGACATTTCATCATAATGCATCACCACGTGTCCTGCTCCTGTGTCAACACAGCTGAATTCAGAAAAGGTGTGATTTTTCAGGTCTCTCAGCTTTGCAGTACTTTAATTAGCCCTGACTTTAATATTCACACTTTCGCTGGCACCCAAGGTATTGGGGCCGCTGGGATGTCACCCTGTCAGTGTCAGTACAGGTTGTCCACTCCACTGGACTCCATTTGCTCAGTGTTAAGGAAAAGCACGCTACTGAATGAAATTTCTCATTTCAGGAAGGAACAGATCGAATGAGCCTTGTCCTTTTATCTTTAATCCACTGAAAAAACTTTTGGTAACACTTTATTTCTCACGGTGTCCGTGATACAGAGTAATTACTTAATTAATTACTTAAGTAGTAAACATTGTAATAACATGTAACAAAATGTAATTAACGTGTAACTAAGTTATGGAACAGCCTGTACTTACAGATTGTAATTACACTCATGTAATAGGCAGCTACTGTTACACATGTGTAACAGGCCAAGTCGGTTACATACGTGTTACAGACTTGGTACAATGTAACAAGTACTTAAATATGTTACTAAGGTAAAAAGCCTGCAGTTACACATGGTCATTTTGTACCTTCTAAAATAAAGTGTATCAAGTACTTAAGTGCACTTCATGAGTATCTACATACCTTATCCATCTGAATTAACCCTCTAGTTCACAGCTTAAATACATGCAGTAGCTTCTTAATTACATTCAATTTACATAATATTACACAGGTATAAGCTACGTAAAATAAAGTGTATCAAGATTGTACTTAAGTGTACTTCATGTGTATCTACAAACCTTATCCATATGTAGTTTAGTTTAAATTAGGCTTAACTCCCTCGTTCACAGCATAAATGCATGCGGTAGCTTCCTAATTACATTGCAATTACATAATATTACACAGGGATAAGCTACGTAAAATAAAGTGTATCAAGATTGTACTTAAGTGTACTTCATGTGTATCTACAAACCTTATCCATATGTAGTTTAGTTTAAATTAGGCTTAACTCCCTCGTTCACAGCATAAATGCATGCGGTAGCTTCCTAATTACATTGCAATTACATAATATTACACAGGTATAAGCTACGTAAATAAAGTGTATCAAGATTGTACTTAAGTGTACTTCATGTGTATCTACATACCTTATACACATGAAGTACACTTAAGTACAATCTTGATACACTATTTTAGAAGGTACAAAATGACCATGTGGAACTGCAGGCTTTTTTCACACCTTAGTAACATATTTAAATAGTTGTTGTTACATTGAGTAGTACAACATACTTTTTTATATAATTACATTGTACCAAGTCGGTAACACGTATGTAACCGACTCGGCCTGTTACACATGTGTAACAGTAGCTGCCTATTACATGAGTGTAATTACAATCTGTAAGTACAGGCTGTTCCATAACTTAGTTACATGTTAATTACATTTTGTTACATGTTATTACTAGGGCTGTAATCAACCAAAGAAATCCTTCAGTCGACCAAGGTCTTGTCCTGCGCGACGATTAGTCGACTAAAAAAAAAAAACGGATGTTTTGATTGAACATTTTTTAAACAATTGTCATAGAGCATTTATAAAACAACAACGAAAAAACATAGAAAATAAATAAAACTATAATAATTATACAATTCTTTGGAAATTAAGTGATTTTTTTAACTGCAAGTGAGGAGCTCTGTCCTTGGTCTATTGACAGTCACAATCGCGCACCTGATCACACCACACGCTACAAAATAATATAACTACTATAGCTGCCACATAATGAAAAATCTAAAAAAGCTCTCGTTTATACATGCTGTATTCTTCTTTACTTACAAAGCTATGGGTTAACTTTTGTCCAGCCGATCTGTTAGGCGTTTTAAAACAACAGACAAAATAGCCTAAAAAACAATCTGAAATCTAGGCTCTGTTGTAAGATAGCATATAAGTTTAATTTCGTTTTGTTACATTATTTAGGCTACTTTCAAATGAGTCAAGTGTACAAATAAAAACCTATTAAGAAAACAATCTATTGAGTCAGTATGATAAAGCCGTTAAAAGAGCTGCTCACGTCTTTTGCGCGCTCAAGTTCGATTTCAAATAGGCACGCGATGTGCGCGCTCATAATGGAGCAACGCGTCACCACCGTCGCCGACCTCCACAAAAATGTAGCCAGACAAAAGATTTAGATTTCTTGGACATTCTGTCGACTAAAGTAGCGTGAACTGAATGAATACAGCAAAACTACCTACCGGTACATCCCTTATTGAGCGCGAGCAGCAGCGCAGCCAGCCATGCGGTTCCCGAGATGTGTTATGTGTGTGCGCTAAACTGTGGCGCAGGTACAAGAAATAGCCTAAATTAAAGCATTTAAAGATGGGGATAAAACATAGGCTAATTATATTTAGAATACAGTAATAAATAACTGCTTTATAAAGGAATAAATATCAAGGAGTAAATCATTTGAAAATGTATTTCTATTGGCAAAAAAAAAATAAAATAATAATGCGACTGGTCGACCAATAAGAATTTCAGTCGACCAAGACGGCATCAGACTGATTCAGCTCGACTAAACGACTAAAGTGGACAGCCCTAGTTATTACAATGTTTACTACTAAGTAATTAATTAAGTAATTACTCTGTATCACGGACACCGTCAAATAAAGTGTTGCCAAACTTTTTACTTACCACTGGAAGGTGAATTGAGAAATGTATGTAGGCCTAACATATAATCTGTGTTGGGTGTAATTAATTGCTGTAATTTAATTACTTTTCCATTGGAAAAAGTAAAGGAAGGGACTACTCTTATTTATTTTGTAATTTGCAGTTACTTCTGATGTAATTGCATTAAATACTGTATAGACTATACAATACTATATAAAAGAATAGTGATTTTAACATCAGTTTATTGTAACCTCCCTTTACATACTTTGGTCAGTTCAAGAATAATATATGAAATTGTAAATTGTTTATTTGAAGAATTAACAGTGCAGTTTCATGTTTATCCTTGTATTGTTCAACTGGTTGAGGTTTATATGGGTTTATAAAGTAATAAGTGATCCTTGTACTTTTTCACGAGAGTAATTAGAACAGTAATATACAGGGTTCCTACAGGGTCTTAGAAAGCCTTAAAAGCATTGAATTTATGAATTTGGAAATAATACCTTAAAAAGTCTTTAAAAAGTCTTGAATTTTGATGTCTGGGTCTTAAATTGTGCTAAAATAATGATGAAAATCTTTATTCCACGACACTTTTTCACTGACTAAAACGAGGCGCTAGTTTTGAATGACAAAAACTGTGACGGAAAATTTGTTGACATTTTTGTCAACGAATAAAAACTTGATAAATGTTAGATAGTGTTGATCTGGGAAGCGATCCAGACAGAACTTATGTCCTGCCTGTGTGTACTGTAGCTAATGTTAAAACACAACTTAACATTGTTTGGCAAACTTTCTTGTGGCCAACTGAAATGTTTTTATTTTACCTGCTTGACTTATCATCTTTTACCCATTCCCACATTTGAAAAATAAATGAACACAAGTTGAAGGATTTTGTTTTTCTTGCTGGTCAGGGATGTGAAAGTATTAATTTTTATTATATGAATTGTCTTAAAAAGATCTTAAAAAGACTTTGAATTTAACTTTAAGAAACCTGTAGGAACCCTGAATATAATTACACTATTGAAGTGTAAGTTAGTTAACTTACCCAGGCACTGTATATACAACAAATCCTTACCCACCTTTACTTTGTATTATTGTTATTATTATAAAATGAATCCAAATTCATTTACTTTATTATTATTTACAACTATGGTTTATAATTTGTTATTTATTGATATAATTTGTTCATATAATATGTCTGAGTTAAATGTTGTTGTTTTTTTTTTGTAAATAAAAGCCTAAATTCAATCTATTCAGCATTTAAAGCAATTTTGTTTTCTCTTTGGATTAAACCGCTCAATTCATATGAATTAGTTTTACGATCTTATGAACTTTTGAAGCCACAAAATGGTAGTTGCGTAACTGTCAACGGAGGGACAGAAAGCATTTAGATTTCATTAAAAAGATCTTAATTTGTGTTTGAAGATGAACAGAAGTCTTATGGGGTTAAGAAGCGGACATGAGGGTGAATAATATAATTTTCATTTTTGGGTGAACTATCACCTTTAATGGAATATTCCACATCTGTTGCCACATTAAGTTTTGGAGAAAAAAAGACTTGCAATTTGTCACATACGTCAATGAGGGTCATCTTTCAGGTTTTACTCTCATTTGGGCCTAAGCAAGTGTTAAAGGTGAAGTATTTAATTTCTGCACCACTGGTGGCACCAAATGGAATTATGAAGGTAAAGGGTCTGCCGTTGTTCAAACAATCAGGTAGTCCTAGGTGGGGGCCTCCATCGGTCTCACGCCACTGGTTGAGCTGATGTTGGTATATCAGGTACAATCAGGCCGCTCAGACATATTACAATTCCATTTGGTGCCTCTAGTGGTGCAGAAAATGACCTTCTTTACCTTAATTTACCCTGCCTGCCCTGCATGAGGTTTCCAGCAAAGACCTGGGATATGATAATACTGGACTATCAGAGACTTTTTGGGTTAAAGGGATAGTTCACCCAAACATTTAAATTCTGTCATCATTTACTCAACTCCAAGTTGTTTCAAACCTGTATGAATTACTTTTTTCTGCTGAACCCAAAAGACACAGTATCTTAAAGAATGTCAACTGTTCATTTTTGGGTGAACTATGGCTTTAACATTTGTCCAGATGCAATGGTGTTACTCAACAGAATGTGCCGTGAATAATTTAGTCAGGTCACTGGCCATTGTCTCTCATCTAGAGAATTTGAGTTGTGATTTTAAATGATGCTTGTCTTGGTTTGTCCTTTAGAAAGATGAAGGTTGTCAGTGTCTGAGGCACCTGTTTCACTCTTCAACCCTTCCCTGTGTCACTCCAGTAATGATGCCGATCAATCTTTGCAAACTTTTACTGTTACTGTCAGTTGCCGTTTTAAATTGTATTGTATTATGTAAAGCTTTTTGCCTCTTTGCCTCTTTGCCTTTATTGGGAGAGGATGGAGAATGCGTCAGACTTCGTACTTCCGCTCTATTTAATTTCGCTTCTGTTCTCAGTTTGAGACAGTGACATGTCTCTTCGTTTTCCTCCGGCCTGAAAACAGCCGGCCCAATAAATGAACAGAGGGCAGGCTGAGAGCCATGAGGGTAGATGCTAAGTGCCGAGTTTAAGATTGGGGAAGAAATGTGTTTAACAGAACTAATCCTAACTTTGCCTGTTTCTCTCTGCTGTCAAATATTTGAGGCCCCGATTGTGCTGTGGATGCGTAGATTTACTTCACTTAATCTACAAAAGTCGTCCACAGCCAAGTGCACTGTATTTCGCTCGATGGTTTTGTTTTCGCATCATATAATTTATGCCTGGTTCAGATTACACAATTTTTTTTGTCTGTTACGATAGTCACTGTGTCAGATTATGTGATTTTGACTCCTAAAATCTTGTCGTGTCGTGGACGAGACACATGTCAGACTACACGTTTAACGGCATGCGTGATGTCACATTTTGCTACTTTGGTGTGCCAAAACCGATCCTCAATCTAGTCCAGTCCTACTTTCAGGATATACAGCTATGCCTTATAACAGAGCAGTATACTACTGCATGGCGGCAATTGGAAATAGGGAAAATGGCTGGATGCACCATCTCTCCTCTGACTTTCACAATGGCTATGGAGGTTATCATTCGTGCATCACGTTGGGTGGTTGGTGGTGAGCGCTCATCAGCCGGACTCAGGCTCCCTCCAATTAGGGCATACATGGATGATCTAACCACTATTACGACCACCAAAGCTTGTACCCGGCAACTTTTCAGGAAAGCTTCAGGACACCATCAAGTGGGCTCGAATGAAAATAAAGCCTTGTAAGTCCAGAAGTGTATCTATTGTGAAAGGAAAGTTGACAGAGCATCGCTTCTTCATTGATGGAGAACCAATACCAACAGTGGTAGAGAAACCTGTTAAGAGCCTTGGACGATGGTATGACGCTTCATTGAAGGACAACGGACAAGTTGTCCAACTCAAAGAGGTTACCAAAAATGGCTTGAAGAGCATCGACAGCACCTTACTGCCTGGCAGTCTAAAACTCTGGTGCCTGCAGTTTGGCCTCCTCCCACGCCTAATATGGCCACTGACAGTCTACGATATTCCTCTTTCCAAGGTCGAAAGCTGGAGCGGCTGGTTAGCTCTTATGCCAAGAAGTGGCTTGGTCTTCCCAGGTGCATTACCAACACAGCACTGTATGGAAAAGGTGTTCTAGAGCTACCTGTGTCCTGCCTTACCGAGGAGTTTAAATGTGCCAAGGTGAGGCTTGACATGACTCTGTCAGAGTCTCGAGACACTGTAGTTGCTGGAACTGCCCTTCACCGATCGAGGGGAAGAAAGTGGTCCTCAGCAGTGGCATTAGAGCAAGCAAAATCTGCCCTCAGGCACCAAGAAATTGTTGGGCATGTGCAGTTGGGGAGACAAGGTCTAGGAGCTGGGGAAAATGTACCATTCTGGCAAAAAGCATCTCCTTTACAACGGCGAGGTTTAGTTGTGGAAGAGATACGCAAACAGGAGCAGGTGATGAGGCTGACAAAGGCAGTTTCACATGTGAAGCAAGGCCAATGGACACATTGGAAGGACGTAGAAAAGAGGAAACTCTCCTGGAGGGAGCTGTGGGGGATGGAGGCATATCGAGTCAGCTTCCTCATTCGAGCAGTTTATGATGTCTTACCATCACCAACTAACCTCCAGCAGTGGTATGGGGAAGATGCCACCTGCTCCCTGTGTCCCTCTTCAGCAAACCTAAAGCACATTTTGGTTGGCTGTAAAACAAGCTTGGCACAAGGCCGTTATACATGGCGGCATAACCAGGTGCTAAGGTGCTTGGCGGCCAGCCTTGAGGCCAAGCGGACAGCCACAAATACCCTCCCCGTAGAAAGTCGGTTGCAGAGGGTTTGTCGGCCGCTCCTCAGTACGGTTTTTGAAGGACCTAGGAATGCGAGGTCAGGCTCTGCAGCAGATTGTGAAATCCCTTTCCAATGCAGCAGAGGAGGCCAGTCGTTGGCTGTGGTTGAAGAGAAAGGATAATATCTGGGCCTGTAGACAGTAGTAGTTGAGCGAGGGGGATCACAAGCCGAGGGGGGCATACCTGGGACGCTAGGTATTGCCGATGAGCCCTCTGGAAGTGTTGTGGGTTAATCATCGAAACACTCGTGAAAGAGGGTGCCCACCTGATGACCCCAGTGAAGCCAGTGATCCTTGGCACTTGTCTCAATATCTCTCCTAGTTCCAGCTGATAGTTTATCCATCGTGGGATATGTGGATTCTGGGATAGTAACATCTAGTCCTTTACCTGAGCGTAATACACCTTTGAATATTAAATGATTTCACAGGGATGATGTATTTTTGGAACACAAAAATAAGTTACCATTTTATTCTGAAGTCAGTGGGTTTTTTAGTGTGTTTTTGGTTTAATGCTTGCGGTCTGTGGTTAACACAAGATATTTTCACGTTTTATTCTACAACTCAAAACACATTCGAAAAACAGTACAAAAGAGACTATTTACTATAGTCTACTTTTACAGCCTCGTTGTATTAGTAATGTCTTGCAAACTTTTTTTTTTACTTTTAGACTTCAAAAGTTACGAATGTTCTTGATAAACAATGTGTAAGAATCATAAACTTTTGTTTATGAAAAAGCCAATGGAAAATTCCTATTGCCGTTTGTTGAGGAAACCACAGCGATGCAAACTCCCAAGATGGAGTGCAGCACTCTATGCTCCACACATACTGTTAAAATCCGACTGAAATAATCAGGGTTTGTGTTTAAAAGGAACTTCAGTTGCTCAGTACTAAAGCTGAGATCCTTCTAAATTCATATGTTTTGGTAGCTTAGTTTCAATTTATGCTCTTTTTGGAACTGGATGGAAGTTTTGAGTTCTGAACGTTAGTGTGTTTTCATAGTACATCAAGCTGTTATCTCAAAAGATCAAGGTGAATTTGGTTTCTTATGATAAAATCTCTTCGGCCCTCTTTTAATGTGATGTATGCTTGATGGCGACTCGTATGGGAATTCTGTATTTACTGCATGTAAGTTTTTAAAGTTTAACTTGTGAATTACTCTTTGTAAGCTTCTCTTCAATGTCTAGGATGTGGAAACTCTACCGAAGGGTGTTGAAGGGGTGTTGATAAGCTATCAGATGGGGTCCCAACAGACCAAATGAGTTTTCTTTCAGCATGTCATTTTGTAAATAACATTTGATCTGTCTTGTCCACTAATGGATGAGCATTAATTTCTACTCATTGTGGTAGTGTCTTATTCGTTCAAGCTTGTGGCATGGGGAGATGATAAGGACGTATGATAGGTTGGGTCACTGTCTCTATTTGTGACATGGCCTGCCTGATCTTGTCATTTTCCTCTTCTTTAGATGACAGCACCTTTATCTGTTGTCGCTTTATCAGCTTAGCTCCATCCGAACTGGGAAGACTGATGGAGAGTGTGGCAAGAGAGAGCATAGGCTTAACAGCAGAAATCTCTCTTCAAAGCACAGATTCGGGAGCTATTTCAGGGCACTTTTGGGAACATTTTTATTTTTAATTAAATTTTTTAATGCATTTGTAACCAACCCTGACTTTAAGCTGCTTTCCAGTTGTTTCTAATCGGTAACAGTCGGTAACAGAGTGATATATGGGTATACTGATGTGATGTATATACTTTTATGGTACGTTGGCTCTTGTTTGTAATGGAGTTGTCATTTCTTTTCGGTTTGACGCACTGTCTTGACTACACGAATGCCACATTGTCATGCAGTTCGGGATATTGTTATTGTTTTTGGCCTTGACAGTGAAAAATGATGACCTCTGTCTGTCTCTCACCTCCTCAGGTCGCAGTGTCATCCGCCCTGAAGGCAGCGAAGATGTCTCCACTCATAGAGAAAGTCAATGACCACAAGGATTTCAAGAAACTTCTGAGGACCAGAACCAATGTTCTTGTTTTATACACCAAGTCAGGTCAAGTCCAATCTCCAAACTGTTGTTTTTTAGATGTAATAAAAGTATTACAGCTTTAGCAGCCAAAGATGCCAAGATATCTTAATATACAGATTTATTGCCAGTAGATGTGTTTTAGTAGATTTTAGTATAGTTTTGCAAATTTTTTATTTTGCAAAGGGAAAAATTATTCTTTTTCTTGTTGTAAAAAAAAAGAAACCCATCTTTATTTTTAAAATAAATCTGGATACTAATCTATTATTTAAGCTGATGTAGTTACATTGTACTTACTTAAATAAGTACTGGTTGATATTAATTAGGCTTTAAGGTTAGGGCTTGGTTTAGGATTAGTTAACTGTAATTAAAGGGATAGTTCACTTTGAATTTAAGGGCTTGGTTTAGGATTAGTTAACTGTAATTAAAAGGATAGTTCACTTTGAATTTTATTTTTGATATGTTTTAGCTTACCTCAAGAGCATCCAAGATGTAGGTGTCTTTGTTTCCACGGTATTTTCAATTTTGACATTTTTCGGTTAAACTGTTGCTGTATATCAGTCATATAATGTAGGTTTAGGGGGTCCACCCTGGGTTCACCCTGAGAAGTAAAAATTAAACATGATTTAATGACTCGTAAATGTAAGTACACATTGATGGCCTAAGACACAAAACGAGCGTTTTGTGTGAGAAAATGAACAGTATTTAAATCGTTTTTGCCTCATGTAACCACAGCCATGTGCAAGTGATCTGAATCAGTTGTCCAATATCCTACTGAATCATGTCCAACGTTCACGCCGGAAGTGATCGCTTGCACGTGTACGTCACTCATTGTTTACACAGAGATTTCGGAAGTTTTACCTTTCACTTTGAAATCTAAACATATTTAGATGTGCATTGATATCTAAATATATTTAGTGATATGTTAGAGTTATGGCTGTTGAAAATCATCGTTACCATCATAGGATTACATTTTAAAATAAAATAGAAAACTGTTATTTTAATGTGTTATAATATTTCACAATATTTCTGTTTAATGTATTTTTATCAAATAAATGCAGCCCTGGTGAGAATATGAGACTTCTTTCAAAATCAAAAGGTTAGTTTACCCAAAAATTTTAATTCTGTTAGTAATTACGCACCCTCATGTTGTTCCAACCCTGTTCCAACCCAGGTTTTCGTCTTCAGAACCCAAATTACGATGTTTTTGATAAAACCTGAGAGCTGTCTCACTTCTCAACAGGCTTCTAGGCAATTTCATTCTGCCGGTCTAGAAAAGTTAGTAAGACATTGTTAAAATAGTCCAAGTGACTACAGTGGCTCATCCTTAAGTTTATCATACAAGAATCATTTTTGTGCACAAATCCCCCAAAACTGTCCAATTTTGGTTGTGCAAAAAAGCGTTTCATTGCTTGATAAACTTAAGAATGAGTCACAAAAACAACCTTTTCTGGGCCTGCAGAATGAAATTGCCTAGAAGCCTACAGAGGAGTGAGACGGAGATGCACGAAGAAGAATCCTTACTGTTTCGACCCTGTGTTAGCTAAAAACATGCTGACTTTAACTTGCTCAGCAGGATTGTTGCTCAGCAGGATTGTCTACCGTTCTGCCATGACAGTATTTAACCTGAAAGAGAACTCACCATTGAAGCAGATGTTTCTGTTAAGTCTGAGAATTGTGATTTGCATCCTGGTACATTTAGAAACATGTTTCAAAACGTCAAGCTTGCGTTGCAAGAAGTGTAAGTGTTACATGCCCTAAGGGAAAATTCATTGAGACTATAGAGCTATGATTCTGCCAACAAACCTGTCACAAAAGGTAGGTCAAGTTTGCTTTCACTACCAAAAGCATGTTGGCACCTTTACATACTTGACCTTCTGTACAGCACACTTGGAGTTTTCTCTACTTACCACACTCATTAGCGGAGTAAATATAAATCTTATAGCCATAGACAGAGAAGAACTTAAAGAACAAAGACACAAAAACTTCAGCACCCTCAACTTAATGTAATGATTTTCTCTTTCCCAGCCATTAGAAAGAAACAACCCCCTAACACTGCATATTCATTTGCATCACTCCTGGCTGTGGCTGCTATAAGCAAATCTAGCAGGCACAGGGCCATATATGGGTACCGTATGGATGAACAATCCATAAACAATCTCCCACCCACAAAGCAAGGAAAGAGCCTCTCAAGGTTTTCCTGTGCAAGATTTATTTGTTTCATAATTCACGACTCATTTCGAGCATATGAGGTCATTGGATAAGACTGTGTATCGAACAGTGTGTTTGATTGATGGCTGACTAGCGCTGCTCATCCTGTGAATTTCCATTAGATACAACCTGCGTGCTAACTGTGATAGTTGCTTTAGACTATAGGAACACATTCGTGATCAGGTGGTTAGCAGGCACTTCTTATTCAAAAAGGTATTTGCTTCAATTAGGTTCATTAGATTAAATTAAAACCAAGACATACTGATAGGCAGAACCCTGAAGTGATTGTACCTTTGACCTTGGCTGGTGTGATTAATGGGAAGAGAAGCAGATTGCAGGTGCAGTGGTGTAATATTAGATCCAAGTGTCTCACAAATGTGTAAATCTGTGGTGTAGTAAAACTGTCACTGTGTTTTTACACTTAGTTCTTTCACGCTGTGTTCTGTTGTTCCGGCACTGAGGTGTGTTGGCAAATTGCTTTCATTATCAAAGTGAGAACTATGGGCTGAAAAGCTTGTGAAATTGGAGAACAACATTCACTTCACTTTTTTGGATTTTTAAAATTATATATCATTTATTAATTTATCTGGTCTACCCTTTTTATCACCAAGTAAATACTGCACTTGCCCTGATGACAACCTTCACCCCACATTTTAAAGAAAATGAATGATGTATGTGCAACAATGTAGCGTATATGCAACCATGTATGCATTTATAAACCAGACTACTTTTTTTGTGAACTTGAGTTAATGTAAATAAAAAAACGTACATTTATTTGATGAACATCTGTAGTGTATGCGTGTGTGTGTGTGTATATATATATATATATATATATATATATATATATATATATATCACCTAAAGGGTTATTAGGAACACGTTGTTCAATTTTTCATTAATGCAATTATCTAATCAACCAATCGCATGGCAGTTGCTTCAATGCATTTAGGGGGGAGGTCAAGACAATCTCCTGAACTCCAAACTAAATGTCAGAATGGGAAAGAAAGGTGATCTAAGCAATTTTGAGCGTGACATGGTTGTTGATGCCAGACGGGCCGGTCTGAGTATTTCACAATCTGTTCAGTTACTGGGATTTTCACGCACAACCATTTCTAGGGTTTACAAAGAATGATGTGAAAAGGGAATAACATCCAGTATGCGGCAGTCCTGTGGGCAAAAATGCCTTGTTGATGCTAGAGGTCAGAGGAGAATGGGCCGACTGATTTAATGTTGAAGAGCAACTTAGACTGAAATAACCACTCGTTACAACCGAGGTATGCAGCAAAACATTTGTGAAGCCACAACACGCACAACCTTGAGGCGGATGGGCTACAACAGCAGAAGACCCCACCGGGTACCACTCATCTCCACTACAAATAGGAAAAAGAGGCTATAAATTGCAAGAGCTCACCAAAATTGGACAGTTGAAGACTGGAAAATGTTGCCTGGTCTGATGAGTCTCGATTTCATTCAGATGGTAGAGTCAGAATTTGGCATAAACAGAATGAGAACATGGATCCATCATGCCTTGTTACCACTGTGCAGGCTGGTAGTGGTGGTGTAATGGTGTGGGGGATGTTTTCTTGGCACACTTTAGCCCCCTTAGTGCCAATTGGGCATCAATTTTAAATGTCACAGCCTACCTGAGCATTGTTTCTGACCATGTTCATTCCTTTATGGCCACCATGTACTCATCCTCTGATGGCTACTTCCAGCAGGATAATGCACCATGTCACAAAGCTCAAATAATTTTAAATTGGTTTCTTGAACATGACAATGAGTTCACTGTATTAAAATGGCCCCACAGTCACCAGATCTCAACCCAATAGAGCATCTTTGGGATGTGGTGGAATGGGAGCTTCATGTGCATCCCAAAAATCTCCATCAACTGCAAGATGCTATCCTATCAATATGGGCCAACATTTCTAAAGAATGCTTTCAGCACCTTGTTGAATCAATGCCACGTAGAATTAAGGCAGTTCTGAAGGCGAAAGGGGGCAAACACAGTATTAGTATGGTGTTCCTAATAATTCTTTGGTGAGTGTGTATGTAATTATATTGTTTTGTATAAAACTTTTCTGTATTTTTTATCTCGAATAAACATTATTTTCATGTAAAAAACAGTTGTCCTGCTTAATATTGTGTATTAATATATGTGTAAACTAAGAATTTCTTTAGGATTTTTCGATGAATAGAAAGTTCAAATGAAGAGAATTTATTTGAAATAGGAATTTTTGTAACATTATAAAGTCTTTACAGTCACTTATACTCCTGTGTTTCACCTGAAATGTTACTCTGAAGAGAGTGATGAGAATCATGTTTGTATGTGAATCCACATCATTCTTTTTCCTTACTTTTAATTTTGTCATTTATTTATTTTTTGTATGTATTCATATTGGCCTGCATTTTAGTTCAAAGTTTTAGTACATACAGCATAATAGTTGGTTAATTAATCTGACCAATATCGCAATCAGAATGAAAAACCTTCATGTAAACACCTTTTTAAAATTCTTTTTTAAAAAAAATAAATATCTTAATGGTATGTAAATGTTAAGTTATATTTCATGTATTATGAAAAAAAATGCAGTGAATTCAAGCATTATAATTGAGGCTATTTATAGCATGTGCTCTCTGCGGGTGACATGCAGGCTCAATGTGGGCCACCAGGTGCCATGGGGACAGTGTTAGTTACAAGCTTATGATATTTAAGGGTGTTACTGTCTTTTCTACAGTCTTCTAAATGTGTTTTTTGTGTGTGTCCTCAGCTTCATCTGGAGATTTTCATCTAAAGCTGCTGTCTGATGTGGCTCAGGCCGTGAAAGGTCAGGGTACCATCGCCTGGGTGAATTGTGGGTGAGTCTATATCGATTTGTCTGTTGTAATTGAGCAGGTTACTGCTAGTGTACTTTTTTGCCACTTAGGTTAAGGTGGCTGACATCCTGATCAAATTGTTGAGGTTTCTCTAATACTGATATTGTGTCTTTACCAGCTGTGACGTACTACTATAAACAACAATACATGTGGTATGGAGGTAATAGATGGTGTTTTAGACTATAGAGGATGTTTCTGGTCAAACTGTATGTTAAAGGGATAGTTCACTTTGAAATAAATTTTTGATATGTTTTAGCTTACCTCCAGGCATCCAAGATGTAGGTGTCTTTGTTTCCACAGTATCTTCAATTTTGATAATTTTAGGTAAAGCCGTTGTTGTCTGTCAGTCATACACTGGAGGTGCAGGGGGTCCACCTCAAAGAGCAGTCAAAATTAAACATGATTTAATGACTCGTAAATGTAAGTACACATTGATGCCCTAAAGACACGACACGAGCGGTTTTTGTGAGAAAACGAACAGTATTTATATCTTTTTTACCTCGTGTAACCATATCCACGTCCAACTGATCTGAGAGCGCATTCGGTCAGCGCATGCGCTTGAAGTTGCGCGCCTACATTACTCTTTGTTTATACAGAGATTTCGGAAGTTTTACCTTTCACTAAACATATTTAGATATACGGGAAACCGCAATGGAAGACGATTTCGGTATATCTAAATATGTTTAGTAAAAGATAAAACTTCCGAAATCTCTGTGTAAATATTGAGTGACGTCACACGCAAGCGATCACTTCCGGCGTAACATTGAACTGATTCAGTTCGGTTCAGTTGGACACTGCACAACTGATTCAGATCACGTGGGCGTTACTGTGATTACACGAGGTAAAAACGACATAAATACTGTTCGTTTTCTCACAAAAAACGCTCGTTTCGTGTCTTAGGCCATCAATGTGTACTTACATTTACAAGTCATTAAATGATGTTTAATTTTGACGTCTTCTGTGCATGCTTTTTGGTGGACCCCCTTAGGCTCCAGTGTATGACTGATAGACAACAACGGTTTGACTGAAAAATGTCAAAATTGAAAATACTGTGGAAACAAAGACACCTACATCTTGGATGCCCTTGAGGTAAGCTAAAACATATCAAAAATTAATTTCAAAGTGAACTATCCCTTTAATGTAGAACCTAGAACTATTTTTATATAAAAATGTCCTGGAAAATTTTGCTGTGTCCGAAATCGAATACTTGGTATGGGAAAAACAGTATAGAGTACATGAGTAGTACATGTACAGAGTATTATGTTCAAGTAGTTCTCGAAAAAAACTAGGCTAATACTTCTGCCGAGATTCGGAAGTGTGCTTTCAATGGACACGTTACTATCCCATGAGTTCATGGGAAAGGATTTATAAATAGCAGTGAAGCGATGCAATTAATTAATACAATTCGTTACATTTATATAACGCTTTTTCTGGGGCCTCAGAGCGCTTCACATTTAGAAGGGGGGAATCTCCTCAACCACTACCAATTTGCAGCATCCACCTGGATGATGCGACGGCAGCCATGTTGCGCCAGAACCCCACCACAAACCAGCTTATTGGTGGAGAGGAGACAGTGATCAAGCCAATTAGTAGGGATGATTAGGAGGCCATGATGAACAGAGGCCAAAAGGCAAATTTGGATTTAATGGGATTTTAATGACCACAGAGAGTCAAGGTACAATTGACGCTGGTAGCCACGTGCACGTAATACTAGTATGTTTGAGTTTCATTCATAAGGTTTTATTCATACTACTATATATACACTGTAAAAAATAAACCGTAACTTTTACGGTAAAAAACCGGCAGCTGTGGTTGCCAGAACTTTACCGTTAAAAATACGGTTAGGAACGTTAATGGTTTTACAGACTTAAATTAAAATTTACAGTAATAAACCGTATTTTATTTTCTGATAAAACGTTGATTTACCAACTTATTGACGTATTGATATCTGTTTTAGACCATTGAAATACACTGACAACCAACAAAAATACATAAAATGTGAAGTGTGACGCAGGGAATTGTGGGAATGTCAATTTACGGTTTTTCACTGTAAATTATACAATGATTTGTTCTTTTTCACTTTCAAAACTGTAAATTTAACAGTATTTTACTGTAAAATTATATCACAGTTATTTACCGTGTATAGTACGGAAACTTTCTCTTTACCAATTAACAGTTTTGCACTGTAGCATTTTTACAGTATTTTACTGTTAAAATCACGGATGTTTTTTACGGTGTACAGTAACATACTTTTTTAACAGTCGTTAAGTAAGTTAAAATTAAAATGTTGTACCTACTCAGACAACGAATTCACCTTTTAATTTTATTCATAATTGATTGCACAGGCCATGTTTACATCAATGTCTATATTTTGTGGCTTATCTTGTTTCATTGTATTCTAGTTCAGTTCAATGCGAGTGCTAGCTTAGCATCTTCTCAGCGTCTTTCTCTGCTTTTAGAAAGAGATGTCACAAAAATAGTTTAGATGTTTCTGATATTTAGCAATCAACGCTTGCCTCGGAATCATTTCTTGATAAATGGTAGGATGTGAAGCTTGTTCTAGCTTAGCCAAGCATGGTTTCTTTTTCCAGAACCAATCCTTAAAGCACCTTTTTGAGACCATCTTGGGTACATCGAGTCCCCTTGTGAACAACTTATATAAAGCTGGGTTTAAAAAAAGTAACTCCTCACAGGCAGCAGTGTGATGGAGCAAAGCAGAGATATGCCCACATATTTTCTACAGATGACAGGGACCTGAGAGATAGCCAACTGCAATCCACTCACTTGGGGATACCATTAAGGAAGTAGATCATGGACAGAGTGGGGTCAGTGTGAAGAAATTGGGAATGCAATAATCCTGGAGACTGAACGATCCAATTGGATATTTTGCAAAGATTTGTTGAAATAGGCCAGCTACTTTTTCTCGGAACCTTCAAACTTAATTTTTTTTCCCTCTTAACCTGTTTGAAGACCGTAATCTCGGCCACTAACTGTTTTTCCAAACCCCCTGCACACAAAACGTATTGACTTGACGCATGACTCATGCTTTAGACTAGCGTATGGTGCATGTAAATAGGATGACCATATATTTTGGAGTACCGAACAGGGTCATAGAGGCTGAGGAGGGTATGAAGGTGTGTGTCTACGCATGTGTGCTTATTGCCATCTGTGATCCTGAGTCAGTTCTTTCAACACGCAGCATGCATAATTGAGTTTCCCACATGACAGACTGAGCTCTGATCTCCGCCGCACCTATCTCGGTCCTCCCACAAAGGCGTTATGTGGGAAATGCAGAACGCTAATGATGGCGTCTCATCTACCTTTAAGGGATGGAGCTGGTTGGGGGTGGATGCTGTCAGAAGCATAATTGAATTCTGTCTCTTTGAATTTCCATTAGCATGGGGCTTTAGATCGCTGCTGAGTCCTCTCTGCTCCTATTTGTCCTTATGTAATACATTTCCATGCTCATTATCGCTCAAGGGAAGTCTTTTCAATGGAGCGATCTGGATCTCTTTGGGAGGGTGTGGGTGTATGTGCGGTGACTGTGGGACCAGGTAATTGTGGGTCTTTTCTGCTCTCAGATTTTGTTGAGGTGTGAGTGTTAAGATGGAGTGCTCTATTGCTGTTGTGTTTTTGTTTTGTCATCTGTATGACAAAGATGAATTTGTCTGGAACTGGAGTGTTCGTTTTTTTTTGTGCAATGAGTTTAGCAACCGCAGAATTTTGAATCCCTCTGTGGCACTTTGCCATAAATTGGATACAAATAGAGCCAGAAACAAAGGCTGTATTTGTTTATTCATCAATTGGCCAGTTAAAAGTAGATACATCATTTTCAGAAAATTGATCGTCAGCCTCAGACAGGAAGTTAAACTAGATATACACTACCGGTCAAAAGTTTAAGGTTGGATACGATTTTTTAGGTTTTTAAAAGAAGTCTCTTCTGCTCACCAAGGCTGCAATTTTTTGATAAAAAATACACAAAAAAACACAGTAATATTGTGAAATATTATGAAATAATATTATGAAATATATATGAATATAATATATATTTAAATGTAATTTATTCCTCTGAAAAAAAGCTGAATTTTCAGCATCATTACTCCAGTCTTCAGTGTCACATGATCCTTCACAAATCACTCTAATATGATGATTTTATGCTCCAAAAACATGTATGATTATTATCCATGTTGAAAACAGTTTTTTACATTTTTATTTCAGGATTCTTTGATGAATAGAAAGTTCAAAGAACAGCATTTATTTAATTAGAATCTTTTCTAACATTATAAATGTCTTTACTGTAACTTTTGATCAATGTAACTCATCCTTGATGAATAGAAGTATTGATTTCTTATTTATTTCCCCCAAAAATAAAATACAAATTCTTACTGACCCCAAACTTTTTAAAGGGTAGTGTTTAATGTAACAAAAGCTTTCCATTTCAGATAAAAGCTGTTCTTTTGAACTTTCTATTCATCAAAGAATCCTGAAATAAAAATGTAAAAAACGGTTTTCAACATGGATAATAATCATACATGTTTTTGGAGCATAAAATCATCATATTAGAGTGATTTGTGAAGGATCATGTGACACTGAAGACTGGAGTAATGATGCTGAAAATTCAGCTTTTTTCAGAGGAATAAATTACATTTTAATATATATTAACATAAAAAAGTCATTTTAAATTGTCATTATATTTCACAATATTACTGTGTTTTTTGTGTATTTTGTATCAAAAAAAATTGCAGCCTTCGTGAACAGAAGAGACTTCTTTTAAAAACATAAAAAATCTTACCGATCTTAAACTTTTGACCAGTAGTGTAAATAAGCAGTTATGTATCTTTAGTTCATTTTCTATGATTTGCCGTTTATGTTTTTGAAATGCGCATCAAATTTTCATTTCTAGAGCTAGCTAGTTTGAAACCAAATGTGTAATTGTTGTTTTAACTTGTATTTCCCATAAGTTAAAATATTGTTGATTGTTGATAATGTTTACAATAACTTGAGTAACAGGGCATGAGTTGTTGAGCATGATAAATGTATTACTTTTGGTGTAAAACTTGAGAGCTGCAAATGTTTACTTATCACGTAGAAAGGGTCCAAATGACTTTACTACTTGTGATAAAGACATTCAAAGTTTAAATTTCTTGCTACATTGATTTTATGTTGGATACGTTTATCTGACGTATCTAATATTTCCCGCAATAAAGCACATGGAATTAACCTGGTTGGTCCAGTGTTGCATTTCTTTTTTTTTTTTTTTTTTTTACTTGCCCTGCCAAAATTTTGCCCACCACAAAAAAGTAATAAATACATCAAATAGGCCCTAGTTATTGTTTTTGTTTTAATACCCTTAATAATGCTGTGACTCCAAAAATCACTACCCTAACTCATAAACAAATCTAATATTGTGAAAGACAAGTATACTGCCAGAAATAAAATAAGAACAAATAATCAAAAAATTACGAGCAATAGCACAAATATAATAGAAAATAAAAAATAAAAACTGCTTTTTGCGTTTTTTTTTCAAGTCTAGCAGAAATTTTCAGTTAGAGAAAATTAAAATCAAATGAAAAACTAGCACTGCATAGTTTTCACTGCATGATTTAAATGTATATTAATCCTTTTAATGTTACAAAAGTCATTCAGTCAGCAGCAGATTTATTAGGCTACTGTCACTTTAAGAGCTTCACAGATCCAATAAACTGTTACACGTGCGTTTTATTTCTCAACTGTTTATGTTGAAAGATATAACACAAACTATATAAACGTTCACACCGGACGCAAATAGCGCGTCAAATTCGTGTTTACCGCGTCTCAGTTTGACGCTTGACCACTTTGTGTTTATTTGCGTGTCAAGTAATACTGTCAGAATCGGAAACCCATTGGCGGCCATCTTTTTTATGCTGATCGAGCATTTCATCGGAGAGTCACCACTCTGTATTTGCTTTGGGAGAGCAGAACTGGGGATAATCGTCACAGTATTTGTGTCCACCAGACCCTTCAGAGGCGAACTGTTTGGCGAGTTTCACCATTTGCTCGCACCTGGATGACGGCCGCTGTCAGCGGTACTTCTGCCTGTCCCACGCCCAGTTCGTCATTCACGCGAATTCACGAATGCACAAATAGCACTAAATCATTTGCGCATAACGCGCATAACCGCGCCAGACGCTCAATTTGCGGCATTCACGCAAATGAGGCGTATTCGCGGCGTGCTCTACGCCTCATTCACGCCGCAGAAGTCAATTTTGTATTGACTTAAAGGTAACCTAGAATGTGAAATTGAATTTATTTTGGCATAGTTATATAACAAGAGTTCAGTACATGGGCATGACATACAGTGAGTCTCAAACACCATTGTTTTCTCCTTACTTAAATCTCGTTTTTGAAAAACACCCCTGAAAAACAGGCGAATCTCCACATAATACCGACTGTTACGCAAGAGTCGGGATCATTAATATGTACTGACCCCTAACATTTGCATATGCCAGCCCATGTTCAGTGACAGACGAGACGGAGCTGCGCAGCCAAAGCATGGTAGTTGATCAGTGTTCGGATATACACATGAATACAAAAGTATATTTTAGTTCTTTCGTACGAGCTTCTGAAGAAACAATGGATTAATTTTATTTTCTCTGGAAATTTTCAAACATTTCACCAACGATGACGATGTTTCCTCAACTTGCCAAGAGCTGGCCTCGGATTGAGCTGATGTGTTGTTCAAGTTCAGACAGGTAATCTTTCACTTTAAAATCGTTCAATACTGTTTAAGTCAGGCCAGTGACTTCACATCGTTTCTTTTAGTAAGATGAAAAAAAAATTATTATTTAAAAAAACTTATTTAAATTGTGAATTATACACAGAAAGAAAGTGATCAAAGAACAATCAAAGCGCGAGTTTATCTGGACACTTGCCAAACTCGTTATGAATTTAATGACGCACGTTACACTGCACAATAAAGCTCTGACTGTATTTACATGATCATGTCTGCATTAGTGAAAGCAGAGAGGCAGAAACTGCGTTACAATGATCAGATCTTCATCCTCGCGATCGACAGACTGTCCGATCTTTGCTTGCTCAATATGCTCATAACAGCAACACTTTATGTGATGGGAATAGATCTAAATACTTCAAAAACATCTCACGATTCGTTAATCTCGATAGCTGGAATAGTAAAACCTATAATAGCTGTGGTAAAATTTGAGAGAGTTTCACATCACATGTAATGCATAGCTATTTCATATGCAAGCATGTCAGCCAATCACAGCAGAGGCCGGTTACACACAGCAGACACGCCCCTTCAATCAGAGTGTTCAAAGCAGAGGCTAAAATCAGGCTAGGAAAAATACCTTTTATTTCTAAATTATGACTATTTTTTATCTAAAAAACATCCCAACATTATAAGGGCAACCCAGGAAACATTATAAAATAATTTCAAAAACCATTATAGAGCACCTTTAACATTGAAATCATTTGCGCCTGACGCGCTATTTGCATCTGTTTTTTTTTTGTTTGTTTTTTTTTTTTACATGAAATGATGTGAAAGAGAACTTTATTCATTTGCTTGCTGTCTGAGAAGCAGCTTTCTGGGCTTCGGATGTGTGAGCGCACAACTTCTCTCACTATTGAATGGAGTTCTCT
The DNA here is from genome assembly GCA_030378365.1 of Hybognathus amarus. Lineage (NCBI taxonomy): Eukaryota > Metazoa > Chordata > Actinopteri > Cypriniformes > Leuciscidae > Hybognathus > Hybognathus amarus. Next base: position 358,283 of record JAQIUQ010000222.1, read on the forward strand.
TTCGTGTCGTCTTGTGCTTGGATGTTTAAATTGGCAAGGCTTAAAAACACTTGCAAATGATAAAATTTTGTGGTGCAGCACTGCCCAGATCTGGAAAGTGACAGTTGTGTGAACTGTCCCGAGCGATGTTTACGCAGACCCCGAGACAGACTGGCAGGTCTTACTGTTTAGTCCTGCTTGGGATGAAAAGTATTCTGGATTGTGGAATATTTGCTATCACCAGTACCACAAATTCATACAAAATCTATTTAATGCTCAGGACTTTTTGAAACGTGCTCTCCAGCTGTAAGAACACACTAAAGCAGAGCGAAGAGGAAAAACATTTCACTTTTCTTATCTGGAGACCTATGGCTCTGAATTAAAGCAGGCAGACTTCATGTATAATGCACTGAAGCAAAGGAAGCTGAATGTATTGTCCTTCAAAAAAAAAAAAAAAGAATGACAGGGTTTGCCAACTTAGATGCGTCCCTTACATTAGCTTATTGCTGTGGTCATCTGTCGCTTCCCATGAGTGGCCTTATATTGCTGCTACAGCAATTTATTAAACGTCTTGGGACATTATTAATTGTATCACTTCACTTTTTGGCTGCATCAGTTTGCATGACAAATGTCCTTCAAGGGCCTGTGTTATAATAGAATAATGTGATTATAATATTTGTTAGCATAATTTGCTATGACTTGATGTTCGCTTTGGCCTCTGTGTTTGCACAAAAAGTATGACGTTAATTGATTGTGCTTGTAGACACTGTCCTGAACATGGTTGCTTCAAACTTGGTTTTTCTTGCATTTCTACTTGGGTTGTGTGCCGTTCATGCTTGAATTAATAGTATCTTTAAAATCCAATTCAATTACTATGTTTGAATTCAGGTAGCAAACAAAGTGCAAAATTGTAACTAAGAAATGATGTCTGGAAAGATTCAACAATAGATGTGAAGATTGGCGACAGAAATATGCTGATGAGACAACCTTATAAGCAGACACCAAAGATGGTCTTGAAACACCTTATAGTAAAAATTCAAAAGGAAAGTGAAAAGATGGGACTCCACCTGAACATCAAAAATACAAAAATGATGTCAACAGCTGGAACCAGTGCAATTAAAGTAACCATCAACGAAGAAAGTAGGATGCTTGGATGTAAGATGTTAGGATGTAATGCAATGCTAAGCATGCACCAAATCTGGAGGAGCAAAGGCATCAACCTCACAACCAAATGCAGCCAGCCTAGGCAATTGTTTCCTATAGCAACATATGGATGTGAAAACTGGACTATTAAAAAATTCTCGTAGGAGGGTTGATGCCTTTCAATTGTGGTGTTGGAGTAGGCTCTTACGCCGCCTTCACACTGGCAGTTGAAATCAGCTATGATACGGCTCTGAAACGACCGGAAGTCATTAATTTCCTATGGAGATTCGCAGACCTATGCAAATGGGTCAGAAATGGGTCCGACCGAGTGTGGTGCGAAGAAAATCGTGTCTGTTCAGTCATTCCGGATGCGTTCAAAAAAATGTAACTCTTGCGAAAAGCTACGGACGGTTCCTATTCGACAATTCCAGTGGAAGTTGAGCGTTGCTATGAAACTGATAAACAAACCTGAATTCTTACCTTTTAATTAAATAAATAATGATTTTATAACGAAAGTTGTCATGTCATTTTTTTATTTTCATGACTTTCTAACTTTATTAGGGCAGTTAATACAATTAAATTGTTTGTAAGCAGACATCGAACTATTGACATTATGGGCTCTATCTTGAACCCAGCGCAAATGACTTTATACACTGACGCATTTATCATTCCTATTTTGCACTCGCGCAAGGCGGGCTTTTTCCTCCACAGACGCACGTCGTAAACTAGGACATGAACTTGCACTCCCTGGGCGGGTTGGCGCAAAAAAGGAGGCGTGTGTCGCGCAAACAATCCCTGGTGCTATTTTGCAGTTCCAGAAAACAATTGCGCCAATGACCAGAAAAAAACTGGTCTAAAGTCAGTGGCGCGTTGCGCGTACATTCAGATGCTATTTTAAGTGCACATGCTTGGCCATAATACAGAGTGTGAACAACGTGCATACACTGTAGAAGATTCTCTCATCTACACATATGCATTTGACTTTTTGCAAATGATACATTATTATAAGAAAAACTATATAAACATGAGAGAAATCATTGTTGTGTCCATGACGATGGGAAAAATAGGCATAAAGCTTACACATTTACCCAAATTATTATATGCATGTTTAACCGAAGGTAATTTTGGTGGGTTTGTCCAATCCCCAAAGTCCCTTCTCTTTCTTTTACGGCCCTAACGAGAACATCGATCTCCTCGGCTGTGAACCTATTGTAAAGTCTGGTAAATGCGGCGTTAAAATAGTATTGCGCCATGGAACAAGCGCATCTCGTTCATCATGCTCTTAAAGGGAATGTGATATGACGCTCTTATTGGTTTATTTCCGTTACGCCCAAACCACACCTATGAATAATGAAGCTACTTCAGACCAACCCCTTTTAGATTTGCGCCAGGCGCAAGAGTCATTTATGCCGCCGGTAAAATAGCAACTGCGCCGGGATCCGCCCACAAAGTTACTTGCGCTTTGCGCTATGACACTTGCGTTTCAGATCGTTAAAATAGGGCCCCATACCACTATAGCACATTTTTTAGCCGATCTGACATGTCAACGTCCTGAGCAACTTTCTACACGCAGCAGCCTTCCTATTAATATCTCTGTAACCCTCATCAGAGAGATCATACAGAACTGACAGAATTAACCTTTCTAATCTCTTCGCCATTTTTGTTCTACCCGATTCCAATGCTTTTCACTGTGTAGTACGACGTCCATTGGAGGCGTATTGCGTATTACAGAGCTGATTTCAACTACCAGTGTGAAGGCGGCGTTAAGGACACCATGCAGCAAGGGATACTAACCGAGGTCCTGGACCGCATTAAAGGAGTAGTTCACTTAAAAATAAAACTTTTGCTTATAATTTACTCACCCCATGTCATCCAAGATGTCCATGTCTTTCTTTCTTCAGTTGAAAAGAAATTAAGGTTTTTGATGAAAACATTCCAGGATTTTTCTCCATATAATGGACTTCAGTGGGAACCAAACGGTTCAAGGTCCAAAAGACAGTTTCAGTGCAAACTGTTGAAAGGGCTTTAAACGATTCCAGACGATGAATAATGAAACTTATCAAGCGAAACGATCGCTCATTTAAAGGGGTCATGAACTGGCTTTTTAAATGTTTTATTTTGTTGTCTGAGGTCAACTTATGACGTTCACTTGGTTTTTATATTCAAAAACATAAAAATGAATAAGTTATGGGCTATTTTCTTCCCTAGTTTTCAGCCTACTTGAAAAATGCTTGGATATTATGGGTGTATCGCATTGAAGACTAGGAAGTAAACGCCCACTGCTGTAAGTGGATAACAGTTTTGCATATTATAATGAGCTTCAACTTCACGTGGGGGAATTTGTTTTGAAAACCACTGTTGTAAAATGGCAACCGGAATGATTCGCCTATACATGTTTGACCCAGAGTCCGATCCCGAATCGCAAGACAATGAACCAACAGCACCTCGAATACAACGGATACTTGTAGACACATTCACATAATTATTAGATATCAAACGATCTGTAACAATGCAATGCTAGCTGAGTAGATTATTATTTCTAAAATAAAAATATTACTCACATAAGTGTGTTGCACCACTCCTGTTGGATCCAATATAGAAGGTACAGCGCCTTTTTTAATCTTAATCGGTCTGCAAATCCAGCCTCGAACTGTGTCTTGTTCACAAAACAATCCTCGGTGAAATGAAGCGAACATAGGGATAATGTTTTACACTCATCTGCTGGAACATCATTAAAAACAAATTTTAACCAGGCATTCCTAATATTGGAATCCAGAGGAAGCTTATGCAGCGACTGTCTTCTTCCACAGCCAGGCACGGCACAACATTTTGTCAACGGAATATTTATTGCTGGTAGCTCGCTCCGGTTTGTCATCACGAGGTATGCTTTTGTTTACCTATGCGTGAATGCGCGAAATCGAGTGGGCGGGGCTAAACCGGCCATGTTGAAGTCGGCGTTGATGAGCGGGTGGGGTTTTAGCGTCATTGACGTCATACTTCCACACTTTCAAAAACGAGATGTTTGTTGAGGCTGGTGTCAATAAAAGCTTTTATTGGACTAACAAGGTCGTTTTCAGTTCTGAAACTTACAGGATATTCTTATAATATGATGACCTGATGTCAAAAGCTCAAGGAATATTTGATTTCTCAGTTCATCACCCCTTTAAGAAATAAATAACAAAGTTTAAGTTTTATAAGCTCAAACGCTCGTCGTAACTCTCCTGTTCGAACTTTTTCCGAGTCATTTGGTTCATTCAACGAACGAAATGAACAGAATTGACTTGAAAAAAGTTTCGTTCATTTTGATGAACGAGTTCGAACAGGAGAGTTACGCTGTCAGCTTATAAAACTTAAGCTTTGTTAATTTCTTTTTGAAATGGCTGATCGTTTCGCTAGATTAGACCCTTATTCATCATCTGGAATCTTTTAAAGCCCTTTGAACAGTTTGCACTGAAACTGTCTTTTGGACCTTGAACTGTTTGGTTACCAGTAAAGTGCATTATATGGAGAAAAATGCTGGAATGTTTTCATCAAAAACTTTATTTCTTTTCGACTGAAGAAAGAAAGACATGGAGCATCTTGGATGACATGGGGGTGAGTAAATGATCAGCAAAAGTTTTTTAAAAGTGAACTACTCCTTTAAGAGATGTCACTTGAGTGAAAAATGACCAAACTGCAGCACATCTTGGCCGTGTGATGCGAACAACTTCACTAGAAAATGCTATATTGCTTGGCACAGTTAGCTAATATTCATGTTTTTCTGTATGTTTCCCACCTCAGGGACTCCGAAGGACGCAAACTCTGCAAAAAAGTCAAGGTAGATCCCAGCTCAAAAACCAAAGGAGTCGAGGTCCTGCATTACAAGTAAGAATAGTCTTCATTTTCTGAGATCCATGTAACAATGGTAGATGAAGATCTTATGAATTATTACTAAGAACCATGAACTCGCAGCAATTGATCTTGTAGTTTTGTGTTCCTTTTAGGGATGGGACCTTCCACACGGAATACAACAGACCATCCACATTTAAGGTAGTTTTTCTGAAAGCTGCATTTTGATGATGGCATTTCTAGCAAAAATCACAGCTTTTTTTTGAAGCCTCTTTCAGAATCCAGTTTATCAATATTTCTTTGTTAGACATGGATTGACAATCCGCTTTTGCAGAAAATACCGTCTGTGCATTTTTGGATGCACACTCTGTCATCTGTTAGTGGATGATTTGCTCTTTGTTGTTATTTACCCGCTTGACGCCCACCGTTTTCCCATGGCTGTTATTTCATAGTACTCAGCCTCAAGCAGCAGAACTAGAAGTCCAAGCTTCATGAGTAGACGAATCAAATTCGTCTCCCATTGGTTTCTCTCACCTATCTCATTCTCCACACGCCTTTCAGCTCAATTATGAGCGAATGTGATGAGGCATTGATGAATGGCTCTGGAATGAGGAGAGCTGTAATGTGAATATGTTAAAAATGAATGAGATGAGCTAGGCTGGATGATGAAACAGTGATAGGACAAGTTCGCTGGCGCCACTGGTGTGGAAAAAAATGGAGAGCTCTTATTAAATGCACCTGCTGTTAAGTACCACATATTGCTCTTCATCTTCCCCTGGTATAGCATTATAACACTGTACTTTGAGCACTTTATGTCAAGGGAGTGATTAGTTCCTAATGTCTAGGATTCATAGATTAGGAACTAAATTAGTGTAATTGCGCAAGAGTGAAACATTTTTGATGATTGGTGATAAGTCTCCATACTTTTTATGTTCAAGTAATACCATGCTTAGAACAAGTTTTAATATTACTCCAATTAGCAAAATGATAAAGTCCAAATTTCAGTAGTTAAAATGTAAATGTCCAATAACCAATTTCACAGCAAATACTAATGTTCCAATAAACATACTCCTTTTACAAAAGTAAAAAATAAAAAAATAAAAAAGATAAATGCTCTTGTAAATATTACGAACTGACTCAGTACTATACTGCAGAAATATTTGTGGTTGCATTTTATTTTTTTATAAATTATTCTAGTAACATGAAAGAATGTAATATGTTTATTTACTGCAGACTGCATTAAATTGATTAAAAGTTAAAAAAATGAATATTTTTACATTGTTACAAATAAATATATTTCAAATAAATGCTGTCCTTTTGAACTTTCTGTTAATCAAAGAATCCTCCAAAAATTTATCACAGTTTACACAAAAATATTAAGTTGCAAGTTGATTTTAGCACCGATAATAAGAAATGTTTCCTCTTGAGCAGCAAATCATCATATTAGAATGATTTCAGATAACTACGGTGATCATTTAGATTCATAATTCATATATATATATATATATATATATATATATATATATATATTATTTATTTTTATTTTTTTTTTTAAATTGCAATTATATTTCACAGCATAATTGTTTTATTTTGATCAAATAAATGCAGCCTTGATGAGCATAGGAGACTCTTTCAAACCATTAAACATTTTTGAACAGTAGTGTTCATCCTATTATTGTTTATCCATACCTCTAATTTCACAGTGATTCACTTATAAAAAGAAATAAATGCACTTGCAGTTTCTTTTGACGGTGAAAGATGATTCTCTAATGGTCTCTTTTCAAAGTTTCTATCTATTCTCTCTTCTCTCTTAGTCCATGGTGGCTTTCCTGAAAGACCCTTCAGGTGCCCCCTGTGGGAGGAGAACCCTGAGGCTAAAGATGTTGTTCACATAGAGTCAGAGAAGGTAAGTATTGCTCTCTGAAGCACACTGCAGCGAAGATCGGTTTCTGCTGAGTATTTATCAGGTGTGGGAATGTCACACAGAACAAAAGACTTGAAGCTGAGCAATCTGCAACAGAAGAGCCTACCTATTCTTCTGTCTCTAGAGGCTAAATCTGGCAGCTGGTCTGTGTATCCAAGTGTGGTTTTAAAGGTGCCCTATAATGGTTTTTTAAATTATTTTATATGTTTCCTGGGTTGCCCTTATAATGTTAGTATGTTTTTTAGATCAAAAATAGTCATAATTTAGAAATAAAAGGCATTTTTCCTAGCCTGATTTTAGCCTCTGCTTTGAACACTCTGTTTGAAGGGGCGTGTCTGCTGTGTGTAACCGGCCTCTGCTGTGATTGGCTGACATGCTTGCATATGAAATAGCTATGTATTACATGTGAAACTCTCTCGAATAATTTTACTACAGCTATTATAGGTTTTACTATTACAGCTATCGAGATTAACCAATCGTGAGATGTTTTTGAAGTATTTAGATCTATTCCCATCACATAAAGTGTTGCTGTTATGAGCATTGAGCAAGCAGATGACAGTCTGTCGATCGCAAGGATGAAGATCTTATCATTGTAATGCAGTTTCTGCCTTCTCTGCTTTCACTAATGCAGACACGATGATGTAAATACAGTAAGAGTTCGTAACGTGCGTCATTGAATTCATAACGAGTTTGGCAAGTGTCCAGATAAACTCGCGCTGTGATTGTTCTTTGATCGCTTTCTTTCTGTATATAATTCACAATTTAAATACGATTTTTTTTCATCCTACTAAAAGAAACGATGTGAAGTCACTGGCCTGACTCACTGATGCATAAACAGTATTGAACGATTTTAAAGTGAAAGATTACCTGTCTGAACTTGAACAACAACACATCAGCTCGATCCGAGATTTCAGGGGTGTTTTTTCAAAAATGAGATTTAAGTAAGAAGGAGAAAACAATGGTGTTTGAGACTTACTGTATGTCATGTCCATGTACTGAACTCTTGTTATTTAACTATGCCAAAATAAATTCAATTTCACATTCTAGGGCACCTTTAAATGCCTTAAAGTTGCTTCTAAAAATTCAAGACCCAAGGTTGAAATTATAATTGTGATAATATTTTCCAAACATTACAGTATTGATAAACATCATTTTTGTCAGGAAAGTTCAACTATGAATTCATGGCCCTATCATTCAACCGGCAAGTGTTTTTTGCTAATTTCAGCTTGACGAAGTTATCTTTTTCACTAGGGAAGCACTGATACCGATACGGTATCTGGTATTGGCCTCTACCACATTTTCTAAAATAATCGTACTCGTTAAAAGCCCCCTATACTGGGGACCCGATACCATGGTCTGAGAAATGCCGAGTGCCTGCCCACAGGCCCCGGCTGCAGCTCAGAGCGGGGAGATGGCGAGGCGAGACATGTCAGCTGTGTGGAACAGTTAAGCGCGGGTCAATGTAACAACCCGCACCCTACCGACGTTTTCAACTACCCGCCCACTACTCGGACCGCAAAAAAAGTAAGAAAATATTGTACCCGACCCGCTTCCTGACCGTATTTTTTAGTAGTACATGCTCATCATAGCGTCATTGGGCCATAGATGTGTAACAACACAGCATCGCAAGAAGACGTAGCCTACACATAACAAAGCCAGCACTTTGGTCATCATCTTTCATTATTTCGGTAAATGTCTCCCACACTTACTCTTTCTATTTGTGTCTTCACCTTTTCTCTTGCCGCCTCCATCTCTCTGCAGACTAGTGATCATAGACATGGCCGTATACGTAACGTTCTTTTGAACCGGTTCTTTTTAATGAACCGGTCGAACCAGTACACTAAATCGAACTGAATCGTTCGAAAGTGTTCGCGGTCTTGCGTCAGTGCTGATCCACAAGTTACTAAAGTTACTCACTTTCAGACATGCCTGACAGTCCCTCCGAGTCGAAAATAACACAATATCCTGAATTATATTTTACTCCAGTAACTCCAGCAGTTCACTGAACTGAGACATGTTGGTGCCACTGCTGAGAGAAGTGATGAGCACGAGCAGCTGATACTGCGCATCCGCGTACTACCGAACGCAGAGGTACAGCGGTTCTCGGGTCACCAGGACAGAACTGAGAACTGTTTAGACTGAGCTTGTGTGTCATCTTCGTGCCAGTTATTCAGCCAATAAAGTGTAGGCCTATATATTTCATAGAAAATTGTATCTAGTACTATATAAATACAAAGGTTTAATTGGCATCTTTTTCCAAACGACCCGACCGACCGCGACCCGAATATCATTAAAAATATTTTTGGATGACCCGTAACTGCGGGTAACCGCGGGTGACCGCAGGCACCCGCTCATTTTGGATCAACCCGCGCATCACTGGTGTGGAACTATTTCAAAGTGAATGGCTTTGTGTTAGGAGAATAAGTTTACTTGTAGTCGCCAAGTTACTTATAGTCAGTTGAATGTCTGTTGGGGGACCAACAAAATAACGTGTTAGCAGATATTAAGCTGACAGTCTACTAATACTCTAATGACAGTTAGTTGACATGTAGTTGAAAAGTTACTTATAGTTAGTAGAATGTCTAAAGTGGACTATCGAAATAAAGTGTTACCCAAGTAATTTAATCAAGCACCTAAAATCCTGTATATAAAAATATTTAAATAATGTTTGTTTTTTTTTATTAAGTACTCGGTATCGGCGATTACTGAAATGCAAGTACTCGTACTCGTTTTCCCAAAAAAGTGGTATCGAGTGCATCCCCTATTTTTCACGTCCTGCGTCATTTTGTTTAAATAGTAAGTGTAATTGACCCTTCGCTAAGCCACGCCCGAAAACCGCCACTGGCCAATCATGTCTTAGCAACCGTAACTATGCGCGGGAGGTCTGGCAAGCTTTCGAACGAGGGAAACATGCCGAAGCATTGTGCGTATGGATTGTGCAAATCTGATACCGGTAACTGTTATACTAAAAGTTTGGACGGGGGAGAGGAATTGTTTTCTTTCCAGAAAATCTAAAAGCCAAGGGGAGAAATGATTAGCGTGATCTAGCATCTATGACCCATTCACAAGTTACTGGTAAGTTAAATGTCGACATGCTTAACAAGAACACCTATTGCTTGTAAATATTGACGGTTCTTTGGTCATAATGATAACGTAAAATAAGACGATTAAAGAGACAAGACAAAGGCTCACTGACCTACTTTAAAATATTTTTCAGCATTTTGTTAATCGACGTCCTACTAACGTTACCCCTTACTAAGTAACTTAACCCAATCCGATACGCGGCTCTCCCGGTATTAGTGTTATTCCACAAGATTTATTGATAAGCTGTTTGATTTATAATTATTAAGATTATTTTCACATACCCTGCTGTGTACATAGCTGTTCCTCAATTTGTGTTTCCTATTTGACGGTCAGCGTATGAGCTGCTTGCGCTGGGAGCTATAACGTTAGGCTTTAACTTCAATTTTTAAGAAATTATTCTCTAATCAGTTGCATATAATGTCGTGAATATATCCCTCGAATGCATACTGTAGTCCCTTTTGTCTCGCACTCTCAGATATTTCACTTGTTCGCCGAAAATTACTAATTATCTCATTGGGAATGTCTGACACCGGGTGCATCCACACTATAATAGATGGGCCAGCCGTGAAAGCTTGACAGGCGTAGCAACAGTAACTAGGGAGGGCGGGGCTTCAGCGAAGGGTCTATTGTGCCTTTTTGTGTGCCAGTGGGCGTGCTGGTCTGAAATTGGGGTGTGTTCAGACGCATTCTTGGCACGTTGCTATTTTGAGGCAACTGAAATAGACTGCGCCATTTGACCAACAAAAAAACACTTTTTTTTTTTTTGTAATTTAAAAAACCTGAGACCCGCAGTGACCGCTGCTGTCAGACTCTAAAATGGAGAGCAACTGGAGTGACGCAAGTAGCTTTGCAACAGCACGTTATTTTCAATAGTGCGTGTTCTCTGTAGGCGTACATTCATATTGATATTCTGCCGCTATTTGAAAAATTCCAGCAAAATGCGTCGGCGTGTTTGTCGACCCCAGAGGATTAACTTTAGCCTAACCATAAATTGTGATTAAAATATACATGATCACTCACATCAATATGCCGCTCCGTTTGTTGGAGTCCATACAAGAGGAGCAGTGTTTGGCACTGCGTGTGAAGCTGTGTGGAGAAGCCTATGTCCACCTCTATTTCGTTACCATCCTGATCACTGTACTAAACACAGATAAATCTATGCTAACTTAAAGCTATCCTAACTGTACTATGCTAATAACTAACTAGGCTACACAAAATAATCTAAATAACTATATAAATGCTATGCTAAATAGATGCTACAATACTCTATCCTGATCATTTTCGAAAATTCCTAATTCCAACTCTTGACTCGCAGTGGTTTTGACGAAACAAGATGTTTTTTAAACGGCCGAGGCGTGGTAGCTCGTACCAAGGGCGTGGGGAGCTGAAACCTGAATACGTCATAAAGAACCACAAACATCCAATAGGAAAATTCAACTGCAGTAGCCACCGTTCAACCTGAAGAGGGCAGCACTAAGACGTTTTTACACCATATATTGTAGAATTAAAACACTTTATACCCAAATGTCAAAAAAGTTACTCAAATCAATGATCAGCACTAATAAAGACCCATACAGATCATTAACTAAAAAAAGTTAGTAATATGCGCCTATAGGCCATTGCACAATGCACTTACACTCTGCTTATCACACACACAGGGATGCGCAGCAGCACACAAACTAGCCAATATATGACAAATAAAAGGATTACAATGTAAAAGGTTAATATTGTGTACATAAAGACATGGTGGAATCCTGTTTGTCCCGTAGATGGTCTACTTGCTCGCTTTAACCTCACGCACGAGCAGATCCGTTTGCGCTCTGGCAAATTCCGCCATGTAAATAGCAATTCACCATGGCGTGAGCGCAACTGCCTTTTAAAGGTATTGGGTGATGAAGACTCTGAATTATTTATTGCACGTTATGCCCAAAACACATCCATTACTCATTAACAAATCTAAGTGCATGGTCTAAAGTGCACGTCACAAGTGCGTTTAGGGCGTGTCCTAATCCACTTTTGCTTGTTTAATGACGGGAAAAATGGTTGGCGCTTCCGGTGCATGAGCTAAAAGGGTTGTCCCTAATCTCTAAAAATAGGGCCCTCAATGTTAATGTAAATATTTTACATACTTTATATTGAAATACATTGCACTGTCCTGCAATGTTCTGCAATTGTGTGTTTTAAAAAACAAAAATCCGATGACTGTGGCAGATTCAGTCAAAAACAACTACACTGTGCTGGTGTGTGATGGAGTAATGAAGCTATGAAGTGGAGTAATGAACCTGCTAATGAAAGGCCAGGGAATCTCAACTCTTCTTTGTTGGTTTACTGAGATCATATGAAACTTTACTAAAAGTTATAGCCACTCAACCCAGAGTTTGACTCCTTCACTTTGTCCTGTTTGGCCCGCAGGATTTCCGGAAACTGCTGAAAAAAGAGAGCGGCCCATCCTCATGATGTTTTACGCCCCATGTGAGTCACCACTGTTGGTAATCTTCCACCACTAGACACTTCATATGATGCAAACTGTGTGCAATCATGCAAGATGTACCAAATTCTAGCAAAACAGATCTTGTAAAGTGTGATTGAGTGGTGTGCCTTAATCAATGCAGGTTGGTAATGTGGCCGTGATCTCATTAAGATGTCCAGCATTTGTCAATGCACTATTAGCAAGAGTTTAACATTCAAAGACTCATCTTGAGTCCTTGTGTAGTGCTCAGAGGAACCCATTAGCTCATTACTGCAATAGTTAAGTCTTGTAGATGAGGAAATCAGCTGAAGTCATATTTAGATTGACATTTAATTTTTTCCCTCCAAGACTCCAGACAGTATCCATTGAAAAGTGCTTCTTAAAGCTACAATGTGTATTTTTTTTTTTCGCCGCTAGGGTTCACTAACCTCTTACAATAACAAAGGCGTAGGTTGATGACGCATAAGCGGAATTATGGAACTTGTTCGTCAAGCTGATGGATCTAATAATGTTTATGGATGAGTATATACACTACCGGTCAAAAGTTTAAGATCGGTAAGATTTTTTATGTTTTTAAAAGAAGTCTCTTCTGCTCACCAAGGCTGCAATTTTTTTATAAAAAATACACAAAATACACAGTAATATTGTGAAATATTATGATAATTTAAAATGACTATTTTATGTTAAAGGGGTGGTTTACTGCTCTTTTTCTTTGCATGATTCTGTTTATGGGGTGCAATATAACATCTATCTGTGGTTTTTCTTTTTTTAAAAGTCTTATTTTTCATAAATTTCACCTTTATTGTCAGCCGCGCTCTCCTCTGTCCTCTGACGAGCGGTTCACTTCCTGAGTCTATGAAAACACTCCCTCAGAACCACGTAGCAGGCTCAGATTGGTTCGTTTGGGCCGGTGTGTTGTGATTGGCTAAACTGTCGCTCACGTTGTCCGGAAGATTAACGCCCATGACCTTTACGGGCGAAGCGGACGGGCATGCCAAATGTGGATACCATAGACGGTGGATACACGTAAATAATGATGTCGAGACTGCAGTATCAGTGAGGCAGAATCAGACCGAGAAAGCCACGACGAATCGAGTCAAGCAGAACCTCACCACACACGGCTCATAATAAAGGTTTCTGAATGATAATTTGCTTCATTTTTTAACTTAATACACGTTTGTTTTACACAATAGCATCTGACTGGCAACAATAGCAACTGACTGGCTAACTAATGTTAAACACAAACAGCGTTTGCAGGTTTACGTTCTTGATCAAATCAAAAATAAAGTCATAAAGCATATATAAACTCAGCAAAAAAAGAAACGTCCTCTGACTTTCAACTGTTTTTTTTCTTTCAGTAAACTTAATGTGTGTAAATATTTGTATGAACACTAAAAGAGTCAACACCATAAGACATAAACTAAAAATGTTTCACAGACATGTGACTAACAGAAAGAGAATAATCTGTCCCTGAATGAAGGGAGGCTCAAAATCAAAAGTACCAGTCAGTATCTGGTGTGGCCACCAGCTGCTTGAAGTACTGCAGTGCATCTCCTCCTCATGGACTGGACCAGATTTGGCAGTTATTGCTGTGAGATGTTACCCCACTCTTCCACCAAGGCACTTGCAAGTTCCTGGACATTTCTGGGGGGCCCTATGGCCCTAGCCCTCACCCTGCGATCCAACATCTTTCTTTGCATCAGCATCTTTCTTTGGGTGTTTTTCACAGTCGGTAGACAAGTCTCTTTAGTGTCCTGCGTTTTTAGAACTGTGACCTTAAGTGCCTACTCTCTGTAAGCTGTTAAGGTCTTAAAGACCATTCCACAGGTGCATGTTAATTAATTGATTATAGTAAATTGAACATGCATGGAAAACATTGTTTAAACCCTTTACAATGAAGATCTGTAAAGTTATTTGGATTTTAATAACATTATTGTTGAAATACACAGTCCTGAAAAAGGAACGTTTCTTTTTTGCTGAGTTTATATGAAAAATACATTTACAACATTAGTATTATAAAAAAATATCATGTCCATAATGTTTGTACACGTTTGCCGTAGACACAAAATAGCCAAACTAGTAGCCCATATAAAGCCTACAAAGCCAGCACTGGCATTTGAAAAAAAAAAAAAAAACACAACGCTACGTCGGGAATTATACATGCAAATACATTTAAAATGATGAAGTCTTAGCCTACTTACAGGTTGTGGCCCAACAACTGCTGACTTTTAACTGCTGGTTTTAAAGTTGGATCTGCTTCATGATTTAGAAACCGATATTGAATTCGATGAGAGATTCTGGAAGCTGTCTCTCGTAAATGCGCAGCACAGAGAGCTAGATTACGATCGTCACTTTCAGGAATATAATCAAACACAAATTGTATCCATTGTTGTTGAAGTATAGTGTCCGTGGGAAGTCCGAAACACAGAAGACCTGACAGCTGCGTGAACACAACTCACTCAACGAGAAGCAGCTGAAATATGGTCATGCCCTTTCCTGCATATTCCAGAGGGAGTGGTTGATGAAAATGTGTGGGTTCAGTGACGTACCATAACCCAGCTGTAGTCCAAAACGAGTCGTTTTGTAGGCAATTTTACTTCCTGATTTTTAAAAGACGATATCTCTGCTTACACTGAACTTTCAGTGCTGCAACTTTGCAGATACTGTTTATGCACCAACAGCAACATTACACACTATTTAAAATGAAAAAAGTGAAATCGCTATGCTCCAAAAACATGTATGATTATTATCCATGTTGAAAACAGTTTTTTACATTTTTATTTCAGGATTCTTTGATGAATAGAAAGTTCAAAGAACAGCATTTATTTAATTAGAATCTTTTCTAACATTATAAATGTCTTTACTGTAACTTTTGATCAATGTAACTCATCCTTGATGAATAGAAGTATTGATTTCTTATTTATTTCCCCCAAAAATAAAATACAAATTCTTACTGACCCCAAACTTTTTAAAGGGTAGTGTTTAATGTAACAAAAGCTTTCCATTTCAGATAAAAGCTGTTCTTCTGAACTTTCTATTCATCAAAAAATCCTGAAATAAAAATGTAAAAAACTGTTTTCAACATGGATAATAATCATACATGTTTTTGGAGCATAAAATCATCATATTAGAGTGATTTGTGAAGGATCATGTGACACTGAAGACTGGAGTAATGATGCTGAAAAATCAGCTTTTTTTCAGAGGGATGAATTCATTTTAATATATATTAACATAAAAAAAGTCATTTTAAATTGTCATAATACAGATATTTCACAATATTACTGTGTTTTTTGTGTGTTTTTTATAAAAAATTGCAGCCTTGGTGAGCAGAAGAGACTTCTTTAAAAACATAAAAAATCTTACCGATCTTAAACTTTTGACCGGTAGTGTATATTGATGTTTTTAACATGACTGTGGTATGAAGATTGCTAATGAGAGACACGGCAAGTGCCGCGGATATAAAGGAATAAGGACATTTCATTCCACCGAACTATCGCAAGTGCTGAATTAATACTCAAACAGACGAATTATTTGACGAATTAAACTTGAGGTAATTCAGGGCTTTTTCACTTGGTTTTACTACACTATCACAATAAACTGCATTTGAGTGTGTTGAAAGTTATAATGTTATTCTGTGTGTTAGTTTGTTGGCTGGATGACACTAGCAGAAAGCTAGATCAACATTAGAATAACAAACAGATGATATTACTAACATTTCATCATGTTTTGCTATATAACATTGATTCGTTTTTTCTAAATTTGCTCACCTGTTTAATAAAGTTCATGCAAGAGCTCTGTCAAGTTGAAGTTTGTCATGGACGTGGAGCTCTCGGCAATCTATTTCTCCTTTTGTCCCAAAGGTTTGCTTGCTATGGTCCATAATATTTAACGAACAACAACAGTGTGCAGTGTGCCGCTAGAGCGTAACGCAGTTGTCCACGTCTGTCGCCATGGTTACTATGGCAGTACAAGCGGAAACCAGGTATAACGCAGATATTACGTCATTGATAGGCGGCAAGTGAACATGGGACGAGCTATTATTTAAAATTGTAATTTCTCTAAAATTAAAAATCTTCGGGAACTTTTGGGATATTGTAAATACAACTGCAGGAAATTGCACACTGTGCAAGTGATTTTGGATATTATATAACATCTTACATATTGTAGCTTTAAGGTTAGATTAGATCATCACTATAACTATTGCTCATAAATAAATTTAGGGAATAAATTGACTTGCAGTTTGGGATCAGTAGGTTTTTTGTTTGTTTGTTTTTTTAAGAAATTAATAATTTTATTCCATAAGGATGCAATAAATTGGTCAAAAGTTGCAGTTAAATCATTTACAATGTATCGGAAGACTTCTTTCTCAAATAAATTCTGTTCTTAATAACATATTCATCAAAGAAGCCTGAAACAAATATAACGGTCCCACAAAAATATTAAGTAGCTCAATAGTTTTTTAACATTGATAATAATTGGACATGTTTCTTGAGCACCAAATCTGCATAGTAAAAATTGAAATGTTATTTCATTTATATATAAAATTATATATATATATATATATATATATATATATATATATATAATTTTCTTCTAAAATGACCATTTTTATCAAGCTTGTATATTTAAGTTCAGTAATTGTCACTTAAATGACAATTAATAGGTAATCTTCATTGCCATTTAAGTGAAATTACTGAACTTTAATATACAAGCTTGATAAAAATGATCATTTTAGAAGAAAATTTCAAATGGCACTTAGAGGCTTTTGCATCTGAACTCTTCATATATATATATATATATATATATATATATATATATATATATATATATATATATATATATATATATATATATATATATATATATTATATTTTTTTATTTATAAAGTGTAATAGTATTTTACAATATTACTGTTTTTACAGTGTTCTTGAGTATATAAATGCTGTATTGATCATCATAAGAGTTTTCTTTCAAAACAATTAAAGTATCTTACCAACCCCACTCAGATTTTGGCAACGGTTTAAATTGGTCACACACATTTGGCACTTTGATCAGATGGTAACCTGCTTGGTTTAAAAGTGATGGTAACACTAGTTTAGAAGTCCAATTCTCACCATTTACTATTTGCCTATTAGCATGCATATTAATAGGATATTGGCTGTTTGTTAGTATTTATAAAGCACATATTAATGCTTCATTCAGCATCCATAATCTACACCCCTTAATAAGCAATAATTAGAAGTTTATTGAGGCAAAAGACATAGCTAATATTTAGGTAATAGTGAGAATTGGACCCTAATCTAAAGTGTGACCAAAAGGGACTTCTGTGTTAACTGTGATTTATATAATGCTACACTATTGACAATAGATCTTATTTTGCTCATGAAATTTCATCTAATATTTCTCTAATGTGACCGCACCTGAACCTCTATCATCTCTTCTACATGCAGGGTGTGGTGTATGTAAAAGGATGCAGCCCATTTTTCAACAAACAGCCACTGAGACAAAAGGAAAATATGTAAGTACAGTAATGTTTAGAATCATGGCCTATCCTATCGAATTCCTCTGCTTTCTTTTTATTTCTTCTTTTTTTCTTCTAGTACTTTATCTCAACCAAAATTTTGATCATATCTGGTACAGTTGTTGAATCACTTAACAGGTGGATGTTTTGTGAAACCATTGATGTCCCTTTTTGACAGAACGTTTCAGTTCCCCCTCATTAAAGCAAGAGGCAATTTTGCTTAAAAGCCCTTTTGCTGATTTCATAGTACAGTTATAGGATGTACTTCATGCTGTTGAAGTCTATGGTGAAGTATGGATTATATGCCAACTCAGCTCAATATCTCTATGTGCACTGCCGAGAGACCCAAAGTACCCTTCACCACACATTTTTCTCTCTCAGTCCTTCTCTTTTAATCTCCCCATCTCACATCACAGAATGTACACAGAAGCACAAACATTGATGGTTGAACATTCATTCAAACTTAAACTGTCCAAAGTGAATCGTTTTGAAAGGAGACTGTGAATGTCAAAGCTGGAATGTTGTCAATGTGGAAGCTTGCGCAAGTCAAGAGAACATTATTATCGTGCAGCTGAAGGTTCTTATGTTCCTTTTTAAAACGTTACTTTGTTCCTTTTATCCAACGGTAAACCTAAAAATCTATTGTATGAAGAAAAACACAACAAGGAGATTTTATTTATTGCTATTATGTTAACAATAAGGTTTCATTTGTTAACATGACTTAATGTCATTAGGTATCATAAACTAATCATGAAAAATGCTTGTACAGCAATTATTAATTTAATAGCTACTTGATATTACCATTCAAAGGTTTGTCCTTGGTAGAAAAAAAAAATTATATATATATATATATATATATATATATATATATATATACAGCTATGGAAAAAATTAAGAGACCACTGCCAAATCAGCAGTTGCTCTAACATATATAGCCTAAATAAATCCAGAGCAACTGCTGATTTGGCAGTGGTCTCTTAATTTTTTCCATAGCTGTATATGTATATATATATATATATATATATATATATATATATATATATATATGTATATATATATATATATATATATATATTAGTGCTGTAAACGAATTAAAATATTTTAATTAACGATTAATCGCATTAATGTCATAATGTTCTAACTCGCGATTAATCGCGCATTTGTATCTATTCTTAATGTCTTTTGATTTCTTTTGTTACATTTTTTTTAATTTTAATGTACTTATCAGACATGGAAAAGTGGATTGGCTTGTTTTAGTGCAAATGTTTTTTTTATTATTATTATTGAAAATAACATTGGAATAAGTGTTAAATTTCACTCTCTAACATACTATAGCCTAAATAATCTCTCACACAATGTAACACTGTGCCATCAATAAAAGGGTGAAAGAAATACTAGAGGAGAGTCCTGATATTGACGAGGGGGTGAAGAGATTTGCATCAGTCTGTGTTTGTGTGTGTGTGTGTTTGGCCATCATCAAGTAGGTGTTTCAGGCTGGACGTGCTGCGATGATGATAGCTCAGATTCATAATGACAAAACAGATCACTTCGGTTCTTGTGAATGGGACAATTGGCAACTTTCTAAAAGGTAAACTTTACATTCAGAATCTCATTGGCATCCATTTCGACGTCTAAGCTCGTCATCCACTCAAAACATAACGTTACTATTCGGCCGGCTCGCAAGCTGAAGCGATGTGTGCGGCACAAAGCGGCCTTGCGGCTGCGCTTGATACCCATTCATTTCAATGGCTTGCGCCGCGCAAGACGGGTCGTTTCGTCTGCTTCGACCAAAGCGCCAAGCGATGCTGGCTAACCAGAAACAAAACAACAGGCACGCCGCACACAGTCGTTTCGGCTTGCGAGCCGGCTTGAGTGGATGAGCGAGCGCGAGGGTGAATGAATCAGGACGCATGCCGCGTCCTGTTGCAAAGGTATGTGAAAAACTTACAAAGTTTGCTAGGACAAAAGACCGTGTAATCGTGCGATAAAAAATTAACGCGTTAAAATGGGTTTTGTTAACGCCGTAACAACCGTTAACTGACAGCCGTAACTCAACAGCCTATATATTTATATATATATAATTTTTTTTTGAGAGAGACTTCTACCAAAGCTGCATTCATTTGATTACAAATGAAGTAAAAAACAAAACAAAAAAAGAAAACATTAATATTGTGAAATATTATTAGAATTAAAAATAAATAAATACATATATATATATATATATATATATATATATATATATATATATATATATATATATATATATATATATATATATATATATATATATATATATATATATATATATATATATATATATATATATATATATATATATATATATATATATATATATATATATATATATATATATATATATATATATATATATATATATATATATATATATATACATATATATATATATATATATATATAAATGTATAATATGTTTATACTTATTTCCTATTTACCCCAGTCTTTCAGTGTTACATGTTCCTTCAGATATCATTCTAATATGCTGATTTTTTTATAATAATTAAAGGATTAAAACTGTTGTGCTGCTTAGTATTTTTGTGTTAACCGTGGCAATTTTTTTTTAATTCAGGGTTTTTTTTTTTAAATAGAAAGTAAAAAAAAACAGCGTAATATAAAACTTTTGTAACATTTATTAATGTCTTAATTGTCACTTTTGTTCAGTTTATAACATTGTTGCATGAGTAGAATTATTCATTTCTTTCAGAAAAATCTTACTGGTCTCAATTTTTAACAGTTATGTATGCTAACATTTTTGTTATGTACTATCATTAGTATAAGTATTATGACCATTTAATTAACAAAAACCGTAGATGATCATTAATCTGCTTTAATACATTTTAGTTAATTCTTAGTTCATGATACCTATTCATTAACTAACGTTGACAGATTGAACCTTATTGTATATATAAAATCCTTTTAAAATTTATTTTATTTTTTTCACATACGGAGGATTTAAGCAGTGTTAATTTCTCTAACCCTGGACCGATGAGTTTGCACTAGAAAATAAGCTGCTCGTTTGAGAGATTTACATAATGAATGGGTAGCTTCCTGTTATGGATGCGATGTGTAGATTTGCTGTCTCCTGTGTTTCTAGAGTTTCCCCGTGTTTGTCGAGAAGCTGATCAGCGCTGCAGAAACATTGATGGATTTGGCAAGTAATCGCTGGTCAGCAGAGTTTGTCTGCATATTTTTCATTGGCCTGACGGATGCAAACGGAAGCACAGGAACTATTGTGACACTCTGGGATAATATGCATTTATTTTAGAATTCATTATCAAGCATGGCCTGTCATAGCAGTGCAGTTTGTTTGAAATTAGGGCACAAGCTATATATATATATTTTTTTTCAACTTAGCAATGTTACGCGCCATCAAATGAATGAGTTTTTTTTTCTGTTTTGATGCTTTCAAACACAATGCAATTCAGTCTGTTGTGACTTAAAGTAAATTTCTTCCAAAACCAAAGTGAGTTGAAATTGTTTAGAGAATGCTATTAGCATGTCAGGTCAAGCCTGCAATGTCATGAAAGAGTTGGATATTTACCACGTGCCACTTCACTGCATGCCATCTCTATCGTCAAGACTTTCAGCGTGCACTGATGTGGCCATTCATCTTCATTTTCCTGTGTTGGAGGTGCTAGACAGGGATTGTTTGTTTGGAGTTTAATTCATTGCTTTGGTGTAGGTGTTGGCTGGGATGAACGTTCACCGCGCAGTTTGACGGGCTCAAACAGGAGTTCAGCGTCAAGGGCTACCCAACCTTCTGCTACTTTGAGTAAGTTTGATTCCGTGCAAAAACTTCTTAAAGGGTACATATCATGCTTTTAAATCATTCATTTTTACTTATAAATCATACATTTGTGGTCTATATAAAGCATAACTGCAATGCTTGGGTCTGAATTCCTCATTATTATAGCTCCACAGGCCCCTTTTCTACCCCTTTTCTGATGTGCTTCTGTGAGCAAGTCGTTTCAATGCGGCCCCTTTAAATAAAAAGGCGTACCGTCTTACCCCGCCTGCTCTCCAGGTCGCTGAGTTCACGGTCAGTTCAACTAAGGTTCAACTCTCTAGCGTTTGACCATTATTGTAGTTTGATAAGAGATACGATTACTATAGCTTCAAAGAACATTTTTATTCACACGTTAACAAAATGTCAACAACGGAAGACTTGTCCACCAAGCCTTACATATTCGAGCCAGAGCGAGCGATTTGGAAAAGATGACGACGAACCTGCAGAACAACGTCTTCATATGGAGGCAGTGGTATGTAAGTTAACTATGTTGTGTTATTAGTGAAAGTCGACTATTTTGCTTGTTAAAGCAAGCACACTGACAAGATAAATGACTGCGGTCTGATCTTACCACTAAAAATCTGTATTGATAATGATATCAATAACTTGCGTTTAGAAAGCATCAGGAAACACAGCAGCTAAATGATAGAAGTCGATCGGCAAACCCTTCTGTATACTGGCTGAGGTTGTTGAAGTGGGGATCCTTGAAGTGCTTCAGGTCACTACATCTAACAACCGAACATTTTGACTAGCCCTCTCGTAACTTCTGCATCATTGAGCTTGGAACTACAAAATCGGAGCGAGAAATAATAATGACGGATTGCTCGTAGTGTTGGACCGGTAGTCAATGTCCTTATTTGTCAGTTCTGCTGCAAATACGGTGACGTACTTGATCAAAAAACATCATAGACAACAGAAAAATCTGAACAGGTTGAAAAATATTACCAAAACAGAATATAAAGATATAAACAAAGCACCTGAAGAGAATAATTTCATCTTTTCTGTACTTATAAACACTCCAAACAGAATGCATTTAAGGGCTAAAAAAGTGGATTTTGCATGAGATGTCCCCTTTAACACAAACAACGTCACCGTATTTAACTAAGTCAAATGGACTAATTTGCCAAACATTAGAGCTGAGTGATATAGCTATAAAGGATCTTTTTATATTTTTCAGCCTTTTAATGTTACAGTATATATCTTCATTTGTATATTTGCTATGCAATGGCTCTAATGGATTTTTATTATTATTTTGGTGGCACTTTATTTTACAGTCCTTTTCCCCATGTACATACTATGTACTTATTCTAATAATTACAACAGCTAATTAATAACTAGGTACTAACCCCTGATCCTACCCTTAAAACTAACCTTTACCATTGTAGTTACCTTATATTAAATCAGTGGTTTTTATTGTTTTAATTTTGTTACTGACAAAAATACTGTTAAATAATGGAGACAGAAAGTCCAAAATAAAGATATCTCGTGAAACTTTCACTAAGTTATTCTGTTCATCGCACAAAAAGTTCCAAAAATACATAGATAAAATGTCAATTCTAGTAAATATTTTTTTAAATATTTTAAACTTATAGTTGCACAAAATGTTCTTAAACCAATTCACAATGTAGCAATGCAGGGTAAGAAGCGATTTGCATCATTTGAAAAAGTACTTGTTTTTTTCCACATAACAATCTTTGCATTTTAAATTCCAACGGTTAAAATTAATTTTTAAGACATTTTTGGGGCAGCTTTTTATATGTAGCATGCTAGAACTAATAGCCCCAGCAAAGGGGATGATTTATGTTAATGTTAATGTGTATACTCTGCATGAGGCAATTTGTCCAGAATCTTTTGCATGTATATTTATAGTCGCAGCTGTGTGCATTTAGCTTCTGTTTAGTGCTCCTTCATTATACAGCTGTTTTAACTACTTGAAGGTAATTAAACACTGTCCTTCTCGCAAATGCCAGATCTTTGCACCACACCTTCCCACCTCAGCACTGCTCTTTCGAGTCAATTGATACATCAAGTAAGGTTTTGAGTTCCCTCAGAATTTAAAAATGAAAGGCAAAATGTTTTTCAGACTCCAGATTTAGCCTGACACTAAAGTGATAATTCCGTTTGATGGACATGGGTTTTCCACTTTATTATTATATTTCTTTGTTTGGGTTGTCACAGCATTGTGGATCCTAACTGATTAGTGACAGTTACAAATGCCAGTTCACCGCCAGCGTCTCCGTTAAGCTCTCGCTTGCTGCAGATTATTCTGAGTCACGGAACGGGAGCAGATGATGGCAGATAAAACATGAGTTTCCAATGTTTGAAGCATTCTTCCACATTCAAGAGCATTTCTGTATACATTCATGATCTGCTTGTGGTTATATGGATTAGTAGGAGCACAAAGACTGCTTGCTGAGCTCTTTGATTATGCTAAGAGCCCTGGGCCAAATGGCTTAATTAGCTTTGAGTCAAACGCTCATTTAAAATGTTTATTTTGGATGGCAAAAAGCGAGCAGTGGTCTTGGATGCCTTGCGTCTCTTTTTGTACAAATATCCTAAGCTGTCTCGTGCAATTTATGTTAAGAAAATAAGTGCTAATAAATATTGACTTCTCCCGTTTAGTATGTCTTTTTTGAAAGAAGGCAAGATTTTGACCGTTTTCTTTTTTGTAAATCAATGCTAACAGCTTAAAAATCAAACTTTCTATTTTACAAACATTTGGCCATATTTTTATACAGACTGTAGAGAGAGGACAGGAAGTAATGGGATCGTGATGGGACACGATCTGCCTGGATTGGTCTGGAGTTATTGATCTTACAAACTAACCCCCTTAACCCCTTAACTGTCACTTGCCCGTATATGTGCAATCTAACTTTACTTTACTATATTACTATTAAATCCTAATCTATTCATGACAAACTATATATCATTGGAAAGGTCTAAGACTCCTAAATAGATATTTTAGGTCTGTTTTTTCTTACAAATTATGAATGAACAGTAATATTATGACAAGAGTGCGCCTCAAAAAATCAACGTCATTACAGGAGTTTCTGACCTTTGTCACAAAAAGTCGACACACACACTTTAATAATTGAAACTTTGGTTTTTAGTGCTAAAAGTTCACATATACATCACATATTTTAGTAGTTATCATAAATTAGGTATCATTTGAAAGCTTACGAACTCCAAATTCATCATGTGAAAACCTTTTTTCAATTGGACGTTGCTTTACCATAGAAACAGTATTTTTTTTTATTAGGCCCCTCCCCTTTTGGGCATCATCTTTCATAATTTATTATGAAAAACTTTTCTAATCTTGACAAAACACATATTGTCAGAAAGGTCTGAGTCTCAAGGTTCCATATTTAGTGACAGAAGTGATGTTTGGATAGAAATTTATTAATTTGTTATGGCAAAATGCATACAATTAAATTCAATGGAATTCAATGGCACCCGGTGGCTATTTTTGATATAACGCCTAAACAAAATCTTATGGGAACTTCAATTTTTGTGATATCAACTTCAAATTTGGAACATAACTTGGTTAGATATATAGCTTTCATTTTATAGTAATTTTATAGTAAAACATATTTTGTAAAATATTTATTTCATAGTAAAAAAAAACTTTCACTTTAGTTATAATCTGCTGATTGTTTTCTTTAAAACAAGACCAAACTTGGGTCTATATTCCAAAGCATTCTTGAATTACAACCATTTAAGTTTGTATAGTGTATAGTAAGTTTGTATTTTAATGTCAATTCCCAAAAAGGGGGGTGACAGGTAAAGGGTTAAAAGAAGGGTGTGCATTGACATCACTTTCCTGCCAGAAGACGCAGCCCCACTGAATGACAAAAAAGCCCAAGTGGTATTTGCTGTATCAACGTCAGCTCATCTCTCTGGACGTCTAATGGGGTTGAGGGATAGAGTTGTGGGTAGAGTTAGGGTGTGGTTTGATATTGTAGCTCTATCCATTATCAGTTTAAACTAAAGGTTGGACTCTATAGTGTTCCTTACAACTTTCCAAAGATCCAGTGATCCATGGGTTTTGACATGCAGCCAGGAATCGTGTTTCCTGACATTTTTATGTGCCTAATTTTGACGCCAGGGATGTTTCTTTTGAATGGCAACAATCCATTGCTTCTCTTTTCTGTAGCTTTCGACAGTCTGTGAAAATATACCTCAGATTTCTTGTCAAATCTATTTGAACAGTCAATCGCAAAGCTCTTTCCGTTCTAGATGTGTTTTGTGTGTGTTTTTTTGCGGCATTCACGCAAAAATCAATGCTGCTAGTCAATCTTTTTGCCCATCAGTTGGTGACCCACTCCGGGTGACGGTGATGTCATGTGCATACCCTCTATTGGTGAAATGTTGTACAGTTTGCTTTGTTTTTACAAAATGTGTTTTTGTTTTGATTTCCTCAGCCAGTTTGATTAATCAAAGATTTATTCTGTGCTTGTTTTGTTCTTTTTCCAAAAAGGAAGGGGAAATTCTTGCATCACTATGAGAATTATGGAGCCACCTCCAAAGACATCGCTGATTGGTTGAAAAAGTGAGTCAATACTGCTTTCAACTTTCAACAAAAACACACAGCCTCTCCTCATTCATTCTAACACCCTTTACTATTTTAAAAGCTTTAAAGAATCGGCATGTTTTAAAGAGCCGGGACATCTTGGACTTCTGCCCGCGTTCTCCACCATTATCCAGGGTGTGAAATAAATGGTGTGTACTATAAAACACTGGACGTAAACAGTCCTCTGTGCCTCCTAACAGGGATGTGATGAGGCTTTAAGCTCTCTGCAGTTTCTTAACCAACTATCAAACTGACAGAGTGACAGCCTGTATACAAGTCTCTGAGATTAACTGCACTAGAGCTGCACATGCAATGCAACATGTCATTTATGAATTGCATGAATCATTAAGTCATGCAGTGTTCCAATATTTTGTCTAGCAACATAAAACATATTTTTTTTTCTGATTATGTATATTACAGGTCAAGAACCAGACCACGTAAAATAGGCCAGAACATCCATGTAGTGTATTGAGCAATATTTATATTGTTAAAGTTTTGAATTGAGTGCTACAGTCATGGTCAAAATTAACGGCACCCCTGGTAAATATGATGAAAACTGGCTGTAAAAAATAATTCTGCATTGTTTATCCTTTTGATCTTCCATTCAAAAAATTGGCAAAATTCTAACCTAATAATTATGGCCAGAGTGTTTTGGAGAAAAACATTTATTTCATAGTGTGATTTACCCCCACTTTCAATTCTTTTGCTTCAATGAAAGGTTATAATTTTGCCAATTTTTTGAATGGAAGATCAAAAGGATAAACAATGCAGAATTATTTTTACAGCCAGTTTTCATCATATTTACCAGGGGTGCCATTAATTTTGACCATGACTGTATAACAAGACACCGTAATAGTTTGTTTGTAGCCTAGGATAACCAGAGCATTTTATTGTTGTCTAGTCTGGTCAATGCACTTATTCTGGTCAATAAATTCCCAATTGGACTGTTTGACCAATATGTCACAAGACACACAAAGCTTGTTTTGTATTTTTGTGTAATTTAAGGTCATAAAATAATTTCCAGCATGAAAATAAAAATCTGGTTTGCGAATTGAAAAATACACAGTAGTTCAAAGTTTTGGTGAATGATTTCTAATGTGACACTGAAACTGGAGTGATGACTGCTGGAAATTCAGCTTTGCCCTCACAGGAATAAATTACATTTTCTAATATATTAAATAATTTTATTTGAAATATATTTTAATTTGTAATAATATTTCACAATATTTTAATGTATTTTTTAATCAAATATATGCAGCCTGGTGAGCATAAGAGACTTCTTTTGAAAACAAATTCTTGCCAACCCTAAACTGAACAGTAGTATTTCAAAGATTTGACACTATAAACACACAAAAGTACATTTTAAACGTATATGAACAATAAAAGTTGCTAACCAATTCGTTTGGAACTATCGTTTTCAGTTAGCTCTTATCAATTTTTGTGAGCCAGCCAGTGTAGGGACTGTGGGTGGTCTATAGTTTTTAGAAACAGAAAATCATTATTGCAATCACATAAACTATACCCATAGACAGCTGCAGTTGATTGACTAATACAAGTGCATGTTAAGAGATTCCAATTGTGACTTCCTGCTCTCAAAACACTTACAGATGTCCCTGGCTTGTCTTGTAGAATTAAATTTGAATGAAGTAAAGTAGGGGTGGTGGGCAATCTTCCCAAAAAATGAAGTTATGATCCTATAACACATAATCACAATCCACAATCTGAATCCCAATCTTCCCAATGTTGAGATGTACTATAGAGAATATCCAGACTGGAACAAGCCTATGGATTTCTCTCTTTGTGCAATTAGAAACACAGCATCGAATTATAGAATCAGTTGTCAAAATGGTCACCAGGCATGAAAGACGCATTATATAATTTGGCCAATCAGCACAGCCATCTATTAGGCCGTCATTCTTGTCGCTTTAACATTATTATGAGGACATAAATGTCCACGATTTGCTTGAAAAGTCGACCCGGCCGTCTTAAGATTGAATCAAAATCGTCAGATCGCCCACCCTTAAAGTAAAGTGACAACTCTAGCAAACCCAACCATTCAGTGTACTTGATATTGAATGAAGTAAAGAGAAAACATTCGCAAACCCAACCATTTAGTGCATTTTACCCACTGAAAGCTCCCTCAGGCTAGTCTTTGTTCAGCTGACGTCACTTCTAGAGCCAAGCTTTTGACACTTTGCACTCTGCGAGGGAATCATTTGGACTGTTCTTGAATGGGCACAGCGCCCATCAGGAGACAGATGTGAATTGCAGGCTCAGTCTAGTTCTCTTCAGTCATGTGGGTGTGACCGTTCCCCACCAGATGTAGTGTACTGGCAGTGTCCAACTTAGAGCTTAGGTGACTCTCATTAGTCATTAGCTGAGTCATGAAGTACAACAAAAACATATTGACTAATGGAAATGATTTTAACTACTTGTGTTTATGTTGCGTAGCCCTCAGCCTCCACAGCCTAAAACTCCTGAGGTGCCCTGGTCAGAGTCCAGCTCAGTGGTCTTCCATCTGACCGATGATTCTTTTGACACGTTCCTACAGGAGCATCCTTCAGCCTTGGTCATGTTCTACGCTCCCTGTGAGTATTAACAACACGGCTCTTGCTGGTCATGGTGACTAATTTTTACAATTATCATCTTTATTGTTCCTGGAAGAATATACTGTGTCTATCAACCAATGTGATGTTAGGGTTCTGTTTAGAGCTGAGTTTGGGACTTGAATAACATTCAAATTTAGGGGTAGTTAAAGGGATAGTGCACTTAAATTCAAATTGTCATTCCATAATTCCTTAATTCCGAATTACTTCATTCCTTCCTGATCAGCTGAAATCAATGACATCCACCTTTTTTGTAGGGCTGTCAATTGATTAATCGCGATTAATCACATCCAAAATAAAAGTTTGTGTGTACATAATATATGTGGGTGCACTGTGTATAATTATTTTGTGTATATATATAAATACACACACATGCATGTATATTTAAGAAAAATTATATTATGATATTTATTTATATATCAATATTTATTTATACAAGCGTGTGTGTGTGTGTGTGTGTATATTAGGGGTGGGAATTGGCAACAATGTGACGATTTCAATATTATCGCGATATTTGGGCCACGATTCAATATTATTGCGATTGTCAATATATTGCGATATAAGCAATATATTGTGATTCCCATATTATTCAAAGACATCACAAAAAAAATGAGCAAAATAAGACTGACTCACTTTAATTAAATGACACATTTAATTCTGTAAACATTATCTTCTACACATTAACTGAAGTGCAAAAACTTGTTCTTGAACATTCAGGACACAGGCCAGGACGTAATTTTTATCTGAATAGGAGACCTCTCACATGAATGTTGAGCTCCAGGCTTGCTACGA
Organism: Hybognathus amarus; assembly: GCA_030378365.1. Taxonomy (NCBI): domain Eukaryota; kingdom Metazoa; phylum Chordata; class Actinopteri; order Cypriniformes; family Leuciscidae; genus Hybognathus; species Hybognathus amarus. Next base: position 388,026 of record JAQIUQ010000222.1, read on the forward strand.
GTGTTACGTGTTCAGTCGCAACACCGGTTTTCTCACTTGCCCACCGCGGCAACGCAAGAACAAACTATTTTTTAAACGCGCAGTATCCGTACAATCCTGCCTGTATTATTACACACACACGCGCACACAGACAGAACAAACTTTTCTTTTAACGCAATTACGTACTATCCGTTCAATCCTGTTTTGTTTAGGGGGCGAATTTCGGATTCAACCTATGTTCTCAAGCAGTGAAAAATAGAGAAACCAATGAAGAAAACCAGAAAGTAAAACAGATAATTCTATAATTAAATATGCAACAAAAGATCGATACTTGGCGCCTGTGTATCGATACAGTATTGCCACAGAAAATATTGCGATACTATGCTGTATCGATTTTTTCCCCACCGCTAATGTGTATATATATATATATATATACACACAGTGCACCCACATATATTATGTAAACACAAACTTTTTATTTTGGATGCGATTAATCGCGATTAATCATTTGACAGCCCTACTTTTTTGAGTTCCACAAGAGCAAGAAAATCCTATAGGGTTGTAACAACATGAGGGTGTGTAAATGATGACATAGTTTTAATATAGATATTTTATGGTTTGAGGATCATTACCAGTCATTTTTTAAGTCTTATTAGGAGTTCAAGGACAGACAAAAAAAAAATATTTATCATGGTTGAATTGCACTTGTAAGCTGCTGATGTTTTTGTCTATCAATTTTATTCTCAGATGAATCTGCCAAACACAGATTTGCTGATATGAGCATGTCGATAGTATTCAGTTTCTTGGTAGGTTGCTTTTATAGTGATTTGAAGGAAGATGGCTCTCAGGTTTCATACATTTTTGATCAAACACCTCTGATAGAACATATTCATTTCCTGTACGGCACAGAGTGTATCCTACCAATCTGCTACTGATCCTATATTATATTCACAAACTCTCCAAATGAATACACGGAGAAGGTACGGAATGACTCGTCATTCTCATTCTCTTACATTCTCATCAGCTAGACCAAATGCAATATCCTTGTTTACACACAAACCTCAGTTCACATGCACAGAGTTATCATCATGCCAATGACAACATTCGGTTTCTCCTCTCAACACACATAATTGACACTGCTGAGTTAGGTGAAAAAAATTACCCTTTTTTCTGCATCTAATTGACTATGAGACGCAATGGATACTGACACCCTCCTTCAGTGTGCAAATTTCATGTATCACTTCTATTAATAAAAAAAACTGTTGCATCATTCTTAGCAAAAATGCAAACACATTTGTAAATCACATTTTTTCATATTCCCATAGTGTAAATAAACGCATAATAAATCCAAGCTTGACGTAGTGAGCTCTGGCTTGCGTTTACTGGAAAGGCTGTTATGATTATGTAACAGATGGAGAATTGGAAAGGAATATCTTTAAATACTTGGAAGGGAAATATAATTTCTTTCCAGATGAGTGCTGATTCTGATCATTTCATGTTGTTGTCTCTTATGGATATTGAGTTTCTGCTGTTTTCATGCTATGTCAATTATTTATGACAGCCCTTTTGGAAGAAAAAAAACTGCTTAAACCGGCCTAAGATGGTTTGTTGGTGTTTAGCTGGTCTTCCAGTTTAACCCAAACCTAAACACAAAGAAGGCCAGGCAAACCACCTCTGGCTAATCATTTATAGCAGGGTTTTCTAAATGTTTTGATGTATAAACTACGGAAGCCCTGAACCGCAACGAAATAAATAAATAAATAAATAAAAATCTAGCTAATTCGAAAGTCGAAAGGTTTCGAGATTCGGAGCTCGAAAGGTTTCAAAATTCGGAGCTCGAAAGGTTTCGAGATCGGAGTCGAAAGGTTTCGAGATTCGGAGTCGAAAGGTTTCGAGATTCGGAGTTGAAAGGTTTCGAGATTCGGAGTCGAAAGGTTTCGAGAGATTCGAGTAGATCGAAAGGTTTCAGAGATCAAAAGTCTCACACTTCTATGGAAGACTTTAATCTCGAAACTTTTCGAACTTTGATCTCGAAACATTTCGACTTTTAATCTCGAAGAGGAGGGAGACAGAACGGTTACTGTTGTGTTCTCAACCCAAATAGTGTTGACTAGACGAGCATGAAAACACCTCAAAAACACTGCCATTAGCACCTGTGTAGAATTTTGTTGAAACTGCCATGGATCAACACAAAATAGTAGCTTTTTACTTTTATTAGGCTTTCAACAAAATTCTACACAGGTGCTAATGGCAGTGTTTTTGAGGTGTTTTCATGCTCATCTAGTCAACACTATTTGGGTCGAGAACACAACAGTAACCCTATGTCTCCCTCTTCACCGTAAATACTGGATACAGTTTAATTGCATCATTCTGTATCCAATCATTTGCCCGAATCCATGCATTTCCTCAGATTTAATAACCACTAATGGTTGAGGAGAGATTCTCTGATGTGATTGTAAAGCGCTTTGAGTGTAGGCCTAGTAGACATATGAAAGCGCTATATAAATGCCTCATTCATTAATTCATTAATTTATTCATAAAGCTGGATTTCTCCATCCAGTCTGAAAAGTATTTTCCGGGTTGTTTTTCTTATAGGCTAAAGTCTTTTCCAGCGCAGTATATTTTATAACGTCCTGTAATGGTAGCCTAATGGCGGTAGATTGGCACTTGTTGAATTTCCTTTGATGAAACAAAACACAAACACATACACACACAGTGTGAAACACTCGCTATGCACTATTATGAATGCCTGTGTGTGCGGCAATGTGAGACAATGGAAAGCACACACGCAGCTTCTACGGAAGACTATTCTTAACTCTCGTCTCTCAAAATGTTTCGACTTCAGTCTCCAAATGTTTCGAACTTCAGTCTCCAAATATTTCGAGCTTCAGTCTCCAAATGTTTCGACTTCAGTCTCCAAATGTTTCGAACTTCAGTCTCCAAATGTTTCGACTTCAGTCTCCAAATGTTTCGACTTCAGTCTCCAAATGTTTCGAGCTTCAGTCTCCAAATGTTTCGACTTCAGTCTCCAAATGTTTCGACTTCAGTCTCCAAATGTTTCGACTTCAGTCTCCAAATGTTTCAACTTCAGTCTCCAAATGTTTCAACTTCAGTCTCCGAACTTCAATCTCCAAATGTTTCAACTTCAATCTCCGACTTCAGTCTCCAAATGTTTGGACTTCAATCTCCAAATGTTTTGATTTCAATCTCCAAATGTTTCGATTTCAATCTCCAAATGTTTCCACTTCAATCTCCAAATGTTTCCACTTCAATCTCCAAATGTTTCCACTTCAATCTCCGACTTCAATCTCCAAATGTTTCGAATTCAATCTCCAAATGTTTCAAGCTTCAATCTCCAAATGTTTCAGTTCAATCTCCAAATGTTTCCACTTCAATCTCCGACTTCAATCTCCAAATGTTTCGACTTCAATCTCCAAATGTTTCGACTTCAATCTCCAAATGTTTCGACTTCAATCTCCAAATGTTTCGAACTTCAGTCTCCAAAGGTTTCCACTTCAGTCTCCAAAGGTTTCGACTTCAGTCTCCAAAGGTTTCAACTTCAGTCTCCAAAGGATTCGACTTCAGTCTCCAAAGGATCTCGAACTTCAGTCTCCAAATGTTTTGACTTCAATCTCCAGCTTCAATCTCCAAATGTTTGAACTTCAATCTCCAAATGTTTCGAGCTTTAATCTCCAAATGTTTCGAGCTTTAATCTCCAAATATTTTGATATTATATATTTAATAATATGAAATTTCATATTTAAAATATTTTAAAATGCAATTTAATCCTATGATGGCAAACTTGATTTTTTTAGCAGCCATTACTCAGTATAACATGATCCTTCAGAAATCCTTCTGATATGGTTCTGAAAAGTAACATTTTCTGATAACACATCTGAATATTTTTGTGGAAACTGTGATGCATGTTTTTCAGGATTCATTGATGAAGAGAACATTCAAAAGAACGACATTGATTTGAAATCAGAATCTTTTGTATTGATGTAAAAATCTTGAATGTATCCTTGCTGAATAAAAGTATTAATTTCTTTAAAAAAAAACTTTTGAACTGTAGCTTACATTTGTTTACTTAGTTAAACAAAATCTTTCACAGAAATACATGCTTGTTTGTTTGTTTAACAGTTAATACTGTTAAAAACGAATGCTGTCAATAGAATAATTTTTTTTTAATTAGAATAGAATAGAATTTTTGTTTCTCAAACTTTTTTTGGTTGCGTGCTAATGTTCATTTTTTTCTTCCTTGTGATGGTCTTTAGGGTGTGGCCACTGTAAGAAGATGAAGCCGGAGTATGATGAAGCTGCTGAGATCCTCAACAAAGACCCAGATGTGAGTTTCTTCATACTAATTCTCTGACCTGGAGATTGTATATTTGCTTGTTGTAAAATTCATACCTCCTATCCATAGAGGCAGGATAGCACCTGTGTACTTAATGAAATGGTTCTAGATGTTACATTTTTTGCTCTGAGGCATTCCTTGTAAAAAGTCTGTGTCCAATTGACTTAATTGGAAAAAGCCAATTGTAATTTCCCATCATCCTAGACAATTTAATAACACCCTGTGGCAAATCCTAATATAATGTTTTACTCTTCAACAAACGATTCAGAATGTCTGGCCTCCCATGATATGGTGTTTTTTTTAAGCTTTAAAGTTACAACATGAGACAATTACAGTTCACAAACATCTCTGGCCATGTTGTGCGAGTGGTGTGTTTCTCATTTCCAGGGCTGTCCGCTGCGCTGGCTCTGCTCTCTAGTCCACAGTTGCAGGCCAACTGCAGAGACCTGAACCTTATAGTTGGAATATTTATCTCATTTCCCCTTTCCTCTTTGCTGTCCCTCTAGCCTTCAGCTTGGAGCTACTCGGAGTGATGCTCTTCCCAGAGTTCAATAACGACACGTTATGCATTATCTAATGCATGCTCTAGTCCTCACATCTTCTCCCTTGAGAGAGCTGAAGTCATTTATTTTTCTCATTCCATTTTCTCTCGGCCATACACACAGTTTAAAGAGAGAGTCCACTTGTGAAAAATGTTTTGAATTTGCATCTCGCTGAGAGTTTGGAATACGGGTGTTTAAATGTGCATATATGACTGGGTTGCGAACATGACATTTTGCAAGTGGATGGTGGAGAAATTGAAGTGGCCGTGCTTATCTCTCAAGTGTGTTGTTGAAATGCAGTTCCGTTACTTTAATGAGAAGTGTTTGTGTATTGTTTGTCAAGCAGTTTGGTTTGCATACACTTCTAATTGGCTCACAGATCCAATAGTTGTCCATAGATTATTTGGCCCCTGCAGGGTCGGTGCCTCAACTCAAACACAAATCCTTTGTTTGTGATAATGTCTCAGGCTCTCATTATAGATTTAAGGTATCCCACTGTCAGATGTTTGCAAATAGAGGCAGTTAATTAAGTTTAAGCTGAGGAAACATTCATTATGACAATCCATTCTGCATCTATAATGACGGGAACAAAGCTGTGCCAAGTTGTGCTGTCATTTCATTTAAAGGACTTGCTTGTTGTCTCCACAAATTGATTGCATTTAAACTGGGGGTGTAAATGCATAAATATGTCTATACATTAGGCCTTTGTGTTAATACTGTATAATTTTCTGCAATTTGTAGGGTACAATTATTAGGGCTGTCAGACGATTAATCACGATTAATCGCATTCCAAAATAATTGTTTGTGTTTACATAATATATATGAGTGCACTGTGTATAATTATTTTTATATATAGATACACACATGCTTATATATATTTAAGAAATATTTTCATGTATATACTGTATATAGATTTATATATAATTTATTTTCTATATAAATATAAATATTTTACATATAAATAATATCTTTTTTCTTAAATATACATGCATGTGTGTGTGTATATATGTATATGTATATATATATATATATATATACACTCACCGGCCACTCTTATTAGGTACACCTGTCCAACTGCTCGTTAACACTTAATTTCTAAGCAGCCAATCACATGGCGGCATTGTCAGGCATGTAGACATGGTCAAGACAATCTCCTGCAGTTCAAACCGAGCATCAGTATGGGAAAGAAAGGTGATTTGAGTGACTTTGAACATGGCATGATTGTTGGTGCCAGAAGGGCTGGTCTCAGTATTTCAGAAACTGCTAATCTACTGGGATTTTCACGCACAACCATCTCTAGGGTTTACAGAGAATGGTCCAAAAAAGAAAAAACATCCAGTGAGCGGCAGTTCTGTGGGCGGAAATGCCTTGTTGATGCCAGAGGTCAGAGGAGAATGGGCAGACTGGTTCGAGCTGATAGAAGGGCAACAGTGACTCAAATAACCACCCGTTACAACCAAGGTGGGCAGAAGAGCATCTCTGAACGCACAGTACGTCGAACTTCTGAGGCAGATGGGCTACAGCAGCAGAAGACCACACCGGGTGCCACTCCTTTCAGCTAAGAACAGGAAACTGAGGCTACAATTTGCACAAGCTCATCGAAATTGGACAATAGAAGATTGGAAAAACGTTGCCTGGTCTGATGAGTCTCGATTTCTGCTGCGACATTCGGATGGTAGGGTCAGAAGTTGGCGTCTACAACATGAAAGCATGGATCCATCCTGCCTTGTATCAACGGTTCAGGCTGGTGGTGGTGGTGTCATGGTGTGGGGAATATTTTCTTGGCACTCTTTGGGCCCCTTGGTACCAATTGAGCATCGTTGCAACGCCACAGCCTACCTGAGTATTGTTGCTGACCATGTCCATCCCTTTATGACCACAATGTACCCAACTTCTGATGGCTACTTTCAGCAGGATAATGCGCCATGTCATAAAGCTGGAATCATCTCAGACTGGTTTCTTGAACATGACAATGAGTTCGCTGTATCTCAAATGGCCTCCACAGTCACCAGATCTCAATCCAATAGAGCATCTTCGGGATGTGGTGGAACGGGAGATTCGCATCATGGATGTGCAGCCGACAAATCTGCGGCAACTGTGTGATGCCATCATGTCAATATGGACCAAACTCCCTGAGGAATGCTTCCAGCACCTTGTTGAATCTATGCCACGAAGAATTGAGGCAGTTCTGAAGGCAAAAGGGGGTCCAACCCGTTACTAGCATGGGGTACCTAATAAAGTGGCCGGTGAGTGTAGATTTAAGAAATATTTTCATGTATATACTGTATATCGATTTATATTAGGGCTGGGCAAGTTAACGCGTTATTATCGCGTTAACGCATTTATTAATTAATGGCGATAATTTTTTTAACGCACGTTAACGCATTTTTTTATATTATTTTTTTTTAAAGTCCGTTGCTCACTGGCTCTGAATAACAGGCCTACAGTCAAACCATGGATCACAGGAGGGGTGGGATGTTGGTCAGCCAGCAAATGAAATAACCCACCCAAACAAGCAGTGGAGAGAGGCTTTGGCAGGTTCTCTCAGGACAGGTGAATAGAAAGGGAGACAGCGCTCCGCGAGACGAGTGTAATGACAGGCGCGGATAGTAACCAACGGCTTCTGTGCGCTACGCAGCTGTAGCCTTTTTAACTTAAATTAAAATTATACATAACTTTACCTGATAGACCTGCGTTTAGCGGGGGTGCTCTGCCATGTGAATTCCCTTCTGTTGATGTCCTGATAACTGTTTAGATTCTGGAAACTCACAAACAGCGAACCAAGGATCAGTCTCTATTCCAATGATTTGTGCTGGCTGCGCATCGTCGGCAACGGGCGGGCTCGTGCGTGAGGCGAGATTAACCGCAACAGTTTCACAGGAACTGCACCCGTTTGTCACTGCACCTTGTGCTCGACCACTTCACCTCACTCTAAATGCTGATTTATATTTCTGCGTCAGACCTATGCAGGAGCCTCTTTGGTTTTCATTCATACTTCTGCGTCGTTGTCCGCGTTGACACGCAAGTATGGGAGGATGTGAAACCCGGGGAGCGATTCTAGCAATCACAGCGCTTGAGGCAAGCATATTGACGCGTTGTTACGTTTTTGGAGAGGTGCACGTCAGGGTACGCGCGCTACATACAGCCCTACGGCGTAAGTTCGATGCAGAATTATATTGGACTTTACCTCTGCGTGGGAAACCATGGCATGACCAAACCTAAGCTATTATCAGAGGAGTAACGTTGGTCGACTTATATCTGTAGTGGTCATGACCTCTGACTACATTGACTGTTTCTGCTGCTCCCTGATAAAAGATACCTGTTGATACCTGTTGAGAAAAAAGAAAGAAAGAATACTGGACTCGTTTTAACTAGATAAAAGGTAATCTCCTGTGCCAAATAGCTTTGTTTAAATATTTGATTTGATTATATTAATGTTTAAGTTGAGATTTACAATAAATATTTTATTGCTACTGTGTAAAAGAGAATTCTGCTGGTATAAAGCACCTTATTTGTTTAAAGTTTTTGCAAACCACATGTTATTGCACTTTTATGTATATAGCAGTACATTTAAATCAAAAGTGTGCAATACATTACTTTAGAATCCATTATTCAATTTTCCGCATAACAATGCGATTAATGCAAGAAATTCATGTGATTAATCACGATTAAAAAATTTAATCGTTGCCCAGCACTAATTTATATATAATTTATATTCTATATAAATATTTTACATATAAATAATATTTTTTGTTATTATTGCCAATTATTGTTTTTTGTTGTCGCTGGTTTTAAATCACAAGAATTAACATGTTAACTTTAACATCCCCTAACAAATCAATTCGATATGAGGACAGATATATTCTATCTTTAGATATACAGAAAGTGCTTTTAAAATGAACTTTTTAACTTGAATTTGAGATAATTGATGGCTGTATTCTCAGTCTCCTCTCCTGAGCTTTTGAAATTGCTGAATAATTATGCATCTCATCTACTTTACCTACAGGAGGTGCCTTCAACCACAGAACACAATCAGTATTAAAGTGACAACTTGCTCTGTTCTCAAATTATGTAGCCTCATGATTTTAATTAAGTTGTGCGTAGACATTTGAAACTTAATGAGTTCCATAATTGCTGTAAAGTTTTTAGAGAGTGATTTGGATTAAAAATTAGCATCTCTAAATTGTGTGGCGCGTCGATCACATTGAAAATGATCAGTTTGCACAAGTTTTTTTTTTTTTACAAATGGACCAACAATGTCCAACATCATGTAGTATCTATGTTTTTTATGATCTTTATGTATTTTTATTAATCAGCTGTTAGAGAACATGTAGTGTTGTTTTTAAGCTGAAACTTAGTAAATAGTTTTTTTCTCTCTTTATATATCTATATGGTTAGAGCCCAGGTGCTTTGGCAGCAGTGGATACCACCATTCACAAGTCCATCGGAGAGCGGTTTAAAATCTCAGGTTTTCCCACAGTGAAGTACTTTGAAAAGGGCGAGGAGAAGTACACACTTCCTCAACTTCGGAGCAAAGACAAGATCATCGAGTGGCTGCAAAAGTGAGTTAACTGTCTTTTCCACTCTGCTGTTCCATAGTTTACTGACCATCAGCATGAGAAATTAAAATTGATTTATTATTATTTTCATCTATCTCTCTCTCTCTCTCTCTCTCTCTCTCTCTACTGTCTATATTAAAGTGTAAAAAATGCCTTGAAGCAGCTGTTTTTGTAGTGCATCTCTGCAGAGGTGTTAATGTGCAAAACAGATAAAACACAATGGCTGTTTTTGACTGTGGATGTAGTTATCAGTCCCTCCAGAAAAACGTGATTATGCGATCGCATGATATAGTGCATCAGCCAAAGTCTGCATATTCATGCGGGGGCCACATATTTTTATATACGGCGCACTTTTGACCCATAAATTGCTGATTTCCGTGCAAAATATGCAAAATATGCTTGTATGATTTCATAATCCTCGCATTTTCATTGCAAAAAAGTCACATATATCTTAGCAGAAAGTTGAAAAATGTTGAGTTTGCTTCACACAAGAGCAGCCATTTACCCCATTGCCATGGGAACGATTGTAATTACGATTGTAATTCGTAATTACACGACGTGAACATCGAAAGCTGTAAAACAGGAGCACACTTTATTATTTTATATTTCATCTATTCATTTTTACAAAAGTTGTAGCATATTCCTTTTATAAAGTTACAGAACTTGTTTGACTCAATGTTTTGTAAGTTTGATGTATTTATTTAAGGGTAACTAAACCCTAAACCAACTTTTTTTAAGTAATGATCTGTAAGAATGGGGCTTTTTTAGTGCTGATCATTGATTAGAGTAACTTTTTTGACATTTGTGTATTTTGAATGTATTCCCGCCAAACCGTTCAACAAAAGTAGAAGATGGATTCAAAGAGACCGGCTTGTATTTAATTCCAAACCCCAACGCAAACTCCACGTAAGACAAAGAAAATAAAACTTGTGTCTAGTGCCAGGGGTCGGAATAAGACGAGAGTCAACATCGGGAAGGCTTTCAACAAATGGAAAAGATCTCCGGTCTGCTCTTGGGCTCAAACGGGATCCTATACAAAGTAATAACTTATATTGTTCATGAACGTGTTTCCATTATAATACAATCATAAGTGGATACAGTAAGCACATAAAAAAGTTCAACATGTAGATAGATGGAAACAAAAACGTAGGTTTTCTACTATCAGGCATGAAAACAGGTCAGGGGTGAAAAAGGTGAGAAGAATATTACCCCTCTAGGGGGTACGGGGGCATGCTCCCCCGTAAGAAAATTTTAAATATTCTATATTTTAAAGCATCATTCTGATGCATTTTGAGATGCATTTTTTGCCAACCTGGGGAGAGCTGGAGAAACTTAACTTCAGCCATGAGTCAAAAATATTATGACCTCCGTAGTATTAGATAATAATAATAATAAATAACGATACCTATCCGTTACCAACTCCGTTTAAAAAAAAATCAAGTAGAATTTCTGTTTGTTGAACTGATAGCACTCTTTTGTGTGTTAAACACAATCTACTTAATACAGACAACTTCCTTATTAAGTAAAAAAATTATCATAACCTATGACAAAAATTATATTATAAACTGGATTAGTAGGTAACTAATTTTAAATTTCATAATTTTATAAAATCAGAATATTTAGTGGAAAAAATATTGTGGTGAACAAATAAGAGACAATAAGTGTAGCACTAAATCTGGTAAAATGTTACAAATTGCTCTTTGTATTGTTGTAAAATACATTCATGAAAAACAAGATAAAAATCAAAAAGATCAATTATTTTATAGTCTACTATAAAATTAACTATATATATATATATATATATATATATATATATATATATATATATATATATATATATATATATATAGCACAAATGTATAGCACAGCTGTTTAATGAGGCAGAAACATGATAGATAGGACAGAACAGAACAAAAAATACTATTAATAATCTTTCATTGTGCAAAAGTATTATGATATGATTATGAAAGACCCCAATAGAGTGCGGTACACAGCGCTTATGCGCATCGTGAGTGCTGAATGATGCGCTTGAGGCAACATGAGTCACAGCGCGCAGCTCTGTTTAGACTAAGTTACGCATTGAAAAGTTCAAAGCACAAAGGAAATACATATCGATGCATAGTGTATTATACAGTATCTATCTATGCAATAGTTTATTGAGCCTTTTCTTTTAACAGTTTTAAATTTGAACAATGATAGTGCAACAATGATAGTGCTCTCCAGTGTTGTGATCTAGACACGCGGTAAAGGAACATGATTGAGGTACTACAGCAAGATAGTCAATTTATGCGAAACCATAGCGCTTTTATCTACAGATTAAGTACAATATTAACATTTAATCATCTTGGAGAGAGTTTCATCGTTGCCAACGCGACGCGCTGTGCTATTTGAATGCTGAATGACTGACGACGCGCTATTGGTTTGAATCATAGGTTTGAATGCTGAATGACTGACGACGCGCTGTTTGTTTAAATGCTGAATGGAGAATGACTGACTAGTCGACGCGCTGTATTTTTTAACGCTGAATGGATAATTACTGACAGCTGCCTGCAGCGGAGGGAAAAGTTTACGTAATCTTGAATTTAATGACTTAAATGTTAATTTCTATCTCACATTATACTATAGTATGGCTTCATATTATACCCCCCCCCCCCCAAATATTTTCGAAATCGAATCTACACGATTCACGTAGGTCACCTATTTTGGTTTCAAAACGGCGAATTTCGCCGAAAGGTGAGTGGTTTTCATGTCCTAACTATGCCTGTTTCCTCTCACACATAAGTGTGTAATTTACTCAAATGCCTTTCATATATTTAAAATGACTTGCACATTTATAACTTTATTACCTCTGAAGACATTATGACTGTAACAAAAGATATGTGCTGATGCCCCATGGTTATGAACAGCTCGTGCAAGCGTGCGTGTGGTTCATCCCTGGTTACAGTTTCACTTGTCGCCAGAGGGGGCATAATTCTGCCAAAACCCAGAGACTTGCGCAATGCACCTTTAAAGTGGCAACTGAATGTTACCTCGTTAAAACAAGTGCTAGACTTTTTGGGAAAAAAGTGAATCTTTTCAGTGAGCAGAATTGTTTGAAAGGGTCATACACATTTGACCTGGATGTTTTTCACGCATTACTGAACTTCACACTAAGTGGGCCACGTAACTGACAGGGGTTCAGTCAATGGGAACATGCTCTCGAAAACACACACTGACTGGTTCGAAAGAGCGGCCTGCATGTGGACTGGGAGCCTGAGAATGTACTTTTACACTGCTGCCTCCCTTGACTTTTTGGAGTGTTCAACGGAGCTTGAATTCAATCAATCACTGCTAAACTGACCCCTCAGTGGAAGAGCTTGCCCTTGCTGTGATCCTGGAGCCGTCCTGCTGTGCGGGTGTCGACTTTGAGTTGAAGTGCATGACTATGCCATCTCACAAGTCCCAGAATGCCAGGGCCAAGCCTGATGTCAATCTCATAGTATTGCTTCAGACTTGTAGACATGCAATTTGGTTATACCATGGGACATGGGAAGTCAGGAGAGCACGAGTTGATATTTTCTTTAGTCCTGAAGTGTATTCACGTTTAATGTTTTTGAGTGACATGCATATTCATGGCTCCAGACTCCAACCATATTTTGAGACAGTACAAGCATTTTTTGCAACTTGTTGGGCAGGTGCGACCTACACATTTGGATTTCTTTTTATTTCATGTTGAAAAACGAGTAGGGAGCGAGCGATTAGTCAACTCTGCGGGTCACGAGTCCTTGGTGTGTCTCACTGTTGTTGCCTCTAATGTCACAGATCAGTCAAAAATGGTGATGCAAACCATTGGCCCTGTCCCAAATGGCACACTTCATATGCACTTACGGTCTTTTAGACTTTTCCCAATTCACCCCTTCGGCCCTACCCCTCCGTTTTGCGCGTTCACGTCTAGGGGTAGGGTGTCCCGATTCTTGTTGAGATCGAGGGGTAGGGTGAAACGGAGATTTTTCAGAAGCACACTCCAAACGGAGGGCTGACGAGAAAGTTCACGGAATGCATCGGAAATCACCGGCGAGATGGATCGCAAACGGTTAAACATTTAAATTTAGCGCCAGATGATTCCACGACGCACTTTATTTACTCTTATAATAACACTATAGCCGTTTAAATTAAGAAATGGTATAATAAATTACCTTTCTGATCAGAAAAGACATACATTTCGAGGAAGGGATGTTATAATCATGTTTATTCAAAGTTAAGAGCAGCTGCGCTGATTGTCAGTTGTTGTCATGGAGAAATCCTGTAAAAACTCTGTAACGGCAGAGCCATCGCCGACGACTGATGACGTATTGGGTTCATGAAGGGTTGTTCCATTCCGTAGGGGTATATTTCAACCCCTTGGCCCTTATAACTCCGTTTTAAGGGCCAAGGGGTACACTCAAAAACAAGGGGTAGGGCCAAGGGGTGAATTGGGATTCAGCCTTACAATGCTTGCCACATACACGTGATTGTGAAGTCCGCGAAAACATAGGCTGTCCCATTTGTAATTTTAGGTTTCAGAAAGGTGCTCGCACATACCTCCTTGTGGTCAATATGCGCCCTCGATGCAAACTATTGCCAAACTCTGCTGCAGACATTTCCCGGCAGCCAAAGTGCCATTATGTCATGAAAGTGCCGACTTGGTAAGAAGACTCTCGAGTGTTAAGAGTCTAATTTGGGACAGGGCCATTGACGCATTTTTCTCACCAAAGCCAGGATTACAGCAACAAATTGCTTACAAGGAAAAATCAGATGATAAGTCAGAAGAAGCCATTCTGGCGAAAAAGGCAAGACAACAATATTTCTGACAGGAATGGTTGGGGGAGTTTACTTGGCTTAAATATTGCAAAAACACCAACAACTGTATCTTCTGCTCTCGGTGTGGTCTAAAACACGCTGGGAAAACCAAGTTTGCTAAGGCAACCGGTTCCACACAGTTTAAACATGACGGACAAGCAGTACTGCTGCTAGCCATTTTGGTGCCCTAACTGTACGTTCACACTGCCGCCGACTTGAGCGTCAAAGAGGCTCTGGCTCCTTGTCAAGGACGCTTGTAAAAAGTACGGGGAAGCTTGTCTGATGCTTTGAACGTTTTGAACGCTCTGACGTTGCAGGGAGAATAGAAGCGTCACCACATGAAATGTAATAAACAGAAAAAAAACAAGCAATACATAAAGAAACCTTTTATAATGACAGCATTTTTATAACCGTTTTTGGGTCGGGAAAATATTGGGTCGGGAAAAAATAGGTAGCTATTATTATTATTATTTGCTGCCAAATAGATGTCGCCATGAGCAAATTAATCGCATTTCCGCTTTAAAGCGAGCGTTCATAAATATTTCAAATAAAAGTTGTGCTCATGCGGTCCCTATAAGCAAACAACGTCAGGTCATGAATTATACAAAACCAGTATGAATCACAGCAACGGCGATTATTAACTTCTCTTCCATTTACCTGGAACTAATGTTTTGGTAGGAACGAAAGTTTAGATTGTATATTTCTCAGGAATCAGCCAGCATGAAGGACGTTTATATTCCGATTGGTTGCTGGCGTTTTGCCGCTGCTTGCCGCTGAACCGCGTCACAGCTCATTACCACAAAGTTGAGCTTCTTTCAACTTTCTGATTGACGCTCAAAATGCTAAAATCGTGACGACGATGGATTTGACGCTCCTTGCAGCTGAGAGAAGCCAGCTTCCATTGAAAATAAATGACTTCCGGCCGCTTTGGAAGCTCAAGTCGCGGCGGTGTAAACGTACAGTAAGCATAATTCATTTATGATGCCCTTTAACTTGAACGTTTAATTGAACTTTTTAACGCCCAATCCAACGGACCACTGAGGCAGCGGCGGTATTGTAACTTATTAGAGCAATTAAATACTCTTGTTCTGCCTGTTTTGTTATATACATCACTAAAAAGTGCCTAATAATATTTTTATACTGAAATAACATCGGCATTAAAATGAATTATTATGACTGTGATGGTTGATTTTTCATTAGGCTATTTTTGATGCCCCCTCAGCGCACAGCGCGTGACGCGCGTGGTGGGAGCGGCGGTGCTGCACACAAGAGCAGCTTGAATCATAAAATATGCCGAGACGGATACATTAACGAAACCACATCGCTACTTCATCAGCATTTCACAGGCAGGAAGCTAACATTCAGTCAGCAGATGATAGTGAAATTTAACACAGCGTATTTCATAGCTAAGGATGAATTACCATTCACCAAATTCAAGTGACAAATTGAGTTGTTAAAAAAGAATGGCGTAAAATTAAATCCTGCATACAGACACAGTATGTGCAGACTCGGCCAAACAGAAGAACCATGAGGAGATTAAGTACGCCACTTATCTCTTATTCATGATCAATGGTGACCACATGCTTTGTTTGCATCTATGGATGTACATTTGTTAAGCTTTGGTTTTTTGAACTGTAGTGATATCCTTGTGAACTTAAAATAAAATGGAACATTGTAATTTCTGTCAGTTAATTCTATGTATTACCAAAGCATTTGTCAGTAAAACGGTTATAACAGGGGAAAATGGGAATATTTGCGTTGCAGGTCGATTTAAGGTGTGCCCCTAAATTTTCTGCTTGTACAGTGCTCTTAGTAAAATGTGCTCAATGTATATTGTCATTGAATTAAATAACCACAATGATAATCACAAAAATACACTAATGTTCGAAGGTTTGGGGTCAGTAAGATGTATTTAATGTTTTTTTAAAAGAAGTCTCTCATGTTCACTAAAGCTGCATTTATTCTAATATGCAGATTTTCTGATCAAGAAACATGTTTTATTATTCAAATAGTTCAAAAGAACAGAATTTATTTAAAAAGGAAAACGTCAGTGTATCAATGTGAACGTCTTTACTTTTGATCAATTTAATTAATCTATGCTGAATAAAAAAATCTTACCAACCCCAAATGGTCATGTAAATGTGGTATAAAAAATACACTATTTAGTGCCTGAGCAGATGGTGCGAGGACCCTCTTGGAACTGCTCCAATTATTCATTATTATAGTTTTTGGAAACACTTTATTTTACAGTGTCTTTGTCACACGCGTTACATGTTGTTGTTGTTGTTGTTATTATAGTAATAACTATAAGTTATGCATAATTCCATTCAACTAACCCTAAACACTAAACATCCTAACCCTTGCCCTATAGTAAGTACATGAGTTACTTATTATTACTCCGTACTTAAATGTATAATTAAAGTGTAACACGGACACCTTTTAAATGAAGTGTAACCTAGTTTATAGAGTGCTGAAGTTATGACGTGACTTTGTAGGCCAAAACGCGCAAGTGAGTTAGCATTTTAGCACTCCCGGTTCCCTCGCCCGAAAGTCTATGGGTTTTATGAATGGGTTTTTGCTAAATAGCCTGAAATAAGGTCAATGGTGAACAAGCCTCTAAATATTTTCACGTTTTGATCTATGACATAGAACACACAGTTATAACCTGCTTGTGGTTTTATTGTGTCTGCTTGTGGTTTTTAAACTTTATATAGGCTTCAGAATGTATACATTTTGGATTAACTTGTGAAGATTATGTTGATAGACAAAATGTGTAAGCGGCACAACTCTTTGTGGAACACAGATCTTATTTTTGCAATTTTCCAAAAGTCTATGGGGAAAATGCATAGCTTTTCGACCGAGGGAACCCATGCACCACTAACTTCCGAGTTGTCCTACAAAGTGACGTCATCACTTCGGCACTTATTTTACGTGTAATTCTGTGGCACTCTACTTAGGCCTACATCAGCTTTTCATTCAGTATATTAAATTGATTATATACATTTGTATAGTTATTATATAATGACCTAACATGGCTGTGAGTATTATAGTTTAGAAATCTCAGCCTAAAAGCTTACCTGTTTAATAACAGTCTATCTCTCGCTCTCTCAGTCCCCAGGCCCCACCTCCTCCAGAGAAGTCGTGGGAGGAGATGCCGTCCAGCGTTAGCCACCTGGGAGCCGAGGATTTCAGGGAATCTCTGAAAAAGAAGAAACATGCCTTGGTCATGTTCTATGCTCCATGTAAGCCTTCTGTTTTTTCCAAAATCCCACAGCTGTAGTTTCTGTCTCGAAGCACGTATCCAGCCTTCCTAAACCTTTTAAAATTATGAAGCGGTATTTTGTTGCATCCTCTAAAACATCGTGTGACGGCAATTAAATGGGGCACTGAAATGTGCAGGTGGTGTAACATCTGCCAAATGACACTATTGCTTCCTGCATATAATATTTTACAATGTTTCAAATATTCATAATAGGCCATACTATAATAGTTTTAAAGGATGTTTGCAGGTCTGTACTGTTTCTGATATGGCAAAAACCTTGGAAATGGAGGTGAATTACTTTCTCTGTTAGTTATTTGTGAAGTCGAACACAGTTTAAAAGTTATATAGTGCTTTTTACATGTTATATATTGTTCCATAGCAGCTTTACAAAGAATAGTTATATGTACATCTGTGACAAAAAGCACTAGATTGTAGCCAAATTGTTGTGACGCACTTCCAATTTGCGTAGATGCTACAATACATTTCAAACTGTTTAGAAATCTGGCCAACCAGATCGTCAGGTTGGCACTAGCTTAAAGGCTGCGATGAGCAACAACAAGCAAATGTAAGACGAAGGCTAGACAGTGGGAAGCAGGAGCCAAAAGCAAAACATCAAAATGCTGCCCACGTCTCTCCCAATACGGTCTCCTCCTTATTGGCATTCGGCTCATTTTCTTCTTTTCTTCCTTCATGTTGTTTGTTGACATGTTGTCAAGAATTGTAGTGTTGCTATGTTGAGTTTTTGTGTAAACAAATCTCAAGATCACAATAGTCAGGGAGACTAGTCTTGTGATTTGATGCACGTTTTCTCCAAGATGAACTAAAGCAAGAAAGCGTCGCTGAAATGTGCATGCTAGAATGCTACTCGTATTCTATCTATGGCAGAAATAGTAAAAGTAGAATGCTACAGTAGTATGTGGTTCCGAATTAGCATTTGTGTAGGTCATTCTGTTTTGTGGTGTACTTGGCTATAATAATTTCTATACTTGTTTATCTAAATGTATGGCAATGAAATTTGAAGGGGAAATGTGCTAAATTTGTCATGAAAATAATTTCAGAATATAAAAAACCCATAATGGTCCAATTTTCTTTACAATATGATATTTACTTACAATACTAATTTACTTGATCAATGTAGCCCTCAAACCGTATTCACTTTATAGCCCTTAAGGCCCTTTCACACCGGACGCGTGACGAAAAAGCGAATAGTTCACGTGAGGATAGTTCACGTCAAAACAATTCACATCAGCCGCGATGCGAATTTGCGACGTTCAGAGCTTCAACATTCCAAAACATTCGCGCCGAGGGTAACCAACCGGCTATTACAGGAAAGCAGACCTGATTTTAAGGGACACTATAGGGAGAAAACGTACTATATACTTATTATTATAGCCTACTAGGTGACTAAATATAGATTTTATATTAGATGTCTTTTTGCAGTGATGTTAACATGATGCTTTACATTGTTATAGGAGGATCTTTGTTGACATCATTGTACGCATGCGCGAGTTGTTGGGTGGCAAGAAAACATTAGAATGACTGGCTGTAAAGACGCGACAAGCACTTTCAAGAAAGTTAGCAGGCAAAGTCCACAATATATAAGCATATATATAATATATAATATCTGACGACCGGAGGAGGTTTGGAGGGAAGCTCAAAATTTGAATTGGTGACAAAATTGAAGTTATTCAATTCAAAGCCCATATGGGATTTGGAATGTCAAAACACGTCGGTCCGAACTCGCCCTTGTTCTTGGCCACTATAATCTACTGGGGAGACATTTATTCTTATTTAGGACCCTTCACTCATGAAATATTAAAGGCTTTCAAAAGCTTGGAGGGCTATGATTATTTTGTTTCTCGAAAAGTTGGGCCGATCTTTTCTGTCAAACAGAAAGCAGTGATAATGCTAAAAGCAACATGACATCATGATTTTTACTTTAACATACACGCCACTTTCAAATCAAGTGGCGTGTTATCTTTATGCATGTATGTCTATGCGTGTCTGCCGTTAAATGAAGCGAAACGAAGCAAAATGTAGATCTACATCTGGGGAGCGATATTTTTTTCCTAGGATGGTAGGGGAAGACTCATAAATGCTATTAACCACAGTGACGGGTAGGTTTAGGTACAGGGTTTTGGGTGGGTCATATATTTATATATACAGTAATGTAACGTTAAGTCAATGGCGTTCATAAACACGCTGAAAAGCGATTATGCGTGTTGGAAATATGAATTGGCGTGTTATACATGCGCCATTTCATGAGATCAGACTGTTAAAGCAGAGGTTAGACCTGGCCAAGCAAAGTCACAGCGTGATTCGCAATTTCGCATCTCCTGTGGGTGATCGCAGAACGGAGAAATAATCACTGCTCACTGCGACTGCAAAGCCGGGTAAGTCTTCATTGATCAATGTTCTTATTTATTTAAAATTAAATGTAAAACTTTTTATCAAGCCCCCAACAAGCCATACAATCGACCACAGAGCAATAGTGAACCATCCTCTTCTCTAAATCATCCTCCAAACGTGCAAAACAATCAAATTACAGGTATCTAGCGGTGTTTCTTGCCACACTATTCCCATGATGCAATGCGACAAACGTAAACAATGACGTCACAAAAGATCCTCCTATAGGCTTTATAAAAAAATAAGCACATACGTTCATTAGAAAAGATTAAAGATGAATGCGTTCTTACTGGATTCGATCAGTGCATCTTGTATTTATATTGTTTGTCTGCTGGCAGCTTCGATAGGGCCTTCTCATAAAATATGGACATATGTCAGTAACTACTGGCAGGTGTAACTCACTTTCACCAGTTCACTTTTTAAAAGAGGTTCACAGTTTTCCACGCAGCATTCATTCGAAGCAAACACCATCTCCACGAAGAGTTTGTTTGTGATGACTCCAGTAATGTCTGTGCAGCCGTGCATTTTCTATGTTTTCTTATTACATTTTTTTTATTGTAGAATTGTAATTTAAAGGACGATTAAATAAAAGGATGCAGACAAAAATTAAATGCGGGACAATGCTATGACTTGCTTGCAGGACATATAGGACATAGCTTCTTCATCACTATCATTATCATCCAGTGAAGACAAGCTTTTCATTTTTATTTAAAAGCAGAAAAGAAGGTTCTGGGTGCACCCAGTCTTAAAGAACAGAGAGTGTGCTACCGGATTTAGAAACATAATGGCAGAAGGTGAGCTGTCCCATTCATCAGGGGCTATGTTTACATGCAATCAAATAAACACTTTTAGTAAACGGATTGAAGTTTCTCAAATAGACTGAAAGCCTTGTAAACACCCGGTTGGGCCCGATGACGAACGAATTGATACGCACAACGGGGTCTGTTTCAGATTTTCATTCACTGACGACTCGACACACAAGCAATCAGAAGATCTGTAATTTCTGTGGTCATGTCACCTTTGTTTCCTTGTATATGATTGGCTGAAGCCTTTTCTTTCGCCTCAAAAGTAAAAAAAATCGACATCGAAGCGAAAAAAATAAAAGTCGTTTTTCCGCCACAGCACATTCGGGTTCAGTGTGAAAGCACTCATTATGGGATGTGTTAAAAAAATATATTGAGTGTGGTTACTAGTGACATATGAAGATAAGAAATGCAAACAAAACATTTTTCCATCACTTTTTTCTTGGTGCGTACTTCAAAGGGATAAAAACAGCTGATCAAAAAATAAAACCATCGTGCGAATTATTCGTGCATCAAAATCGCGTCCAGTGTGAAAGGTCCTTAAATCTTGTAATTGTGGACAAATGTGGGCACAGAGGACTCTGGTGTGATCCTATTTTTTTATTTATTATAAATGTTATATCACTGTCTTCGATCAAGTTTCATTTATGTTTTTTTTTTTTTTTGGGGGGGGGTATTTTTTTATTTATTTACTTCAAAAAGTACCATATTTTCTATGTAAGGTATGCTTATTTTTGTGTTTTATTTTGTATTTTTTTTTAAACTACATTAAAATATCATTCCAATAAGTTCTTCGAGCTAAAACCTTAAGATGAAGTGACTTTGCTGTCACCTGTGTCTTATTTTGGCTTATTTTACAACGCTCTAAATGACAGTTTTTCCCATTCATTTCTATGGGTGCCCATTTTTGACCCAAATACAAGATTAAGGAGGGTTTTTTTTCACCCACTTAACATTGTAGAATTGAGTAAAAAAAATTGTGTGTGTTCAGGAGGCAAACTTAGGAAAAGTAGCCAAGTCTTGTACCGCTCAGATCAAGGGAAGTATTTTTAAAAAATAAATCAAAACTATTTTGCCCACATTTGTCCAGAATACGGTTTTAGGGTTAAATAATTTGCCTGCGTCTGTGTTCTTTCATTTGAGTGTCGCCAATAGATCACGCGCAGAACTTTCCACTCCCATCAATGCTTTTATGTTTTCATGCTAACTTGCCCAGACTCTGTGCAGCATTAGTATTGGTTGTACACACGTTTGAGAACACAATTTCAAATTAAAATGCCATTTTTGTTATCATAACGGAGGCGTGTAACATAATTGCAGTGTGTATTCAATGAACAATGGCATATTTATTTAACATTAGACTGTATTGTCATACTCTACATCTACTGAACTCTCAGTCTCACTGGATCCTTTATCTACAGCTTTTTTTAAGAAGTGTAATACAAACAAAAATAATTAAAGTAGCTTTTGTTTTGGGTATTAAAGACTGATTAGTAGCACAAATTAGGATGTGAATAGTGCCAATTAAAACAGGCTATGCAGAGCTTTACTGAGTGTTTCCATCAGTGTTGCTTTGTTCTGGTGAATTTGATGGCAGTCTGGATTGCTATAGAAGCAACTTTCTAGTTAATGATAGGGCAGGACTTTGCATTTGTACACGCTGAAGGTTTAAATATCATCTAGCGACCCTGATAACAGTGGCAACACTTCGGAGCGAGCGTGATAGTTGAAATGAGATGTTCTTATCAGAGGGTATCAAGCAGACTCAAGGGCTTTAGTTCTCACAATCCACTTCCAGAATGTCAGATGTCAATGTCAAGTCCGCACACAATTTCTAGGGAGTAAAAGTTTCATGTTTTGACCTAGAAATAGTTCCTAGGGCAGTGCACTTACTACTGAACTAGAGTCGATTGAAACGCTCCCAAAAACATTTCTTGCATATGATGAAAAATGATTATGCTCTGTTATTTTAAGTACAGCTTCTGCCCACGCTTTGAGTTCTTGATTAGCGTATCTATCTGGGCACTGAGTCAGACTCGCATCGACCTTGCATGAGTCTGGAGGCCTGCCCAGCCTTTCTTCTCCACATATAATGGCAACATGAGCCAAAAGTGGAGGTACACAACTTTATGCTCCATTATTTATAATGACCCCCGTGTGTCTTAAATTAGGCTCCTTGTTCCTCACACAAATAGACCTTTGTTTGCTGCCCTGCAAATTATGACCGTGCCATTAACTCCCATTTAAAAGTCACCAAAGTGAACTTGAATACCTTTCATTTAAAGCACAAATGTGTGCAAACAAGATTGCATGACAAACCTAAACTAGCACGGTAAATGAGACGTTTTTAGCTTTAGGCAGCAGTTTATGGATGGAAGTTGTTTGTTTGAAACATGTAACACAAAATGCCATGCATAATTCATAATAATAACACCGTCAGCTTCAAAACCACCTTGCAAGGACATGATGGAAATTAAAGTTATGAGGGTAGAAACTCTTGCCTATTCTTTAGACAGTTTGATGGACATGCATTTGCCTCAGGAAAGCCACCGTTGGGCCTATGCGAATAGTAAAGCAAATTAAGATGAATTTCATTTTAACCTGCTACACACAGGTGTATTTGTTTGGCTTAAGTTAGTCATGCGAGTAATATCTTTATTTTTAAAGACTTCAGTCATTTTTCGCTTTAGTATTCATCTCTATTTGTGCATGCTGGGATATATCACCTCTTGCTGTTTGTTCTCTGCATTATGAGGCGAGACAGCTCGATGAATACTTATATCTTACTGTTTTCCCCAGGGTGTCCACACTGCAAGAATGCCGTCCCTCATTTCACCACAGCGGCCGAGCTGTTCAAAGAGGACCGCAAGGTGAGGCTCAGTGCCATTAAGGAGATTTCCAGACACTCTAAATAACAAACGCTTTCAAATGACTACCAGGTTCTGTCAAGCGCAATCAGGTTCTCTCTCTCTCATTCAGACAGCCTTCACACATCCCAGAATTTAATTTCTTTTCATCTCCAAAACATTCTCAAGGACTTGAATGTCAGAGTCCCTTTGCTGTCTGATGCAGTCAACCTTCAAACCTCACTCGTTATACTTTTCCTCTGTCGATATCTGTATTGTAGTGTGTAGCAGGTTATGCTGTCTAAGCCATGTTTTGACTTTTAGCTTCTTCTACCCTTGCATGTTTAAAGGGGTTGGTGCCTGTGGCGTTGTGGGGAACTGTATTTGGACATTCTAGTCCAATACAAATTGGAAAAAAGTGGTAGCACTGTAAAATAAAGTCCTGTTCCTCATTCTATTTACTTGCTAAAGTTACAACAACTAGGTACCAACCATGCACCAACCCCTAAACCTAACCTTAAACCATGTAGTTATCTCTGTATTACCTAGTACTGCATTAGGGAAGTACACTGTAGGGCTAGTGGGTACCGAATTCTGTACTTTTTAGGTACCGACCGAATTGCCCTCGGTACTACCGAGTATCGAAACATGTCTTGTTTTTCGGTACCAAATTTCGGTGCTTAAGTGGTTAATCTCATTAACGTCAGAGAAACAACAACAAGCATGCAGCATGATTGGCTGTGTCGGTACGCGTTTAACGCAGCTGCCCAGAGACATAGCTCGTCGCACGTGAGGCTGTAGAGTGTGTGTGTGTGTGTGTGTGTGTGTGTGTGTGTGTGTGTGTGTGTGTGTGTGTGCATCCCAACCCAGATAGATAAAAATATGTGGAAATTATCCAAAGTGTACCTATGTGCCAGACTCAATGCCAGAAGCACGCAGATGCAATATTTTCGACAAGATAATTGCCGCCAAGCAAGGTAACACAGTAAATCTGAACTAGGGTTGGGTATCGATTTGAATTTGAACGATTCTGATTCCGAATTCCTTGTTTCGATTCCGGTTCCTAACAATTCTCGATTCAGATTCTTTTAAGAGGCAGGATCAAAAAAGTTTGGCTAACCTTGCTAACCAACGGTCTTTCTGAATGAAATACTCTTTCTGTCACAAATACTCCAAAACTACTGCAAAACACAAATTTAGCATTTTGCCGAGATTTCGTTATTCTTTAGAAAAGTGAAGCCACACTTTGGACCGCCAACGTAAGCTACTCATGTTCGACTCGCGCGGTTATGCCGATGCTTCTCGTTGGTGTTGTTCAGCGGTTTCTTCTTTTAGTCGACGGACTTGAGTATCAAAACTAGGAATCGAAATTTTAACTTTTGAACGATTCCGGGAAAAACTAAAAGTTAGTCCCGGTTTTAAATCGATATCTTCGATACCCAACCCTATAAGGCACTGAGGCGCACTTGAGAGTAGAATGATTATTCGTCTTGGACTGCAATAACTGAAGCGTGTCACAAATGAACCGAAACTTAGCATATAGGAAACTTGCCTCATAGACATGAGAAATAGGCCTATTGCCTATTATAGGTCAAAATATGTCTACTTTTAAACAAAACAATTAGAAATAAATAGTTTGATTACCTAATCCATACAGGCACACGCATTAACTACTGCAGGAATGACGAGTCAGCATCGCCATAATCATATTTAAGTGCCAGCACACTTATTAAACACTTGTTCATTAATAAACAATTAAAATATATCTCTATTGTTTCCCGAACACATAATCATTAGGCTACTTTTGCCAGTGCTTTGCGTCAAGCTTCATGTGTGCTGAGCACCGAGGCATATATCCCGCCCCTGTAGCCTATGTTTAATTTAATTCACATGTATTTATATTGTATTTTTCACAATACATATCGTTTCAAAAGCAGCTTTACAGAAAGTGCATGTTTCTAAATTACAGTTTAGAGTGATCTGTTATCAGAGGTGACAGTGTAATGCATTTCAATTCATTTTCATTCAGTTTCATTGTTAAACAATGCATTAAGTTAAGGCAGAAACAATGAGCTCATTGAAGTAAAGAATACATGTTGTTCAATGATTAGGAAACATAGAAAACTTTAGCATTGGTGCTTTTTTACATACTCAAAATATGAGTGTGAAAAAGTCAACAAACTGAAGAAAAAAAGTAGGTAATATTATATTGTTAAAACTGGTTACATAAAATTGGTATTGAAAAAAAGTACTGTTTCAGGAACCGGTATTGAAAAGTCAAGGTATCGTATTGAACATTTTGTTACGATGCCCAGCCCTAGTACACTGTAAGTACATACTGTAAAATAATGTGCGATCAAAAAATGTGAAATGACATGAAGGCCAAGTATGGTGACGCATACTTGGAATTTGTCCTCTGCATTTAATACATCCAAGTTCGTGCACTGACATTAGTAGCAGTGAGTAGTGAACACACTCTTCGCTCACACAAACACACACACACGTCTCGTGGGGACTCTCCAAAGGCATAATCGTTTTTATACTGTACAAAATATATGGTTACAATTTATTTTAATGTGTCATTGTTACACTGTAATTATACATTTAAGTACTGAGTAATATTAAGTAATTACATGTACTTACTAAAGGGTTAGGATTAGGGTTTAGGGTTAGTTGCATGTAATTATGCATAATTTATAGTTATTACTATAGTAATTACATGTAACATATGTAACAATGACGCATTAAAATAAAGTGTTACCAAATATATATTCTATTCCCTATTCCCTAACCCTACCCCTAAACATACCCATCACAGAAACCTTTCTGCAGTTTAACATTTTAAAAAAAACTCATTCTGTATGATTTATTATGTGTGCATTTGGGTTTAAGTCCCCTCCAGGATAGAAAAAATATGAACACTCACACACACACAGAGAGAGCAGTGGGCAGCCATTGATTGGGTGCTTTGCTCAAGGGCACCTCATTCATTTCCTGCCAGTGTTGAGAATCAAACCCGCAACCTTCATACTGTTATTCTGCCATTATTTGGTAACAGTTGAATATACATTAACAGGTAATGTACATTTACATCTTGTGGTGAAGAAGCTAACATGAAATGACAATGAACAACATTTCTACAGCATCTGTTTTTTTTTAATGTTTATTTATAAATACACTACCGTTCAAAAGTGTGGGGTTGGTAAGATTAAAGTCTCTATGCTTATCAAGGCTGAATTTATATGGTCCCGAATACATTAAAACAGTAATACTGTAAAATATTATTACAATATAAAATATTTAAATATATTTTAAAATGTAATTTATTCCTGTGATGGCAAAGCTGTCACATGATCTTTCAGAAATCATTCTTATATGCTGATTTAGTGCTCAAGAAACATTTCTTATTATTCTCAATATTGAAAATCATTGCGCTGCTTACTTTTTTGGAAACCATAATAATTTTTTTTTATGTATTTGGTGATTAGAAAGTTCAAAAGAACATTGTTTATTTGAAATACAAAACAATTTGTATTATAAATGTCTTTACTATCACCTTTTGATCAATGTAATGCATTCTTGCTGCGTATCCTACAGACCTAACACTTTTGGAAAGTAGTGTATATTAGTACCTACTGCATAAACTAATGTTAATTAATCAAACCTGTAAAGTGTTAACCCATTTTTATTATTATTATTATTATTATTGGCCAATCCCACTCTCTCACATGATGACGTGCTGAGTCTTTGATTTGTGGCATTTTGTCAGCGGACCAGGTAAGGGCCGAACAAGCTTCAGTCTTGTAAGGTGCACTTGGCATTATATTGAAATTCACACATTGCATTCACTTTGACGGGCATTTCAACGTTTCCGGCACTTCGGACACTGTCTTTCTAAATAACACTCCATCTTAGATGTCTGCACTGACTTTTCAGCATTCTCTAAATCTTTCCTCTTTCTCACGAAACTTCTTTGAAAGTAGCTGGCTCTCTTTTGAATCTTCAGGGGTATGTAAAAACCATTTCTCTGGCTTTAACTACAGACATTTATCATTGGCCAGAAGACAGTGATGTTGAATTGTTGTTTTGCAAATGTCTATAATTCATCAGGCACAACGTCAGTCCTCTTCAATTTCCCTATAGCTCTTAAGTTTGCGCATAATCGTTATTCAGATGAACTGCAGTTGGAAATTCACTTTGCCAAGATTCAGATGGAGCCAATTCTGAGCTAACGCCCTTAAAGATATTATTAAAAACAGATATTGTTTGTCTGAAGAATAAAAGCTTGGTTCATGAAGCTCCATCTGCTGGTTTTTCCAAAACAGTGAGCCACTTCCCATCATTTAAAATACAGTCAAGGCTATTTTCTCACAGGCATAAACCTGTGCTTTTGTCTGTCAGTCATTGCACTCAAGAGGCATATTAGACCTTATGAGCATCAGACCATTACATTATTTACACATTTTGTCACAGGGCTGTTGAATGCTTGATTCTAATTTGTTGACGAACATTCAAATCATGCTGTTATTTTTCAGTAAATACACTTCTCTAAACAAATGAACCAAAACCTACAAAGACACTGACCACGTAAACAAATAATACAATAACAAACTATAGTGTAATTATGTTTTTCCTTCTAAATTACCTTTATTATCTACGGCAAGCACACTTTCTTTTTCTTGCTGTCTCTCTTTCTCTGTATGCATATGTAACCCTTTACACCCGGCTCCGAGCGGGCCTCGGAACCCGGGTCTCCGGCATGAGAGTCAGGCGCTCTAACAAGGAGGCTAAAGACTGCAGCCTCTAGCGTCTGTTGCTAGAGCGCCTATTGAGATTCGGGGAGTGAGGTTTACTCGCACAGCAACTACTAGCTGGCCTCCGTTACACTCACCCCCCTAAACCTCACTCTCATCCGGGTCACGGCACCAATGTAACCCCTTACACCCGGGTCCAACTTCGACCCGCTCCGAGCGGGCCTCGAACCCGGGTCTCCGGCATGAGAGTCAGGCGCTCTAACAAGGAGGCTAAAGACTGCAGCCTCCGTTACACATACACTGTGAAACTCACACTTGCACATAGATGAAAACATACACATGCTCAGAAATTAGTCATCAGTGCTGCCCTGTGATAAACTTTTTCAGTTAGCAAATTATGAAAAAAATTACATGATATTTCATGGTACTGAGGTTGTAATGTAGCTGTTCTTGAAGCAATTAAAGGACAAGTTTGTATTTTACACTTAAAGCCCTGTTTTAAAAATGTTTCTGATGAAATAGAACGGTAAGGATTGAAATTTGGACACATGGTGCTGGCCCAGAGAATTTTCTGTTTCTGTGGTTGCACTCCTTTCTGTGGTTGCAATCCTTCATAAAACACATTAAAATTTTGTTTACAAAGATGTGAAACTCACAAGTGGTCTGGGGTGTCCACTGATATGCTCTCACAAAAATCAACTTGGACAAAAACTATGATAAAACCTGTTGGAAAGCATCTTTTGCAGCGATTTTTGTGTGAGCTTATCAGTGGACAACCCAGACCACTCGGTGAGTTTCACGTCTTTGTAAGACTAAAGTTTTATGCGTTTTATGAGGGATTGTTCCAGTGCACCTATGCAACCATTGTTTCAGTGGTTTCAATCTTAACTGTTTTGTTTCATCAGAAACAATCTTAAAACAGTTTTAAGTGTAAAATACCGAACTTGTCCTTAACTTACAGCTTCACTACTAGTAGAAATGCTTCTGACGAACATTATTGAAGTCACACTTAATCTCTTTCTCATTATCTCTCTCTCATAACTGCATTAGTCTGCATATCATTGGCTCAAGCCTTCGTTACTAGCTATAAAATTACTTTTTTGAATTAGCAACTGAGGCTTGGGATGACATATCGGAAAACATATTGTTTTACTTAAGGGTGTCACAATTTCGATTTTAAGTTGAAATCAATCAAAATTAATTCACAATCTCGAACTTGGAATTGAAAAATGGAATTGTCATGCGTGAAAAAAAAAACCATGCGTGTGTAGAAGTGCTGCGAGTCCTCTTACTTAGCTACAGCCATTCAAAAGATAGCATGGCAGAAGGAAACCCATCAACAGAACGTGAACCCCTCCAAAGCGAGAGGCCTTGCGTGTGTGCCTCATGAAGCGCATGTAAGACAGAGAGCATCCTGATTGGCCGATGATGAGAAATCGAGAATCGGATCGAACCGTGACCCTTAAGGCCCGTACACACCGGGACGAATATCAGCGCGCGTTATTCGTCAGCGTTTTTCAACGCGTTTTTTGTGTTCATACCCAAGCGTACCCATGCCTCCAAAATGTAACAAAAAATAGCTGTCACAAACTTACAAAAACGAACTAACAAAATCTATTTATATCTTTAGTTTTCATCCTCTTTATGCTGTTTTTCTTCCTCATCCACCTTGTTTGCCCATCTATATTTTGCTGTAGAACCGATTTTCCCAGGAGGTTTTTTTTTTTTGAAAACCAGGACATTTTCAACACTTAAAAACAGCCAGGACAGGACGTGAAAACAGGATATGTAACGCAAAGTAGAGATGATGCCCAGAGATAAAAACATAGCACTTGTCGTATTTCCCGCGTTTAATAAAACCACTCAAACTTTACACTCGTCCTCATACATGGGGATCGAGCTAAAAAAAACACAAACAAACATCCAACCCTGGTCACAATAGAAAAATAAAATAAAAGAAAGAATACAAAGAGTCGGCAGAGCGGGTATCTCCTCTCCTCACTTGTCAAAATCTAACTGACACTACGCACTATGCGCAGTTCTCATCTCAACTCAGATTTCTATAAAAGCACAAAGTGACCGTTACACATGTCCTGGGAAAACAGGACTGCTGGTCAGCCCTACTACTATAGGCTACTTTTATTACAGAAATATTAATATAAATATTATCATAGCTCTTTATGCTCCGAGACCGGCAGCTCAACATTGGTTGTGCCCATAGGTATCTTGCCTTATAGGCTATCTTCTTCCCCGTATGTGTGCTCGGCAAGACCGTTTTGTGTTTGAGCGCCCCAAGTTATGCTTTACTGTAACTTCAGAAGTACCAGACAAGTGAGCAAAAGCGGCAATCTCGTTGGTCGGATTAGTTTTTGATGCGGCACATTTTTTTTTAAATTACGCTTTTCCACGTTGCGTTTTTCGCGTCGGTGTGAACACTCACATTGGCGCCCATTGTTTAGTCACGAGGCGTTAAACGTCGAACAAATATCACGTGCGAAATTTGTCCCGGTGTGAACAGACCTTTGAGAATCGAAATCGAGCTGGCCGGCCACTGTGACTTTTGTTGATTGCAATTCACAACCTCACCACTAGTTGCCACTACAAATTACACAGTGCACCTTAAAAACATCACAATTAACCAAACACTTATAGTAAAATTTTATTTTAAATTTACGGAAAAAAAATTGACTAGTGAGAGGTCTGTAATCTAGTTCTGTATACAAGGTGTTTATTGTGTTTGAACTGGTTTTGAGAATGACACGCTTGGTGTTGCTCGAGGATCTGACGAGAACGCATCTGTAGAGAGCGGCATATGTTTGAAGAGACGGACAAAAGGTTGTGCAGAAAGCCCTTATATGGAGATGGTTTGGTCATGTTTTATGCAAATGACTAACCTTGTGGAAGCTGCCATTAATTTAGAATACACCAAATTTACTAGCATTAGAACGAGACGTGATGTGAATTAGGTGGAGATTTTTCATAAAGTTCCGAGCGATTATTAGTGAATGAGACCCAATATCTTGAGGTATGGTAAACAGAATAATTGACTCCAGGCCGATGAATTATTAAAATGAATGCACACCTGACGCTTCACATTGTGGCCGCATTACCACATTGGGTATGCATCATTTTTCAATATTTCAATGGCCTGTCGTCAGTTATTTCATAGTTCAAATCCTGTATATGAAACTGCTCACTCATTCACTTATCTATTATTCACTACATAGTGAATGCTATTCTTTATTATATGGCGAAAGGTTGAGTGAAAATGAGTTACACATAAGGAAAAAACTTTCTCCCATGCTAAAATGCATTTATTTATGATTTTTAAGACGTATACAGAGACAGAAATGGAAATTGAAAAGGGAATACAATTGTGATATGAAATAAAGGGCTGCCATATTTTAGGAAATATTGTGTTGGGTTAATTTAGGAAGAATGGAATTGTCTTTAATGTGAATTAAATCTGCATTAGGGCTTTTCCCTTTTGAATAAAATTAGTACAACAGTAGTAAAGGCAGGGTCCAAAACGTTTGGATTAGGGAAACTCAAAAATCTGATTTTAATTGAATTTCATTCAAACCACATATGGATGTAGTTTGGATTGGGTTTGCTTTTCAGACTTTTCCTGGCAATCCAATCGATTTTTATTAATTTTTGCTTCAAAGTAATTCTAGAGCAGTTCGGCAAAAGATCATATGAATTTGCAAATGTATGTGAGTCTGACACTTAAACAAATTTTGTTTAGATGTTATGTAGAATGGTTTGTGGTTCTGGTTCCACTTAGTCCAGTTATTTCTTCCTGGTCCCACTGTTCATCCTCCTCATTAGTGCTCATTTCCTTTATGTACAGTACATTAGTAAACATCTTGAATAGCCCTCTAGCAGTGCAGGGCCTCAAATTTTTAATGTGAAGCCTCTGCACTTTGTTTCCTGTCTGACTATTAAGATTTGTGTGTGTGTAGTAAAAGCTAAACAGATGCAGTCCAATTAAATACAACAACTGTGAAAAAGGGCTAATGGTGTAAATCCTTTGTAAGTCTTGGTTCAGATGTTCTTTTGTTGACCTGTTTTAACTTAATACCACCAAATGCAAAAGAAATAACTTATTTCAGTTTCTTCTGTAATATTCATGAGCTCACTGGCTGTTTCATTTCCTTTGCACAATGACCTGAGCTCTTTCTCTGTGAGGTTGATAATTACTGTCTGAGAAGGATCGGTGCCTTTGTGAATGACTTTTTTAACCTCATCCATCTCATAAACCACCCCTGTAAGCACGAAATCCTCCGTTTCTTCACAGGCCATGAGTCTTATGTTGCTTACATCCGCTTATCGGTGAGGTTATAGCAAGATCAGTCAAGTGCCAGGAGGGTATTCCACCAACACATGAGGATCAATAACAGAATTGGCCGGAAACCAAATGTACAATCCCTTTCCTCTCGATTTTCTTCTGTCAATGTAAAGACTGACTAATCACAAGTACATTCAACCTCCAATGAAACCCTGTAATCTGGGAGGATCATGTTCGATTGGTGTAGCAAGATCGTTAGCATCTTTTTCATTGGAATTGTTTTGTCTTAAAGCCCCCCTGTAGTCAATAACCCCCTCGTATCCCTTAAAACTCATCTTTGATCACCAAAGTGATATATTAATATATATATATATACAATAACATGTTTTTCTCCTGTGTGTGAACTCTACACCCTCGCTTCATTTATTATAAGCGGAACCATGAATATGCAAATTAGCCCCACTTCCACTGAATCAACTTTACTGAATTAAGATCTGCACAATGGTATTGCTCTTTACAACGCCGGACTCGATACGGGAATTAATATGACTAGCCTTTTTCTTTAACTACGTTATCAAACAGCTAATAATGTGTTGCTAATGTTACACAAACCATGTTCCCTTTCGCTGCCTTCTGAAAATCAGTATCCTATCCTTAGAACGTCAGTGCAGAATGGCTTATAGTTCATCATAACATCATATGCATAATGCACCCGCTATTTTAAATGTACCCTATTTTTTCATATCAAGAGAAAATATCTGGGATAACCTTCTCTTGAGACTTCGTGATTGGTTACAACAAGGTAGTTTGTGATGCAGGGCCGGCGCCATGGGGCATTCGTGCTTCTACGGTTCATAATGCCTAAGGGAACATCTGCCAATTCCACCAACTGTGTTAAACAGTAGCCTATAATTTATTATCTAAAGTTACTTTTTACATTTAAAAACTGACTTTTTCAAATTTCCAAAGCTTGTAGAAGGTTCCTATTGGTAAGACTGACTTTTAGTAAGAAATTGCTACCAATAACTCCCTTCATGTATTTAGTGTAAACAATTATTTTGATATTTTTATTTTTTGGTGACTTACTACAGGTGAGATTTTGCATTATTCACCTGTACAGTCCCTGACAAAAGTCGATATCGACTTATCTATTTTGTAGAATCACCTGCTATTAACCGGATTTTTAATTAATCCATTGGTGTTAGAAATGGCTCATATAAAAAGCTAAAACCCTCCCAAATGTTTAATGCACTTAAATAAATAAGTTTCACTGAAAAAAGGATTTATCATTTAAACAAGACAGAAAGGTCCAATTCTGACAAGATAATAGTTTTGTCGCCTATATAGAATTGAACAAATTTATTGCAAATACAAAAATATGTCAGCAAATTAAATAGTGGTGGTGTGAGGTCCAAACTTAATATCTTGTATGACTTCCATGAGCTTGAAGGACTGAATCCATGTGGTTGGGCAAGGATTCGTACAATTTATTGATGAAGTCATCAGGGAATAACAAAGAAAGCAGTCTTGCCTCCCAGAGTTCATGTCAATATTCTTTGGTTTCGCCTTTCATCCTACCCCACATTTGCTCAATGATGTTCATGTCTGGTGACTGGGCTGGCCAATCCTGAAGCATCTTGGTATTCTTCATCCGTTGAGGAACTTTGATGTTGAGATGGAAGTATGCAATGGAGCACCATCCTGCTGCAGAATTTGGCCTCTTTTATGGTTGGGAATATGAGGACAGCTAAGATTTCTTGTTATTTTAGACTATTGATGTTGCCTTCCACCCTGCAGATCTCCGCACACCCCCATACTGGATGTAACCCCAGACCAAGATTTTTCCACCACCAAACTTCACTGTTTTCTGGGTGAATCTTGGATCCATGCGTGCTCCATTAGAATCTCCTGCAATATTTGCGGCGACTATGGTGTAATTCAACTGAACATTCATCCTGAAAAATCCACCTTCCCACTTTTCCAGCATCCATCTTTTAGCAGGCTGTGGGCTTCAATTGTTTTTCAATTGTCTTTTGTTTAGTGCTGGCTTTTGGGCACTGATTCGAACCATGAAGGTCATTTCTAGACAGAATCCAACAAACTGTTCTGCGTTGACAGAGGGACTTCAGGTGACCAGGTATCAGTGGAGCTCTGCTGGAGTGGAAAATGGGGCTGGCCTTGGATCTTTCAGCCAGACAGACAGTCCTTTCGAGCAGTTGTCTTGCGGGGTCTGTCTTGACCTGGGCTTGCCAAAAATATCTCTAAGTGTCTTCAGATGTTTTTTTTTTTGTACTTGCCGCTGAGACACATGGAAAGTGTCTGTCACATCAACAGAGGATCTAGGTCTTCAGCTTCTTGATAATCAAAACTTTCAAGTCTCAAGGTGAATCTTAGGCCCATGTCCACACTAATACGTTTTCATTTGAAAACTTATATTTTCTCTCCGTTTTGGCCTTCCAGTGCCACACTGAACGCCGTTTAAGTCAACAAAACGATCTGAGTTTTGGAAAACGCTCTCAAAGTGGAAAAATTTGAAAACGCTGTTTTTGCGTTGTAGTGTGGACAGTGAAACCGAAGGTACTCTCAAAACACAATGGCGTAAGTTCAGTCATGTGATCCATGTAGTACCAATAGATATTCATGTTTATCAGTATTGTGCCTGTTGTGTTATTCATTTTTACACTATTGCTAAAATATGTTACTTTCTATGTCACTTAATATGTGCTGTTCTTCATAGCACAGTACTGCAAAGATGACAGATAATGTAGCCTACTCACATTTGCTGTCCTGCGGCAAAACAGGAGAGCAGTTGCATTTTAGACCAAACATATGGTGACTGAATGCAACCTGGACGCATCAGTGATGGTGAATATTTTGCTAAATAAAATTATCCTGTTATTGTGACGATACATTATTATTTATTTTCTCATCTGTATCATCTCAGTGAGCTACTTTTGTGAAGTTTCACGCATGCACAGTAAAAGTTTCTACATCTGACACTGAAACGTCGAAAACGCCTGAAACGCTCAGTGTGGATAGAGAGCGCTTTTAAATGAAAACCCAGTTTTCAAATCTATCTGGATTAATGTGGACATAGCCTTAGCGCATGTTTGTAGAAGGTCTACATTGCAGTTGATGTTAAGGTCTCAGTGTACTGGGGTTGTTTTTATACACACCTGTAGACCTAATTGATCCATTGTTTGTCACAGGTGAAGATCAAATGACTTTGCAAAAATGTACTCAGTGGGCTTTACCAAGCTGTGAATGTTGAATAATTTTCGACAGTTTCGTTTGCACCTTAACATTATTGCCAAAAGCTGTTGGGATTAAAATGAGCCATTTCTTAAAAAAATATCTTGCTTACAAATACACTTCAGCGGCACTTTAGGTCAATTTGTACACAAGCGACAGAGACTTTTGTCAGGGACTATACTACAACCATGGCTGTAGCCAGCTATGAGGTCTGGACCTCTGTATTTTTAGAGGTGTATAATAAAGGTAAGTATAATAAAGCCGCTTTTTATCATATTGGGCATAAGATTAATAAGAAATATGTACATATTGTGAATAAATGTAATACATTTTGTTAGCTTTCCTGGTAACCTTCAGTAAAACTTTTACTATAAAAATTTTACTATAAAACTTTTCTAAGAAAATTATTCATAAAACATATCAATATCAGTTGACCCTATGTTTGCTTTCTACACTGCCACAGATAGAAATGAAAATACTATCAGTCAAAGCTTAGCTTCAGGAGGGAGGAGACGGGGCAGAGATGAGCAGACAGGAGAGAATGAAAACTGATGGATACGAAGGTGAGAGCAGGTATTGATCTACTGCCCACTGACATCAGGTTTTACAGCTAGTTCTTATCCATTTTTTGGCCTTTTAAAAAGTCTTAAATTTTAATTTGTACATATGTAGGTCAGAAAAATATTTTTTTCGGGGGAGCTCTGTGTTTGCAAAAACCATGCCTGTATACAGCCCTGAGGATAACCTTTGTAACATGGAAAAAAGTTTTTTGGGTGAGTTACAGTATATAGATATATTTGTTCTGTAGCCTACAAGTGAGATATTGGCAGAAACTCATACAGTAATTCAGTCTAAGAGTAAGAATACCACATGATCAATTTCATTGGAGAGAGAATTTATTAGGAGACTGCTAGTGTAGCATAAACACGGTTTCCTTGAAGATAAATGTTGAGTTAAGCAAATAGGGCTTTTTGTTTTCACCTGTGACTTTCACCTATCAGCAGTGATAAAATGCAATGAATACCAGTTGACAGGGCTAAAATACACCTTGACAGCTGCTTTATTTAGCAGAGAAAATAATGATGGAATATGCTGCTCTCCAAGAGACATTTATGGTTCACTTGTTTGTTTCACTAACTGCCATCCTCCGATATCCTGAGCATTAAAGGGTTAAGATATTTTTAGTCCAATATTTTAGTTGAGATTTAGTCCAAAGAGCTTTCTGTTCCTCCATTGGAAATATATGTAGGATATATTGTCCTTGTCCAGAAAGGAAATAAAGACATCATCAAAGTAGTCCATGTGCCATCAGTGGGTTTGTTAGAATGTTTTGAAGCATTGAAAATACATTTTGGTCCAAACATATCAAAAACTATGACTTTATTCAGCATTGTATTTTCTTCTGGTTCTGTTGTTCGAGCCACATTTTCAGTGACGAAAACTTTGAAGATATCTTCATTTCCTTTCTGGACAAGGACAGTATACCGTACATAAATTTTCTATGGAGGACAGAAAGCTCTTGGACTAATCTAAATATCTTAAACTGTGTTTCAAAGATGAATGGAGGTCTTACGGGGTTCGGGACAACATGAGGGTGAGTCATTAATGACATCATTTTCATTCTTGGGTGAACTAACCCTTTAATATCTACTTTTGTGTTTAATGTTGGGTGTTTGCTACATTATGTTTTCCTACGCTGCTTTGAAATAGGAAAGTATTACTCATTTTTCATTGCTGAGAGAAAAAAAAAGGCAGGCTAAATTCAGGAAGTAGGGGTAGCAGCGAGCGAAACAGTTCCAGTTCGGTGCCAAAGCAGATGTGCTGTTAGATTTCACAATTATGTTTTCACACATTAAAACTCTAAAGGCTAAAGAAGTTTGATTTTAGGTGCTTTTGACTTCCAGCTTCATTTTTTTATGTTGCTGTCATTCCTCCTTAATTGTTTTTGCCATAACAGAAGAAGGTTTATGTAAAAGCAAGTGGTCATCAAGAAGATTAAAATGTGCTGCCATGAGGCCTTATGGATTATTGAACAGTGTTTTATATCGCTGTAAATTAGCCCAATAAAAACTCAAAGCATTGTTCGATTCAGTCCACACATTACGCAATGGTTATCAATGTAGTTGGGTTGTTTGATTAAAAACATGTTTCAAATATACAGCTTTCTCTAGGGAAAGTAAATCTTCCCTGAGTTTGGCACAATGGGTCTGTATAGCACTGAGGAGTGTAAGCAATGACTATGTTTACATGTGCACCAAAATTATTATTTATCATTATTTCCAATAATCAGATTAAGTACCTAATCGCAGTGAGATGTTTATGTAACAGACATAGGCAAGTAAGAGCTGTGCATGTAAACCTCACATCCCTCGAGAGGCGTCCTAGTGACTGACGCTAGCGGCTGCGGTCTTTAGTGTCCTTTTCAGCATGCCTGAGACCCCGGTTCGAATCCGCTTCAGAGCAGGACGAGTAGGACTGGTTACGTGTGGTGCCGTGACCTGATAGGAGTGAGGTTTAGGGAGTTAAGTGTAATGGACGTAAGCCAGTAAGAGCAGTGCGTGTAAACCTCACTCCCCTCAGAGAGGTGCGTTAGCAAATGACGCTAGTGGCTGCGGTCTTTAGTGCCTTTTTAGCACACCCGAGACCCGGTTGGAATCCCGCTCAGAGGAGGACGAGTAGGAATGGTTCACGTTTGGTGCCGTGACCCGAATAGGAGTGAGGTTTAGGGAGTTAAGTGTAATGGACGTAAGCCAGTAAGAGCGGTGCGTGTAAACCTCACTCCCCTCAACAGGTGCGCTAGCGGATGCTGTCTTTAGTGCCTTTTAGCACACCCGAGACCCGGTTGGAATCCCGCTCAGAGAAGGATGAGTAGGACTGGTTTCATTTGGTGCTGTGACCCGGATAGGAGTGAGGTTTATGGGGTTGAGGGTAATGGACATAAGCCAGTAAGAGCTGTGCGTGTAAATCTCACTCCCCTCAAGAAGTGCCCTAGCGACTGACACTGAGCGGCTGCGGTCTTTAGTGTCCTTGTTCAGTGTTACCGTCTCCCACTCAGTAGACCATGAATCAAACCCAAAGCTGGTCGAATAGGACCGGTTACATTTACTTGACACAAGCAAACCTCTTCAATCCTAATAATGCGATCATGGTGTTAACATGCTTGTTTATTGAGATTTAGTTCAACGTACGGACAGATAGTTTTTATTTGCGAGAGAGTTCAATGCGAGTGTGGTTACTATGATTGAGCATAAGAATCCATTAACTCTAGAGAAGTATTGCATTTACATGAGGTAAAGTTTAATCGCAATATTGGCAAAATCCCATTATAATGGCATAATGAGGGTGCCATAAACTCATTTGAAACCATGATCAGGGCCGCATAATTCCTCCCCACATGCTACATTCAGTACAACTCACAAACTCATGCCTTTTTAACTTTGAAAAAAGTGAACTCTTATGTGTCTAAGTCGTGATTCGATGCTACCACAGCTTTGTGCAAATCATATTACCATGGTACGGTAATACTACTGGATCTGATACATGCGTAGAGGAAATAAAGGTAGTTAGTCTTATGACAAAACATTAATTTAAAAATAATCATGCTTTAATTCCTTCAGATTGGCATATGCTGCGGTGGATGCTGACAAAGGGACAGAAACCATGAGTTGTGTAAACAGGAAGGAGTTGAGGGCTACCCGAACATTCAACTATTACAACTATGGGAAGTTCAGCGAGAAATACAATGGGGAAAGAGGGGTAAGTGATCTTCAATGTGAGTGATTTGAATATAAGATGGATGGATGGGTGGATCACAAAATATAAAACTTAAGTTGCATTATTGTAGAGAAAGTGCAAGCAAACTTTAAGCAAAATATTTAAGCCTTCTGATTGTCAAACTTCAGGTATAATTAGATTTGTGTTTCATCTAGTTTTTTTATTGAATGGAATGGAAGCCTCAGGGCCCAATAACACTAGTGTCTTCACTGAACGTTAGCGATACACCAAAAGACAATGGAACCCATTATAAACCGTGATGCTGTCTACACTGCGATGTGGCATGGACGAACACAACAAATCCCCTGACCTAAATCTATTTTTATTGTAATTATGATCGTACTCCAAGCACTGACATGATTTCTTCTCATATGAAGGACAAATGGATTTGCTACCGTCGCATTCCAAGTGAGAACCATTTTTGTTGTGGCGTGATGCGACTCATTAGCGGTGTCAGAGGCCTCAACAAAGCTTCCAAGGGAACCACAGGATAACTTTGTTTAAATTTAGTCAAAAAGATCAAGAACCACAGCCTGACATCATCCTGTTGTATGATATCCTGAGTTTGAAGTAATTTCATAAGCTTTTCTAGCACGACATCACCTTCCATGAAACATGTCTACAGTTAATGTGATGAACTACAGTTCACCTGTGGTTACTTTGGTTTAATTTACCTGTGTGATTTTAAAAAGAACTGACTTTATACAGTACATGCACGGACAGAAAAAGTTCTAAGCATAATTTGTTTGCAAAATGGTTAAGTTGTCTTTATTTGATACACATTTCATGGATTTAAATACAAATATTTTTTTGAGACCACTGTGCCAATTATTTTCACATCATAAGATGAAACTGTTTTTCATTTCCCACTGTGTATGCTGTCTACACCATACAGGAAGCTGGCTTTACTGGCTTCATGAGAAGTCTCAGGGGCCGGAACCAAGAGAAAGTGGGCAGCGGGAAGGAGGAGCTCTAATAGTGTGGGCGTGGTTCCTGTAGATGGGAGGAGCCTATCATTGCACTGTGACTTGGGCATGGATCATCCAGCACTGATGCCACAGACTGAAACCTCAGCTTAAAAGGCTATTTTTTTATACAGCTGTGCCCTTATGTTTATAATACCAATGTATGACCATCAGACCACTTCAGATATTTTTGCTTTGTTTTGTTTAGTTTTTTTTATGTCCTTTAACATTTTGTGAAATTGTTTCCAAATACTGTGACTTACTTTACTGAAATCCACACCTGAAATCTATGCAACACTGGGCCCTCACTCGCCAGAAGTCCCGTGACGCGTGACGGGTGGCTGGTGTCTTACTGGGGAAAACCAGTTTTCAACAGGATACTTTGCCATCACTCCCATTCCAGCTTGGAGGAATAATGTGTACAATCTGTATCTGCCAAATATTTTTGTAAAAAAGGAAAAAAAGAAAAAAAATGCCATATGACATCATCAAAAAAAGACTGGAGAAAGTTGTTGTAGCTGAACTTTGTGGCCTTAAATGTTTCGAATAACTGTCGTCCAAAAATTTGACTATTTTCGAAGAAATACAGTACTAGGGCCAAAATACAAGATCAAATACAGGAACATGTATTCTTCTCGTTTTATTGTCAGCTGTGACAGAATAAAATGATGTAACAACTGGAAATGCCAAACAAACAAAAAATGGATAGAAATAATTTATTCCACAATTAATCCTGGAATCCTTGCAATTCTTGGCTTTCCAGCTCCATGTAAGTTATTGTCTTGCTTATTTAAATGTCTTGTCTGGTTTGAATGTCTCAGTCTGTGACCCACCCTCTTCTGATTCACAATGCTACTCTAGATCTTTAAACACATGAACATTTCCTCTTCTAAGCATGGATACAAAATGATGATGGGATATCGAAATCATAATGGCCTTCATTTATTTGAGAAAGGAGACAGTTTGCTTTAAGGCATGTTGAGTTATGTTCATTGTAATACGTCTTGCTGGTTTAAACCGCGTAGTGCCGGCAGGATCCGTTTTACTTGCTCTCTGCCAGATGTTGGCACTCTTAGTGATACCACAACCTTTCCCAACATCTCTGTGGCGACTACACTATTGTCTGTGTGGAAACCTCCCTGCTCTAGGCAGCATACATATTTAATCGTCTTGTAGCTGAACTTTTGTTGTCATAATTCAGAAGGTTGGTTTGTTTCATTATAAATAAGGTTCTAGGGGATAGCAGCAAACACAATTGAAGAGCACGAGCGCTCAGTCGCAATTTGCAATCCAGTTGAGTGTTCTCTATTCATGTCGCCGAATTATGAATTGTTTACATGTCTTTGGGAGATAGCACACACAAAAAAAATCACTTGAACAGGATTTCGCTTTACATTTCCTTGCCATATTTGTGCGCAGAAGCATCTAATAAAACATAACCAAGGAAGTGCTATGCATGGATGTCAATTGTATGCACACAATCTGCTTCAAATGCAAAAGTTCTGAATAGTGAAGAATAAATATGATCCCATGCTGCAGATTCTGAATCATGTAGATAATGGTAAAGGGTCCAAATGAGGGAAGGGTACAGTAGTTGTCAGAACATGTTCGATAATGGTCTCAAAATGACAAAATGTAATGAATGAGCGCTTGCACCGGGTTAGTCTCATTACTCACGTGACACTGTTGTTCAGACGCTGGTTTGTTTGTGCATTAATGTTTTCATCTAAAATTTTGGATGGTCAGGGACTTTCATCTGGTTCCAGTTATTCTGTTTGTAGAAAGGTGTGCTTAAGTCATATCCCAAAGGTCTTTGGAATGTGGGAGCAACCACGATGCCCAAGAAGTCACTGTCGCCTTTATTTTTGTGCCCAGCCACAGTGACAGTTTTACTGCATTGATGAACACAATGCAAAATAAAAGGCATTCCGTTTCCAAGAACCATTGTCCAAATTATTCAAATCATTTTATGTTAATATTTCTTCATTCAGAACATAGCCATGAAATGCAAGTAGAGCTTCACTATTACTTTTACCCAGGGGATGATGGTGAAATCCATAGACTTAATTAAAGGCATACTCTAAAGGCCATTGCATACTCTCATGAAGATGCCAATCTATACGATGTAATGTCATTCTGTAGCATTTATACGCCAAAAATGTTCTTTGCGTGTTCATGCTACGCACTAAGAAACTGGGTAGGTTTAGGGGAAGGGGTGGGGAGCTTTGTGTATTTCCATATGCCAAAAAGTGGCTGTATCATATGCAGTGAAAATCACATGCCATACACACTGAAAACTGTTTTTGGCGATCACCACAAGAAATTACATTTGTGCTATACATATCGAACTTCCATGAGTAGATTTGGGCTTTAATTTTACATTTGAAATTTTCTGCATTAGAAAATAATTAACCTCACGTTATGTCAATTAGAACTTTTGTCCGTCATGAAAAACTTCGATCAGGTCCGATCTTCTGCGTTTTTCGCATCCACAGACAGCATTTTGAGAGGTTGTTTGACAATTCAGGGCCGACTGGAGCTCGTTCCCACATCTTTGCACATATGCGCAGTGCTTTCAGTTTCGGTTTTCAATTCCAATCAAGTGTTTATGTTCTCTTCTCTCGATTGGATTATGAAGAATTACCTCCAATGGTGCCACCAGGGGTGGCCAGGCCGTGGCCACCCCAATGGCCAGTATTAATTTTTGTAGCATCAGTTATGCATTTTATAAATAAGTCAAAAATATTCTTAAGTAAAAGAAGACGGGGAATCATGTGTCGTGACGTGCTTTCTAAGTGCCAATACAGCAGCTTTTTGATGCGTTTTTGCCACGGTTCGGATGCAAACAGTGCGCTTTTCGGCACCTCCCGCTTTTCACGTCAGTTTGGGTGACAAAGTCATCTGAAAGTCATTCCATAGCTTAATGTGAGAAGACAGAAGTATATTTACATCGTTTAAGTATACGGAAACTGGTTTCCCTCCTCTGCGGCTGTCAATCATTCTCCATTCATATTCAAACAGCACGCGCGCCTCTTGGATGCATGGTAAAACTCTCTCAAATATGATATATTCACATTATAATGCATGATCTGTAGATAAAAGGCTGTATATTTGCATAAAATTAGACTATTTCTCTTGGAATTTATTGCTGTTTTTAAACGAGCTCACTATACTGTGTGCTTGTTAGATCACACATATCACAAGGACTATGAATCGGACATCAAACGCACAATAACTGTGAAATAAAGGAACAAATCGCACTG
Source organism: Hybognathus amarus (assembly GCA_030378365.1). Taxonomy (NCBI): domain Eukaryota; kingdom Metazoa; phylum Chordata; class Actinopteri; order Cypriniformes; family Leuciscidae; genus Hybognathus; species Hybognathus amarus. The sequence continues at coordinate 431,894 of JAQIUQ010000222.1, forward strand.
GGATTTGTGCGCTCTGAACATTCTTCCGATTTGTGACATGAGCTTTTAAAATGCGCACTTATGCAGTGCACTGCTGCACACTGTGACTCCATGTTGCTTTGAGCACATCATTCTGCACCCGCGATGCGCATACACGCTGTGTGCTCTCTGTTTTCATGTCATCATGGGTTTGCACACTAAAATATTATTAAAAGCCAATATATTTTGTTATACCTGAGCCTGCTCAGAACCTTTTAAATAAGCATATTAATTGTATATTATTTCTTGGTAGTGTAGGCTATATATGCACTTCTTGAATTCTTGACATTAATATACAGTATAAATATAAAATTGTGACATATGATTGCCTATTGAGTTTTAAAAGAGAACTAATAGTAATTTGTTTTATTAACATATTTAGATTTTATAAATTCATGCATATTTTTCAAGAATTACTTCTTTGCTGCTGATGTATACACTCATTAAGTTTATTAAAAAATGAATAATACATTTATGTAATATTTAAAGGTGTTAACTGTAATCTTACACTGCAAAATAATAACTTTTTATTTTTAAAAATTATTTAAGTTATTATTTTGCACATCATCACAATTATGTAAGTATCTGGAAATTTGCCGTGGAGCAAGGGCCCTTATATATATCATATAATATATAGGCTATCATTATATATAATATAATATAATATAATATAATATAGTATTACACAATAAACCAAAGTATATCAGTAGGAGTTTCCTTAAGTCTTTCTGATAGTTTTGTAGAATACAATTCTGAAATGATGGTTTATAGTTTTAGTGTGCCACCCTAAGATTTAACTGGCCCCATCTGGCCACCCCTATGAAAAATTTCTAGAGGCGCCACTGATTACCTCCCCTTTCAATCAGATTTAAATTTTCGGATCGATTAAAAGGTGTGATTGAGCAGCCAATTCGATAACTAATGTATTATTTGGGTACAATATACTGTATAACAGCCTATATTCCAGCTGTTCTGTCTGCCCAGCGCTTCCACCGGGGCCGCGCGCGCCGTGTGTGTTTGTGTGTGTCTCCATACATTAGACACACTGCCAGTCTCTGTTCAGAATTGAATTGGTTCACGGAAATTGGTGATCTTTGTTTAAAATGTGGTTCCAGCATCAAACTTTCCACTGACATTCTGGAAGTCAATATTTGCGAATCGCAACTCCTTGATAAAGAGGCTTCCTCTTGCGCAATTTCAGGATTCGGATGGACGCAACGCACATATCTTTCTCTTTCTTCTCTTTTTCAATAAGAGAGAGGGCAACAAAATCATCCTACCGCTGCTTAGCGAATTCATTTTGTATTTTTGCGTTTGTTTTTTTTCCCAAAGGTTTAATTATTAAGCATCGGACTCAGTGCGCAAGGTTTCTGTGCGTGACTGATAATTTTAGGCTGGCCAACACGAGAAAGACGCATACGAAAATTTCATACTCAGTGTGCCAATGGCCTTAACACTTCTCCTAAAGACTTGGGCTGGCTATTTTAGACAACGTCATGCTAAAGAAGTGCCCAGAAAATATTAGTAGCCCCATTACATCACTTAACACCATAGCAGTGAGTTTCGTACAGACAAGCACAAAATATCTGCGTAATTTGTTCAGAGCTTTCGCTTGTACAAAACGCAAAGGACAAAATGTTGGGTTAGTTTGCTGACTTTGACTGCCTGGCTGACAGATCATTTTGTTTTCTATTTGGAAACTATTGTCTGCAATAAGGTGACATATTTCAAAGAAACTTTTCCTTGTTTTTAACCTTTTTACTTCCCTGGGTGAAAATAGATCCACACATTCTTATTAGATATCAACTTTTTTCCTACTATATTAATTTAGCCATTTTACCAGGTTAATGAAGCCAACAGAGTGAGACATCCTGACCAAAAACTGCTATTTTTGGAGCTGTATTTTTTTCATCTTTTGTAGACACGGTCATGGTCAATATGGCAAGATGTGTTCTCACTTTTGAAAAGGAGAAATTATTATTCCACTGCTGTCAATTAGCACATATGCTGTCATGGTTGCTACAACAGAGTACAACAAATAAACTACATGATGAAACTGGGAAAAAGAGCACTACTGTGCAGTTTCTGAGTAATTTCGTATCTAAGTTTCTTGTCAGGTGTTTCTGTTTACAGAAGTTTTCCTGGACTAATTCTGTCATGATCTCAAATGATTCGAGGCATTTGCCATCAAACCCCACAGGAGCCTCTGACAAGAGGCATGAGCTGTTTGGCAGATTGGAAACTCAAGGGATGAGTCACTTTTGGACATTTAAACTGCTGCCATGGAGAAACACCTGCTGGTGAAAAGCATGTGTTGTCAAGTGCAATATGTGACTGTTTAATGGTTTGGAGAGAGGGATGGTTCCATCAGAATCACATGGAAGCTACTAAGGGTGCAGGCAATTATTTTGCCTGGATGTACCAGTCAGAACCAGGGTAAAAAGAGGACAAGAAAATGGCAGCATAAATGAAGGTAAAGAAATGGAAGATAGATACCTGTGTGTAATACAGAGTACATAAAGTATGTTCCTCTGTATAATATGGTGATGCCAAAAGTTAATAAAAGTGTATCTAGTCTCACTGCCCTTAAACATCCAGGATATAGTGAGCTGTCATAATTCTGATCAACCACCTTTTTATCACCAGGAAATTGTTTGCCATTGCAGACTGAATGCAGGCCCAAAACGTCAAATATGTACTATCGTGTACATAGTATCAAATATTAGCATATACATAAGGGGTGGGCTGAGGGTGATACCGTTGAGTACTGAGTTATTTTTGCTGTAACCAGTTGTTGTGCATGAACGGTTTAATACACACACTTAAGTCCAAGTGTCTGTATTTGCAGGTATCCTGAGATGATCCCCACTGCAAAACATGAAATCCACAGGAGGAGAGTAGGATCCAGATTCCAACTCCTCCCACCTTACACCTAAACCTACCCAGCCCCACCCCCTGATCCCTAAATGTACCCCTAAACCTACCCAGCCCCACCCCTGATCCCTAAACCTACCCCTAAACCTACCCATCTCCACCCCCTGAATCCTAAATATACCCCTAAACATACCCAGCCCCACCCCCTGATCCCTAAAGCTACCCCTAAACCTACCCATCTCTACCCCCTGATCCCTAAACCTACCCCTAAACCTACCCAGCCCCACCCCCTGATCCCTAAACCTACCCCTAAACCTACCCATCTCCACCCCCTGATCCATAACCCACCCCTAAACCTACCCATCTCTACCCCCTGATCCCTAAACCTACCCCTTAACCTACCCATCTCCACCCCCTGATCCCTAAACCTACCCCTCAACCTACCCATCTCCACCCCCTGATCCCTAACCCTACCCCTAAACCTACCCATCTCCACCCCCTGATCCCTAACCCTACCCCTAAACCTACCCATCTCCACCCCCTGATCCATAACCCACCCCGAAACCTACCCAGCCCCACCCCCTGATCCCTAAACCTACCCCTAAACCTACCCATCTCCACCCCCTGATACATAACCCACCCCTAAACCTACCCATCTCCACTCCCTGATCCCTAAACCTACCCTTAACCTACCCAGCCCCACCCCTGATCGCTAAACCTACCCAGCCCCACCCCTGATCCCTAAACCTACCCCTAAACCTACCCATCTCCACCCCCTGATCCTTAAACCTACCCCTAAACCTACCCATCTCCACCCCCTGATCCCTAAACCTACCCCTAAACCTACCCCTAAACCTACCCATCTCCACCCCTGATCCCTAAACCTACCCATCTCCACCCCCTGATCCCTAAACCTACCCATCTCCACCCCTGATCCCTAAACCAAACCCACATCCACCCCCTGATCCCTAAACCTACACATCTCCACCCACTGATCCCTAAACCTACCCATCTCCACCCCCTGATCCCTGAAACCTACCCACATCCACCCCCTGATCCCTAAACCTACCCATCTCCACCCATTGATCCCTAAACCTACCCCTCAAATCTACCCATCTCCACCCCCTGATCCCTGAAACCCAAACCACATCCACCCCCTGATCCCTAAACCTACCCATCTCCACCCACTGATCCCTAAACCTACCCCTAAACCTACTCATCTCCACCCCCTCATCCCTAAACCAAACCCACATCCACCCCCTGATCCCTAAACCTACCCATCTCCACCCCCTGATCCCTAAACCAAACCCACATCCACCCCCTCATCCCTAAACCTACCCATCTCCACCCACTGATCCCTAAACCTACCCCTAAACCTAACCATCTCCACCCCCTGATCCCTAAACCTACCCAACTCCACCCCTCAGATCTGGATCCGAACTCTGCCCCCTGGATCTTGTGTACTGCAATGAGGTACTGGGTATCCTCGCAAAACAGTCATTTGTCCCAGTGAACGTAAACAGTTGAGAAAGAAAATGCATGTGTAACAGTAAATTGGATCCGTGCATTAGCTCTTAAAGTGACAGCAGCCTAATAAACCTGCTGCTGTCTGTCATTAATGTTAATCAAACTGCAAAGAGAGAAAATCTCATTGTTCCTGACTGAACCACTTTTGTAACTTTAATGAAAATAAATGTATATTTAATTTACATATTGTTGTCTGTTTTTTATACAGTTGATTATACCATTTGTGTAGTAATACCTATTTATGGAGCTTGAAGTTTTTCATCTGTGTCTTGTTTGTGCTATTGTAGTTTATTTTCGTATTACTTGTAATCAGTTTATTTGTTCTTATTTAATTACGGACTCTTTCTTGTCCTCATTAAGTTAAATTAAGAGGTTTTTTTATATATTTTTTTAGTTTTGTAGTTTTGTACCCGTCTATGATTACCCCTTGATCAATCTGCACTTCAAATTCTGACCAGATTTAGTAGACCATCCGGGTCTCTTTGGAACACTCATTTTAACATACTACGATTTCAGGACGTACTAATTCTATTTTCGAATACTATTTTAGGACAGATAGTATGCAAATTGGGACGCAGCAAATGTTTTTAACGAACCCGATTGAATGAATGATTCCCTCATAACACCGATAGTTTGTCGCCACCTGCTGGCATAACTGTAAAAAGTCCCTATCATTAATAGAGGGAATGCGCGTGACGTCACCTCCGGCCGGAGTGCTGCAGTTCCTCACAGTGAGTGGCAAAAAGACTGAGCGGCTGTATCTATGGGCTGTGTATGTGTTCAGCGTGAAATGCCAGAAAAACAAACACAACACATATAAAGTGGGAAAGAACTTTGCGAATTGACTTTACAACTAGATTTGACAAAAAAATCGGAGGTATATTTTTACAGACTGCGATAGAAAGAGGAGCAAATGGATCGCTGCAATTCATAGAAACAACTGGACTCCAGTCAGCGAAAGGTGGATTTGCAGTTTTCATTTTGTGTCAATATGCTGAATTTAGCTGTAAAACCATACCCATATATTTTGTATTGTTATATATATATATGAACTCATCAAATTAAATATGTATCGTAGTTCCATATTCTGCATTATTGGATGTTTTTTTAATAAAACACTGACTTAAAAAAAACTATAAAGTTTTAGGGCTCGGACGGTATGATGATATATAGGCTATATATAACACTGATATAAGTAATCACCCGATTTAAACCTCTATGTGTATTTATATAAAGCGTTCACAAGCAAATTTCGAGGGCTTGGAGCGAGAGGGGCGTAAGTGGCTTTTAACAAACTTTACAGGAGAGACAAAACAAAATTTTGACCACATTTCAATCACCTGTATTAATAACCTTAAACCACAAACATTTCAACCACAGGCATACCTACATGAATGAGTATTTAGGTAAAAAATGTATGGCATATATTAACACAATGACAATGTTCTAAAAAAATTTAAAATAAAAAAAAAGTCAAATATGTCAGATGTGCCTTTTTGTTGCTTTATGCAATACAGTTTATCTCAGATAGGTATTTTTGACACCATTGGATAGAGCTCACCAAATTATTTTGATATAAAGAACTCATATTCGCCCAAAATGCCACTTACACCCCTCTGGCTCCAAGCCCTCCAGATTTGCTTTATGTTTAGGTCTATGTTGCTTTTATTTCCCCGGTGTCGAAATCAGGCAAACATAAATGTCAGGAAACACGATTCCTGGCTGCATGTCAATAATATCCATGGATCACGATCTTTAGTAAGTTGTAAGGAACACTATATTAAGTCCAACATTTAATTTAAATTGATAAAATTTGTACGTTTTAGTCGCATTTTCCCCTATTAAATCCAGTCACGCAGCAGATCTTTTGCCACTTCGGTCAGGCTGAGAGGGGAGTTGTTCCGGCGGGAAAGTCACGTGAATGCATTCCCTCTATACACAGACACTGCATGTGTGTGTGAAAAGCAAGCAGAATGATGGTCCCTGTGCTGTTAATCAATATGATATGTACATTCATTTATACCCATAATTACATTTTTGAGACCGTAAATCTAAAGCCTTTTATTTTGTCAATACTTGACTACAGTGTAAATTGTCTCTCCAGTTACATTGCCTTGTTGCGGAGCATTGTTTCACCTGCTAAAATGATCAGTTAGTTCAACACAGTCCTTTCAGCTTGTGGCGTGAAAATTAATAGCCCATGGAAATATTCAATAATTCACGTCAACAGGACAGATCTCAGTAATAGATGTCAATGGCGTAAATACAACCCATGTGTAGACTAGAGATGACGGCGCCAACCCCTGCGAGGACTGGCACCACTGCCAAATTATCCATATATTATAATCACAACTTGTAATAGCCTAATTGCTTTAATGAGATCATCCCCCTGCCTAAATTACAGGATAAAGGCATGATGAACTGTAAATTTTTAACTGGCTATGGACATTACTTGGCCACTGTCATCTCTGATAACAATTACTCTGAATTGAAATGTAGATTCCTGTAAAGCTGCTTTGAAAAGATATGTACTGTATTGTGAAAAGCGCTAAATACAAAATTGAATTAAATTGAATACAGAGGAATGCAGATTTCCTCCACCCTTGCTCTGAAAACAATAATCAAAATGATGCCAAGAAATCAACACAAGCTTATTTATCCCTTGTTTCAGAAATGTGCCAGTAAAAATAAATAAATAAACATGTTTTTGCAGCAAAATAAGAAGACACTTTTGAGCTGTAATTGGGTTGTGTGCAAAATACATAGAGGCTGAGTTTAGCATCCATTGAAATGCATAATAATTCTGCTGTTGTTTTTAATCATCCATAAAAATGATATGAATCAGTCATTATAGCGCTTTATAGAGATGAATGAGCATTTGATGATAGGTAGCTTTTCCTAGAGTGATGTCTATATCAGCTTTACCCACTGAGCTTGACCTTTTAAACCTCCATATGTTGCAGATTTTCAGAAGTACAACCATGGCACTCTACCACTCCACATCCTGTCAGTATGAATGACAACACCTTCACTTGTCACCCTGACAGTCCTGCACTAAACACATAGCTTTACAACTACCAACTATTCGTCAAGCTGTCCGTGTAGAACATCAATCTTTAATGCATGGCTGTGTGAAATGGCTCGCCGTTTCATCCTTGTAAAGACATGGAATTCAGAAGAGCGTGTGATGGATGGATTTGAACAATTCACATCAAATATCATGTTATTACTATTTCAACACTGAAAGAACTACAAAAAGTACTTCTGATTTTGTGGTTTGATCTTAAAAAATGTTAAGATGTTATCTTTAAATTCAAAGCAAGGGGCTGCAAAATTGATACATGTGTGATGTACTGTATGCGAAAGTCACACAACATTGAACATGATTTCCCTCCACCTTGATCACTAAATCACATTTGACACATTAATTGACCGCCTCTGCTCGATTTTTTTGACGTGTCATCCAGCAACAAAGTTTGTGATGTGATTTATTCCATCAATACAGTTTTGAATTTCATCTATTTTTTGTCACTGAATGAAATTGATTTACAACCCCATTTCCAGAAAAGTTGGGACATTTTGTAATATAGGTCTACAATAAAATCAAGAATCAGATTTGTTCAAAGAAAAGATTTCCAATGTAAATATAAACCAATTTCGATTTGAAGGCTGCAACACCAAAAAAGTTGGGAGGAAAAATAAAAGTCAAAATATAGATAGATTCTAGAAGTGCGCAAACACACACATTTTATCAAATGATGCTAGGTTTCATTTGATAATGCTAAAACAATAACTATTAAAATGTACATGAATTTGAAAATGTCATTTTTCAATTTTATGCCAAAGTATTATTTTATAAAATACTAACTGGTTTGCTGATGTTCACTTTAGTTTTTTTAGTTGTTGTTTTTTTTTTCAGGACAATAGGTACAGAGAACACTACAGAAAGGGGAAAAATTACAAAATATGCAGTTCCTTCAGGAGATGAAATGTTCTTGTAGCCTTCATGTTTTTCATGTTTTGTTTTTGTAATATAATTTAAAGTCCAAATGAAATGCCTTAAACAAGGCTTGCGAATTAGACCATTTACATTTGTGAATATGGTATTTTTCAAGGATTGATGTTCACTTTAGTGACCCATAATGCTTTCCCTCCAGCCACGTCACACACCGACTAGTAACAGAGCCGAAACGAAGCCGAACTACGACGAAATGAGACAAACACAGCCAATGTGTTTTCAAACGTGATCAAACCCGTCCGCTATGAGACCCACAGGAGGAGCTCAGCGACCACGATAGTACATCTGCAAAATCATTCAAAAAGGATTATAATGTCTTAATATGTTTTAAAACGGCTCATGTCAGTAGGTATGTACAGCTATCAGTGATGATAATGCATGCAATATCACTCACGCTAGTCTTGCTATGTTAGCAGTGTCATCTACTCCACATCACTGCGTATAATTGCAATGTGTAGTTTTAATGGTTCGCTTTTAATTAAAGTCTAATAAACCCGTTTAATTAGATGTGTGATTTTGGTGACTGCATAGAGCCATCAGACGATGTTTCTGATGACAAGCTGTCAGCAAACGTGCTAATGTTATTATTAGCCTAGCACAACGTTAACAAGTTTCATAGACTAGAGAAATGCGCGAGTCTAGCTGTTTGCTTATTTATATGCTAATTTAATATCGATTTTGTATATTAAATTCTGTTTTGTCAGCATAAAACACGGGAGCTGGGGAAAATGAAGTATTGTTTGCATTATTTGCACTGCATGATGCATTTTGTCCTGTTCTTCCAGGTGTCCACTGAGCTGCCTGTAAGATGTCTATGGTCCTGTTTGCCTCTGTGGTGAGAGTAAGGGATGGTCTACCTCTTCGGCCTCCACTGACTATGAACAGGACAAAGGGCTTCAGGAGACCAAGAAACATCTTAAGAGTCTGTCCAAAAAACTCAGCCAGTTTCCTGATCGCTGCTCACTTAGATCTGGCATATACAACATCAAGTGAGTTATCAATGCAGTGTGTAAATGTTGTTACACCATTTTAACACTGTCTTCAGTGTGAAAACAAACAGGTGTTTGCAGTGTTTTACACTGGAAATTAGTGCTGTGCGGTTTGACCAAAAATTGATATCACGGTTTTTTTCAAAATCATAACGGTTTTTCGGTTCGGTTTGGTTTTTTTTATTTTTTTTATTTTTTATGCATAGTCAGGTGTTCAATGCATTTTCTACTGGTTAAGAAGGAATTACTGCAGTAAATTTACTTAGGATGGTCTATTTTACTGTCATTAGTAAATATTGTAGAATAATTCCACACTAAGTAATACAGGTTTGCATGGCCCCAGAAAATTATGCTGTTTACAAATAAGAGCCATTCATGATTCTAATGAAGTGAGGAATCAAAATGCAAAGACAACTGCAGTCAAAATACAGAACTTTTATTTTAAACAACACAATTAGAACAACTTGGAATACTTTTGCTAGTTCAAGTACAAATCCACGAACATTACGTGCATCCAAGTAAATATAAAAGGAAATCTTGTCTTGCATTGCTTTTGAGGTCTATTAAAGAAATTAAAACAAAATTATGCAACTTGCATTAGTTATTCCTTCAAAAGTATTGCTTCGAAACCAGAACAAACATAAAATAAATATAAAGTGCTAACTTACTTGGCACACAGGATTATCCTGTATAATGGAAACAATATTTGGCTCGAACTTTTCTTTAGCTTTCCCCGTGTTACATGCTGATGTGGAGGGCGCTAAATCCGGGCTGAATCCGCGGCTGATTTAATACATTCTTGATATTCCAAGACATGTTTGCGGCTAAGGCGCTGGAGCAATTTGCTTGTGTTGCCGGGTCATTCTCCCCAGCGGAGAATATTAGCCGGACAGCACTTACATAATGGTTGTTTGTTCAACGTTGGATTTTTGGAAAACAAAAAACCTCCAAACAACAGTCCCGGCTCCTCTTTTTGGCACAAGTTCTTCTTCGGTGTCATCACTGTCATGTTGTACTAATTCTTCAGCATCCATCGCCCATGTAACGTAACAGAGTGCTGCTGTTTGTTTACCCTCGTCGGTGCTCAGTAGTGCAACGGGTAAAGGGTCCGTCTGAAACAGTGTCGCGCACTCTATGGTCGCGCAGTGCAACTGTCGTTCCGAACGTTGTGTAATGAAATACACCGGTATGGCGGTTTATTCAAAATCAAAATCGTGACGAAAATATAAACCGGTTTTCGGTTCTGAACCAGTTTACCGCCCAGCACTACTGGAAATGCATTTATAATTGCATTTATGACAAGGTTTGCGGTCCGCAAATAGCCTGGCTAACGTCAGACCCAAGTCTCATTGAGAATTGGGAACCACGTGTTAATTTTCTCGTATTTGAGGCGTGGTTTACGAATGCCCAGAGCTGGTCTGGGAAACACATGTTCATTTTCTCAGTATCCACCTTATCCCTGACAGCCTTGCTGCGTTTTGAATTATGGGTGGCACTTCCGGTTTGGGAAACTTCCATTCAAAAAGACTAAGACGAATCATTTTGAATCATAAGGTTTAGTGATGCACCGATGTGAAAATTTGTGGCCGATGCCAATAACCGATATTAATATTGCTGTTATTGCCGATACCGATATTTACCGATGTCGATATCTCTGTATAGAAAAACACATAGCAAGGATTAGGGCTGCACGTAAAAAATTACATGTTGTGATATTTTATTTTTCTGTGATATATATTGTGATTTTTGATAAAAACAATTTCACCAGATTACTTGAATATCTCTATTTGGAAAGAATGAATCATTCTAGAATGACTGGGCTGGGTGGTTTTGTCATGGAGTAAATATAATATTAAAATATATATTTAATATATTATAATATTAAATTAAACTAATATTAATAGAATGTTAATAAATGTACACTTTAATAAATGGAACCTTATTGTAAAGTGTTTCTGATTTATGTCTCTTGAGTTCAGTGCAGGACAGATCAGTTGTTTTAACCATTCATTAAAGTGAATTGGTTCAAATGAGTCATTAGTTCGCGAATCGGATGTGTCATTAACGAAGCACGGCAGCACGTTGTGTGATTATCCAGGCAGTTTTTTTTTTGGTTTATTGAAAGTGTGGTTTATGTCATCTGATCTGATGTGTGGAAAGCTTTTCAGAGAAGATAAGGCAACGCTATTTTAGCACAATTCACAACCAGTAGTTCAGAAAAAAACCTTTTACCATCGTGTATTCTCAAAGATATTCAGTCAACTCAATTCATAAACATGCGCGAGTGAGGGAGAGAGAGACAGTTTGAAGAACGACACGCGTAACCGGTGCTTTTCACTCTCTCTCGTTCCCTCAGTTAAACAAGCGAAGCAGTCACTCATCTACATCACTTACCGGTCAAATATGGCTTTGGCGGAACAAAAATACGCATTAGGCTGACAGAAAACAGTGCGCCAGTTCCAGTCTTCAGGTGCTTGACGTTTTAAACGGACTTGCGCACGCTCGTGTAAAAACAAACATCCCAGCCCCCACACTCAAATACTCACACGCACGTCAAATACACAGGAATGATCATCGGCCTGTTCACATCGGCCCTATTTTGACATCGGAACGATACCGATGTATAAAAAATGTACCAAATCGGCCGATGTTATATCGACGGCCGATATATCGTGCACCACTAATAAGGTTGCCCTAAAAATAAAGCTGATCCGTCAGTTTGACTGGATAAACTGACTGTCAATTTTCCTTCATGATTTATTTTCAGACATTATGAGAATAACATTATACTTGGTATCTTAACATGACATATTATAATAACAATATCAATGGCAAGAGCTCTTTCAATCGCTGCTTTCTTTTCCTCATGATGATTTAAATTTTTACCTTTGTAAGAGTATGAAAAAGGACACCATATACGGCACATTTGTGGTCTGTTCACCTGAATTTAATTTACGATATTCCATTAATGAATTCACTGGAATGCACAAAGAATCTCTCGTTATTCTCCTCAAATCCTCATGTCCCTTTCCAGGTTTGTTTTCACAGGTAAATGCAATTTATCTGTCAAAATGATGGGAATCACTTTCATATAGTTCCGTAATGCTGAAGATAATGAACATTTTTGATTAAGGCTTGTTATACAATACAGATATTTGCCTCCTACAGTGATATTTAACCAAAGACTTGTGCATATGTGGCTATTTTTGGTCTGTTGTAAGTACCTGTTGATTCTTTTAAACTTTTACATTTTATTTTAATGTTCAATGGTTGAAGGGTGAGTCGATTAATGACACTTTTTTTGCGTTTTGCGTTCATAGAGCGAGCCTTTCAGTGATTGTTTAAAGCTTAACAGAAGTTACACCCATAATTTGCGTAAAGTGTCATGGGGTCGTAGTAATAAGGTGGATATGAGGCGTGGTTTACGAATGCCCAGAGCTGTTTATTGGGTGCTACAAATGTCTATCACATGTGCCTGTACGTAGCTCATAGCCAATTGTTTCAGTTATACCAGATGACGTTTGTAGAGCGAAAGAAATTAGACGAGGATGAAGAACGATGGATCAGAGATTTATGTGTACACGATGTCATGTATCTAATAGCCATTTCACACTGCATGCGTGAGTGGCACGCATTTCGGCGTGCATGTTAAAGGAGCATTTCACCCATTTCGACAATAATCTTTATTGAAAGTGGGTCATATATGTAGTTGAAATGTAAAATAAATTTTAAATTTGGTCCACTCATGACCAAGAAAAGACAGAAATTAACTTTAGGGCGCATTTGTATGTAAGACAACAACTCCCACAATGCACCACATCGCACAGCTCAGCAAACAAGGGTTTCGCAGGCTCTTAAAAAGTCTAAAATTCTGAACTTTAAATTTAAGGCCTTAAAAAGTCTTAAAAACGGCTAGATTTTCATCTGAGGTCTTAAATTTGATTTAGTCAGGTCTTAAAAAGATTTTACCCTCATTCATTTGCCAAAACTCTGGCCGCAGAAAGTTATTACAAAGTAGCAAAAAAGTATTGAGTCGTAGCCTACAGTACATAGCGGAACTCTAGAGCAGGGGTTCAAACCGGTTCAAACACGCGCTCGCGCGCTAGCATTAGCTTGTGGCTTGATAAGAGGTAGCTCGCCAAGAGGCCGTTCATACACCAGGTTTGCACGCTCAAGTTCATTCAAATATAGGCGCGTCGCATCCACAGCGAGATTGAAAAAATCTCACCATTTCAGATTCAGAATGCCGCAAACGAACTGAAGAACCAACCAATCAGCCCCTTCCGTAACAACACTGAAAGCTCAGTCAACATGAAGGATCGCGGTGCACCCAAACACTACCGGTGTTTTTCTCTTCTCCGTGAATAAATCTTGTAGCAGACCTAACGTTACAGCAAGCGTTTCTCGGTGGTGGAAATCCATTGGCTACTAAAACGTCTTTGTCGTTATGGAGAGCGCAGTGCATGGTTGCATAGCAACGACAGACGCAACAGGAAAATCGGCCCAAATTTTACTATTAATAATAAAAGATAAAGGGATGTGAATGTCAGTAATTTATCACTTTTTGACTCAATCTTTTTATAAAAGATAATTTAAAGGCTGAAATACTAAGGTTTATCTGTTTATAAAACTATTTTTGTGAAGACTTTATTTTAACTAGATAAAAAGACACTCCTATAAAATCTGGCCATTATTTTTAATGGTATTTTAATGTTTATGTAAACAAAAAAGTGCATATTGATGCTAATTTTATTTGCTGGGTTTAGACATACATTAGGCAAATTGATTTCAGAATAATCATGAAATGAAATGTTCATGCCATTTCATCTCTGGGTATGATCAACTAAAATCAACTATAATTTTGTTTTTACAGTATAAAATGCAAAGTACAAATTACACCTACACACAAACACATATAAAATTATAAACTTATTTAAAGTTTTGGTTATGCATCGTGTAGGTCTTAAATTTCAATGTTTATGGTCTTAAAATGTCTTAAAAAGGTCTTAAATTTGACTTACTGAAACCTGCAGAAACCCTGGCAAGCCACTCCCACTAATCCAGAACAGCGCAAACATCAGAGATGGCCACCATTCAACCTGAAAGAAGTCATATAACCATTTCAATAACTCCGAAGCTGTTCAGTTAAAGGGATACTTCACCTCTAGAAAGATGAATGTGTATTTAAAATGAGTCATTTATGTAGAAGAAATGTGAAATTATTTTTGAATTTGGAGCTTTCTAGACTGATAAAAGCCAAAAAATGTATTTTTGGTGTATGGGGATGAAAGACAACAACTCCCAGAATGTGCTTGCTTCGCTGCCCTAGGAGGCCACGCCTACCGGTAACAAAAGCGCTGTAGTTAAACATCAAGTCTAGGCTACTTCGTGATGAGTCTGCCCAAAAATGTGTTTCTGAGATCGCCCAAATGTTCGGGATTCGGCTGTTGCATTCTACAGTCACCATTCATTATGTTTACTGTGGTGAGCAGGACGAGTGAGGGTTGTGTGGAGAACCGCGAGAGGCCGGTGGCGTGATATATCGATAAGCGACACCTGTGAGTCGCACCGGTCTCGTATCTCACAGAGGAGCGGGAATTTTCTTAGCAATGTTAAAACGCACATCAACCAATCACTTGTTTAGCATTCATGTAAACACTACATTCAGATTCAGCAATTCGGAATGAATTCAGTTACATTGAAACAGAAGCTGTACATGTAAACAATGAATGGTGACTGCAGAAAGCAAAAGCTGAATCCCGGACATCGATGTCTGAAAAAAGGGGATGGTAACACCTAGGGATGGGCATTTTTCTAAAATATTGCATTCGAATATTCGGGCTCATAAAATTCGAATATTCGAATATTGTGATTATTTAAATTATGTTTAACGAAAAAGACGTTATTTTTAAGTTTGTTTTTTTTTACGTTTTTGTCACCATTTCTGCACAAGCTTACAATTAGGCAATACACAACAAGCTTACAATAGTAATTAAAGTTTTCTTTTAGTTGAAAACATTAAACCGTAGGCCTATGAGTAAACAAAATATATAAAAAAGCATTATTAAAAGCACGCTCAAGCAGCGCGAGCGGAAAAAAAACCCAATAAAGCAGATTGCGTCAGATATCGTACAGAACGTACACCTATACACACGAGTCAGCAAATGACTGATTATCGTGTTTATATTGTTTCACGTTTATGTTGAGAAAAACAATAATATCTAACGTTACATGCAGGGGCGGCGCCAGCACTTTATACTCGAGTGAGAAATGACACTGCGCTGACAGACGTTTCAGAGACACAAAGAGAACGGTGTTTCTAACAGCACTTTGCATTTTCTGTTCTGTGTCCCCCAACGAAACTTAAAATAATTGTGTCTCAAAATCATTTTGCTATTAGATAAGTTAACATCTTTGATCACGCGGGGTCCAGCTGCGCTTACCTGCAGTTGTGATGCAGTGATGAACAGCTGTCTTTCCTCACTTCGACTGTTTGGATTTCATGTGATTTCTCATGGTGATGATATCATAACTCAGATTAATTAATTCATTTGATCAAAAGTAATTCCGTTTAGTAAGATCCTTTTCAATTAACGTTAATTCTAAACTTTGACTGATCTGTGAAAGGTCTGGTAGCGCATTAGATCCAACCCCCTATGGATGGGTTTGAAAGGGTGGGAACTAGTGCTTGTAGTCTTTACAGAAATCCCCCCCCCCTCTTACACTTCCTCCTACAATTACATAAAATGACGATTTTTGCGTCATTGTGGGAGGAAGTGAAAAGGTAAATAGTGGATTTCTCACGACCATTCAATAGTATAACTGGGTTTCTAACAATGGAAATCTTAATGTAAATGAGTGGAGTGTCCCTTTAAGCTAAATGAACTGCATAGTGTCCCTTTAACTTATTTGAATGAAATCTTAGTTGCTTTAATGGGCTGCGCGCTACTGACTATGTAATTCCGCTAAACTCTCAGTGACACGCGAGCTTCCAGTATAGTATTCTGCCACACACTATTTAACATATATATTAGATTTTATTTTTATTGAAGTTTCATTTACTTACTTTTTAACATCTATAAATACATTTAGCGTAAATGTGGATAATATTTATTTTTTCCTATTGTGTGACAGTTCCTCAATATTTACTTTTGTGCTTAGTTTTCCCATGCATCCATTTTGGAGCTTGACAGGTTGTGGTCAGGTTGCATGTTAGCTAATATGACCGTAAGCGATCTGAATTCAAACCAGACAAAATCACACCAGAACATTCAGATCTGCGTTGGCGCTGCCACTGACCCATAGAGAGCAGTGTCATGTGTAAAGGTATTAAACAGCTTCACAGTTTTTTTTTTGAAAAATACACACTATATTATATTCTGTTACAAATATTTTTTTTAAATCTATCAGATTTTTTTTTTAAAATCTACGTCAGCGGACAAAAATCACCTCAAATTTTTGATCAAAAATCACAGAAATCACCTTTTGAAAGTAACATGATTCTAGGTGGTGACAATTTATAAAAAATGTTTGTCATTAAATCATTCATTCAAGAGATTTGTTCAAAAACGCGGTTTCATCCAGTAATAAAACAAGTAAAGCATTTATAAGTGAGTTATTGAGTCATTCATTCAAACAGATTAAAATAAATTAATAATTTAACACTTTTAAAGACTGCTGCAATGACCATTTTGTCAGAACCTCTTAAATGAATTTACCATTATTTGTTTTAGTTGTCTGTTCAGAATCCTGAAAGAAATATGATCTCAATTTGGGGGAAAACAAAATCAAGATTTCCAATTTATCCAGAATTGTACAACTCTAACATAGAATGCCTTCAGTGACTAAATGATGACAGATATTTCATTTATGGGTGACCATCCCTTTAATTAAAACATCCCAGCAAAAACAAATGACACAGTGAGGGTGGAGTGCTCTGATTGCTAATTGTTCTGATGCCAAAAACTTCCCCTTCAGCAAGGTCTAATTCAGATGCGTTGCACTGAGAACCCAGGGGTGACCATTTCATAGCCTGGCTGCTATTCATCACTCCAAACTTCACAAGCAGGCAGAAACGAGTCATCTCTTTCTCTCTCTCTGGAGGGCCTCAATGGAATCGTTTCATCTCTCAAACAGACGTTAACATGGAGAGACACGTTGACAGAGTTTCTTCTTTCCTGAGGCGAGTTACTAAACTGTTCAGATCCAGAGCAGGTGTAAAACAGAGGGTGAAGGGGGATTTTTACACTTTTTGGATATTTGGATTCTCATGTCCTTGGAATGGACTTTCAAGTCCGTTGAATGACCTTCCCCTATCTGTGACATGTTTTCACACGTTGCTACCCAACACTGTCAATGGATGTCAACATAATTTGTCCTTAACTTAACTGAAATTAAATGGACTCTAAAAGTGTGATGCAAACTATGACTTCTCTTGCCTTCCATAGTTTTACAAGCTCTCTCGGAGTTGGGTACATGATGGTTTGCACAGAAAACTATCCCAATGTCCTGGCCTTCAGCTTCCTGGACGAGCTTCAGAGAGAGTTCATTGTCACGTATGACACCAAACGGATCAACAGCGCTTTGAGGCCTTTCTCTTTATCTAGAGTTTGGTGAGTTTCTTGAGAGGATTGTGACTGGTTTCAGAAATCTGTCTTTTCAGATTTTCAGAAGGGGACTATAATTAAAAAAATTATAAAATTATAAAATTTCCAGAAGGGGACTATAATTTTGTTATATAAAAATAACATTTAAAGCTTTGGGGTCAGTAAGATTTTTAAATGACTTTGAACAGTCTCTTATGCTCACCAAGGCTGCAATATTTCAATCAAAATACAGTAGAAAATATATATTATAATGTGTATTATGAAATATTATAATTTCTATGTTAATATTGTTTTAATTTAATATATTCCTAAGAATTTTAAGCAGCCATTGCTCCAGTCTTCCTCAAGAAGCATTTCTTATCAGTATCACAGTTAAAAACAGCCGTTTAATATTTTTGTGGAAACCACAATATATTTTCATGAATAAAAGGGTTATAAAAACATTTAATTAAAATACAAATGGTTTGTAACATTATAAATGTATTTAGCACTTTTGATCAATTTAATCCATCCTTGCTGAATAAAAGTATACAATTTCTTTAAAAAGAAGCAAGTAAATGACCCCCATGTATACATATACATTATTCTCAAAATTGCATCAACTACATGATGTGTAGGTTATGAACAACCTTCAAGTTAGTAGTGATTCTGTTTTAAGTTTCCTGAACCTTAAATACACAAAAGATACTTTATTTTGAAATGGATATCACTTAAATTACTAATAACTTGTAGTCGAGTGAGTCAGATGTTGATTCAGGAACCATTCTGAACATTTTTCTCCAAAAGCATTGTAAGCCTAAGTAGATCGTTGAAACCCTTGTTAGCATTGGTCTGTATTACCTGTTTAGGCTAACAATGCTTTAGGGAAACGCAGCCCTGATGGATTTATCCGACTGATTCAAACCAATAACCTTTTTTTTTTAAGTATCTGTTTAGTGTCTAAAAGAGTCAGGAGATCTCAATAGAAATACTTTTTTTTCTTGATTAGTTTTTATTCAACACTGAAAAGTATGTGTAGTAATTAGTTCCACTTAAACTAGTTCTGCATGGACAGTTTCCCAATTTTATGCATTAGTTGAGTCTCTGAAGAACATTATGCACATGGTGAGTTTGAGTAAACATTAACAGAGTTGCATCTTATGTGGAACATTTAAATGTTGTCACTTATGAGGCTCCATTTTGGCTAGAAGTCTTTGGATTTATCTATATAAAAATAAATGCGTCCTGCAGACTTTCCATTTAACGTGATCTGAAATGAACTGAAGCCATTTGTAACATATAGACCATGTTGTGATTAAAGCATCTATTTACTGTGCCGTTTCTATGGTTTCGACAGATAACTTCATTCGGAAAACCAAGCAACGTTACAATAGCCCACGTTCCCTCTCCACCAAGATTAATCTAGCCGACATGCAGACTGAGATCAAGCTCCGGCCTCCTTATCAGCTCTCCGCGGAGGACATTGGATCAATCAACGGATTCTCAGAACACAAGCAGTCTAAATATAAAGGCATTGGTAGGGAAAACAACTTGTAAAGTTCCCTTTGTTCTCAAGAAGTAGAACATTTTGAAAGACCACTCTGAAAATAGCCTAGCATCATGGCAGAAAGTTTTTGCTCCACAGGTTTCCTGAAGCAAATTTGAAAATCTAGTTACTTTGCGACTGTTTGACACGGATTTTCTGCTTGATTTTTTTCCTGCAGCACCTAATCAAATGTTGGAGGCCGTCACCCTGTCGGGTATCGTCGCCTGCATCCTGAAGTGTCCTGTGCGGCGCTCTTAATTTGCTGCGGGGAGTCCACGCAATAGAA
This sequence comes from Hybognathus amarus, assembly GCA_030378365.1. Lineage (NCBI taxonomy): Eukaryota > Metazoa > Chordata > Actinopteri > Cypriniformes > Leuciscidae > Hybognathus > Hybognathus amarus. The sequence goes on from JAQIUQ010000222.1 coordinate 451,737, forward strand.
AGCGTATTGCAGGTAAGTTAAATCATGCACTGATGTTCTTGCACTTTATTTTGGGCTTTGTTTCTTTTTATTGATTAACACATTGGACTAAACATTACTTGTAAATGTATGAGTGCCATTGTAATATAATTAATCATACCTAATGGATAGTAACAGCACTCTTGAATAGTTTGTCAGACTTCGCACTTAGATGTAATGTGATTTTCCTCTTCCATAAACAGAACAGTTTTGCTTTGCTTTTTATATTGCGCTGATAAGTGAGCCCTCGAGCCCTGACTCTCCCTTTCTAATTCATCCTGTTTTAGCACATGGCTTCCTGTTGTAATTTGTCCACTCTTAAACACAGCACGCTGTCTTTCTTCTTTTCTGCTCCATCTGCAGAACGAGGATGAAGACTTTAATTACGTAATTGCTTTTTTCCTTGGAACCGCGGCCTGTGTGTATCAGGTAAGTGACGGCAGTCAGACCGTGAATTACTGTTGGCCTGCCAGGCTTCATTTCTTCTGCTCTCTGTCTTGGTCTGACCAACCAGTGCTAATATATCACACTTTTCCTCACTGTCGTGTAAAAGGAAAATTGTGTTATCTGGAAAATTGGAGAAACATTGCCTTTTCACTAGCATCAAAAAACAGCAACTGGCATTGTATATGCTTTTCAAAACCCTCATTCATATTCTGCACAGCAAAAAAAAAAAAAAAAATATATATATATATATATATATATATATATATTAGTGTTGTCACGATACCAAAATTATTGTTTCGATACCGATACCTAGTCAAGTATTGCGATTTCGATACTTTTTCGATACTTTTCCTGAAAATTAAAGTATTTCTTACAAGGCGTTTCACATGCACTTCCTTAACGTATGTGCTCTTTACTGCTGTAATAACCTAATATAAATAAATCACTGACAAACATGCTCTGATTATAATCATATAGCCGATAGATCATTTTGCTGATGTTTTGTATGCTTTATTTTAGCAGCTTGCAAATTATTTATGCTATCATATGAAAGTTGGGGGAAAATAAATGAAACATCTCCAGTTAACTAGCAGATAATTCATTTAGTTCGCTATTAAATAAGAGATCTTAGCGTTAAAATCTGTTGTTGTTTTTTTTAATCAAGCAGAGCGCTCTTTTTCGCTGCTATCAGTTGCATGGATACAGTGTCTTTTGCAGCTCGCCCAGTCGCACACCGTCTTCACACGGATGCGCGCTTCAAACTATCGCCGTTGCAGAGACTATTGTGTACAGGTTGCTGGATTGTGTTGCTAATAACTTGCAATGTATAACTATCAGACCGGCCCTCGCGACCTCGAAACACTACCGGCCCACCGGGAAAGATCCGACTCTCCGGATTGCCACTCCGCTACTGACAGGCGGCCACTGTATCACGTGTGCTCGCGGCATGCAGCCGTCTCGCGGTAGTGTTCGTCTCATGACAGCTGCAGCTTCTTTGCTGCGTTCGTGAGGAGAAACACAGACGTCCATAGGGAGAGACTGGAAGCGTGCGTGGCACACACCAACATGAAATACGTCTCTTACAAATCTGGAACGCGGTCATTCATAAAGTATCGAGTACTAATAAATTTAGGTATCGTGAGGTTTTTAATTTCCGAGTATCGCGAATACTTTTGAAGTATCGGTGCACCGTGCAACACTGACACACACACACACACACACACATATATATATATATATATATATAATACTAATCTAAAATCAGTATTTTTTCTTGTTTCCCTTTAAAAAATTTTAAACATCTCTGAAACAAAATACATTTTTAGTTGATGTGAGATTATCGATATTAAGACTTTTTTCAGAAAAGACACTAGACTTTTTTTAAATATTTTTTAAAGATTGTTTCTTTAAAACTGTTTCCACAAAGCTAAAAATATTAAGCAGCACAACTGTTTAACATTGACGATAATAAGAAATGTTTCTTGAGCACCAAATCAGCATATTAGAATGATTCCTGAAGTATCATATCGACACTGAAGACTGGAGAAATGATGCTTAAAATCCCAGGAGCACCTCATTGCAGCACACAAGATCCAGGGGGTGGAGTTAGAGCCCGATCTAAGGGGTATGGGTAGGATTAGGGGTGGGGTTAGGGTTCAGAGGGTGGAGATGGGTATGATTAGGGGTGGTGTTAGGGATCAGGGGGTGGAGATGGGTATGATTAGGGGTGGTGTTAGGGATCAGGGGGTGGAGATGGGTATGATTAGGGGTGGTGTTAGGGATCAGGGGTGGAGATGTGTATGATTAGGGGTGGGGTTAGGGATCAGGGGGTGGAGATGGGTAGGATTAGGGGTGGTGTTAGGGATCAGGGGTGGAGATGGGTATGATTAGAGGTGGTGTTAGGGATCAGGGGGTGGAGATGGGTATGATTAGGGGTGGAGTTAGGGATCAGGGGTGGAGATGGGTAGGATTAGGGGTGGGTGTTGAGGGATCAGGGGTGGAAGATGGGTATGATTAGGGGTGGTGTTAGGGATCAGGGGGTGGAGATGGGTATGATTAGGGGTGGAGTTAGGGATCAGGGGGTGGAGAATGGGTAGGATTAGGGGTGGTGTTAGGGATCAGGGGTGGAGAATGGGTATGATTAGGGGTGGTGTTAGGGATCAGGGGGTGGAGATGGGTAGGATTAGGGGTGGTGTTAGGGATCAGGGGTGGAGATGGGTATGATTAGAGGTGGTGTTAGGGATCAGGGGGTGGAGATGGGTATGATTAGGGGTGGAGTTAGGGATCAGGGGGTGGAGATGGGTATGATTAGAGGTGGTGTTAGGGATCAGGGGGTGGAGATGGGTATGATTAGGGGTGGAGTTAGGGATCAGGGGTGGAGATTAGGCCTTTATTTTGAAGCGTGTATAGCCTACAACAGTGTGTGTGTGTCCAGACTAAGAAACACTCATAACAGAAAGTAGAATGGGGATAAAAACAGAAGGCTGTCTATGAACGTAAATGCATCTTATTAGTGGAAACTGTGGTGCGCGAGCACTAGAAACTAGTGCTGTGTTGAAAAAAATTGATTCAACAATTCTGAATCGATTTTCATATTAATTTCTAAAGATCGATCTGTAACTCAAGAATTGATTTATTAATAGGCCTACATTTTCCCCGTGTAGACTTTAACTTGGCGCGACGCGGGAGATCCCTTTGTGCGCTTCTGAGCTTTCACTCAGCGCGCACATTGTTATGACAACGGACTTCTGAGTCATTAAACCGTTCATTCAATGAACACGTTCAAAAAAGCAGATTGATTCATTAAAATAGATGCAATGAAACAACTTCAAGGTGTTAATTATTTTTAACTTTGAGTTCCACTTGTCAAGGCTCAGCTGAGCAGCGCGTCGCATGGGCAACGCTGAAGCTGATGCATATGGCATTGATTCAATGCGTGACTCGCTGATTTTATTTCCCCGCGGCTTCCTCGCGCTGTGGGATGCTGACCAGCGCTGCTGCTGACGCGCATTTATGGTAAATACCCGTAACATGAATGTTAAAAGGATGATACAACAACTATTTCGCTTTCCTTTGACACGGCAACCTTTCCACGAATGACTTCAGACGCAGGTAATCGCACCGCGCTCTGCCGCTCTCTCTCATTCACTCTTTGCGAAGCCTCTGCTGCACATCACCACGATAAACAGTCTCGTTATCATTATGAACTTGTCGAACATTCAATACACATGCATGAAGTTCAAAACAAGAAGGGTATAGCCTTATAAAAACGTGAATATCACGGTTCTGCGGTTACTTGCAATCCTCCTGCTGATATAGCCTATACCTCTGCGTCCTCTGTCACCAGTGCACGCTTGTGAAAGAAGTTGTATCAACAAGGAAGGGGGATTGTTCTTTACAATGAAGACTATCAATACAATTTGCAGTTGAATGTCTAATAGTATCAATATATGTTGCATAACCACAGTCCTGTAATTCAGGTAACAGCTGGAAAAAAATGCTTTTTTCAGAAACAATGATCTGAAATCTCGAAAATTCGGATTCGAAATTGAATAATGATAATCGATTTCAAGATCTTGAGAATCGAAATTGAATCGATTCTTGAAATTATAATTGAAACACAGCTCTACTAGAAACGCACAGCGGCACAGACGCGCGAGCTGTTCGAGCACATCCCTTTAAACAGACATCAGTGGAAAGTTTGTAGTTCAGTCGGATGTCAATGGCAAAGAAAATTAAAACGAGTAATCTAGCTTATTATTAACGTCGTTAACTGACGAGAGAGAGCGCGCACTTCTGTTGAATGCTGCTGGTTGTTCATCGTCACGTGTTATTTGGATGAATATGATTAGGGGTGGGGTTAGGGATCAGGGGCGGAGATGGGTATGATTAGGGGTGGGGATAGGAATCAAGGGATGGAGATGGGTATGATTAGGGGTGGTGTTAGGGATCGGGGGTGGAGATGGGTATATTAGGGTGGGGTTGGGGATCGGGGTGGAGATGGATAGGTTTAGGTATATGTAAGATGGGATGAGTTGGATTTACCCTGGATTGTGTTCTGCAGTGAGGAACCATTCTCGAAAATCCAGCTTTGCACCACAGGAAAAAAAGTAAAATATATTTTTTTAAAAAGCAAACAGTATATTTTAGAAATCGTAATAATATTTAAAATTATTTTTGATTCTATAATAAATGCAGCCTTGATTAGCATAAGAGACTTCATTAGCATAAGAGTCCGACCCCATAGTTTGCTTAATGTATTTCTCTTGTTTCTTTTTTCTATATGTAGTGTTTTTTGTTCATCTACTTCTCAGTTTGGAGGAACATCAAAGTCATTCCTGGCCTTTGCTATGATCTGCCTACGCAACATGTATCTGCTATGAACTCCGTAACATGTGGCAGATCTCTCTTCACGGTGACGGTGGGTGACTGCTCATCACACTGCAGATCCACCTGAGAGCGACCGCAGGGCAAAGCACCAGACTACAATGTTTAACCCCTTGAACACTCTGTAAGACTGCATAACAGCCCAGCATTTTAACTCAATTCGAGGATAAAAGAACTATGGATTGTGAAGCAGGTTTTACATATTGTTTGCTAATATTGCTCAAGATACACTTCTGCTGTTTCACATCCAGTTCAAAGATGGAAAGTTGCTTGTTTCTGTTGAAGCAAAAGGTTCAAAACGGTGACTTCATACGGCGCACAATATTGGATTCATGCATGAAATATTCAACAAACTGCTAGCAGGTAATTCACAATGTGCACAATTAAGATATTTCCAATAGGGAGGGCTTTGTAGTTATTTATAGTTTTAATTGACGTCAGGCTTAAAGAGACAGCTCACCCAAAATGAAAATTCTGTTGTCATTTCTTGAAGGACATGGCTTTGGTTACCATGGTCTGTCAAAGATAAAGTAAAAGCATCAAACTACTAATAAAATACAATGTTAAGCTACTTAAATATATGCATATTTGTAATAAACGTAAAATGCGTTGTTTCTAAATGCGCAATCAAAATCTTGAAATCTATTGTTTTATATTTTTTATTCGATTGTCATTTTGCTATGTAGTTCCTTCCCTCGTTGAATGTCGCTATGTCTTGTAATTCTTTTGACCAATTTTCAACTTTAATTTTTTTTTTGCTTCGCATTAAAGTTTGTAATGTTGTGATTCACCTTGTAGCTGGTTAGTTTGGTTAATGGTAACTATTTAATGAAGGCTATGTGCAACATATTTCCTGAACCAAGGACACTAAAAAAGAGTTTGGGTACTGTTGCACTCTAGCTTTGTGTGAGAAACAGACCAAAATGTAATTATTATTATCCAATAAAAATATTGCTTGACAATTGTGGTTATTCATTATATATGGTATTGTAAAAAGCTGCCTTTGTGTTCCACCATAAAGAAATTATTATGGATTTAGATTTTGGTACCACACTTCTAAGTTGCATTTTAGAATTCTTTAGAGTGGGTTATGTTATGGTTAGGGTTATTTAGGGACAATTGTCCTCTCATTTTGATTGTTAAAGCCAATTCTGTATGCAATACTTTTTATAGTTGCCTGATAAATATTTTAAAATGTGATTTTCACTCGCATTTTCATTTTGTCATACAGGCTTAGTTTTGAGTGTCACTGTGTTTTGGTCATTAGTCAGTAGCCAGTCTCTTGCCCTGAAGCATAATCAGATGTGTTATTTATCAATCATGTCTATGCTGCCTGCAGGTGTTCTTCCCTGCAAATGAATGTGTTTGGCTAAGAGGAGAATGGAATCACATCTAACATACACACTCCCCTGTTTGCTGCCTTTTGTCAACGTGGTCTGTTCAGTGACCATGCTGAGCTGAGTAATGTTTATTCTGTTTCCATTCACCTGGCTTGTTCTTGATGATTGACAGATTAGGGTCAGGGGTTTCAAAATTCCTCAGATGTACGTGCATCTTCCTTTTCTTTTCCCACAAGTGTCAGTGATCTCAAGATTTCACACTGCGCTTTACATTGCAAGTACATCAATGCTCTCTCTTCAACAGTAGTGCATTGCCCTTTGGCCTAATGTGTGTTTGTGCCATGTCCCTGAAACCATCAGTAAAACCCTTGAATTTGTATGATATGCTTGCATCTTGTGTGCTCTTTGTTAAAGCATTTGACACATTTATGAAAATCAAAGGGCTAGTTCACTCGAAACTCAAATTCATCATTAAAAACTAAAAGTCTAAAAAGATTTGGTCTTTCTTCTGTCTAAATAAAAAATAAGATATTTTAAATAATGTTGGTAACTCAGACAGTCGACGGTAGCCATTGACTTCCATAGTAACCTTTTTCTTCCCCACTGGGAAGTCAATGGGTGCAGTCAACTGTTTTTAGTCACCAACATCCTTTAACCCCTTAACTGTCCTAAATTTATTTCACTATATTACTATTAAATCCTAATCTAGTCATGACAAACTATATATCGATTGTAAAGGTCCAAGATTCTTAAATAGATATTTTAGCACTGTTTTTTTTTTTTCTTACAAATTATGAATGAACAGTAATATGAATTTATGACAAGAGTGCGGCAAAAAAACAAAACAAATCAACAGGAGTTTGTGACCTTTGTCACAAAAAGTTCGACGCACACACTTTTAGTAACTGAAACTTTGTTTTTTAGTGCTAAAAGTTCATAATAAAACATAATTACTATTTGTTAATAAAAAAATTATATAAAAATAAAAATAATATTTTAAAAAGGTAAGAAGTCCTCTGAATAAGTATAATATAATGTGTGTGTATGTATATATATATATATACACTCACCGGCCACTTTATTCAGGTACACCTGTCCAACTGCTCGTTAACACTTAATTTCTAAGCAGCCAATCACATGGCGGCAACTCAGGCCCCGTTTACACGAGAACGATTCCGGGTGAAAACGTAAAAATATTTTATCGGATGTGCCTTTCGTTTACACGGCGACGGCGTTTCCGAGGCTTAAAAACGCAAAAAGTGAAACCACCCTCCAGAGTGGAAATCTTAAAAACGCTTCACCGGCGCGTTCCGTGTAAACGGTAAAACGCAAAAGTCTGCTTGACAGTGACGGTTGTACGCAGGTGCGTGGACTTGGTGTTGTTGTAGTATGCACTCCTAGCCACCTAAAGTGCATACTACATTGAATTTCACACACTTTTGCGGTCACCATTTGCACGCGCATTTCCCACACAAAACGCTCGTCTAGAACGCAGAATAAAAAGTGATGGCCCAACGTCACTTTTGCGTTTTCTCTTTAGAATCGTTTCGGAAACATAGCCTCAGTGCATTTAGGCATGTAGCCATGGTCAGACAATCTCCTGCAGTTCAAACCGAGCATCAGTATGGGGAAGAAAGGTGATTTGAGTGACTTTAACGTGGCATGATTGTTGGTGCCAGAAGGGCTGGTCCTGAGTATTTCAGAAACTGCTATCCACTGGCATTTTCTACGCACAACCATCTCTGAGAGTTTACAGAGAATGGTCCGAAAAAGAAAAAACATCGAGTGAGCGGCAGTCCTGTGGGTCAGAAATGCCTCTGTTGATGCCAGAGGTCAGAGGAGAGATGGCCAGACTGGGTTCCGAGCCTGAAACGAAGGGGCAACAGCTGACCCAAATAAACCACCCGCCCACAACCAAGTAGGGTGGGGAAAATATTCGACTCTTCATGCATTCGCGATGTCGCACATGGATACGATCTGATTCGACTCACACAAGTATCCTAAAATCTCACTTCCCAAAAAAATTATATATACATATATCTATAAAAATCGAATATTTTACGGAACGAAGCGTCAAAGACGGAAAAGTGCAGTGTACCGTGACTCGCCCCACGCGTGGACACACAACAGAGACGCGATGCGCGGCGCGAGATTCATCTCCTGCTAGGTTAAAAGCTGCACGTGCTGGAAAACATTTTGCTTGCCTAGTCCCAAGGGGAAAGGAACCTGCAAGAAGAGCTATTGCGCAGTCAAAGTCTTGTAGAATAAACTTAACGACGGAAACACGTAACAAATATGACAAGCCATATGATGCGTTCTCCAGCCAGAGGAGGAAAACACTTTGGCTGTACCGGTCATTATAATATTAATTTACCACAAGTAAGTTAAAGTTATGCTCCTAGTTCAGCACACGTTTATTTTCCTGTTGAGTTCTTTGGAAATGCTAATAAAATATATTGTACGTTAATTCTTTATGGGTCATTACTTTGTACATTTAAAGGAAAGTATTTATAGTCACACACACAACAAGATTCAAATAATCCACTTTGTAACATTATAAATGTCTTCACTGTAAGTTTTTGATCAACTTAATTTAATTTATCTTCTTCATGAATAAAAGTATAGATTTCTTTTTTCTTCTCCCAAAAAATGTAAAGAAAATCTCCTACCAACTCCAAACTTTTGAACTGTATTGTTTAATGTTACAAAAGCTTTCTATTTCAGATAAATGCTGTTCTTCTGAATTTTGGGTGATTCTCTGAATTGGGTGCCTTCAAGCCCAGCAAAACTGCTTCAAAGATTTTCAATTGAAGGAATCACAAATGCATTTGAATGCTGTCAAATTGATAACCAGGTGCCTTTGCATTATAACATGACAATTGTTCGAAAAATTATTTAAAGATAATGGTTTGCCTAAGTAGTAGACAACAAGCATGTTTGCATGTCTTCAACTAACCATCATTACATTTTCATTGAATTTCAAACAAATAAAAGTGCAATTAATACCAAAATGATGCTGCTGCTAATATAATCATATGTTGGTCAGTGTATTTTTGTTTGACTGTTGTAAAATGGAAAATCAATAATCGCGAATTGAAGAATTCGTCATAATCGAAATTGATGTAATTGAATCGGACTTCAATCATCGAATTGTAATTGGGAAATTATACAGATTGACCACCTCTACAACCAAGGTGGGCAGAAGAGCATCTCTGAACGCACAGTACGTTCGGAACTTTGAGGCAGATGGGCTACAGCAGCAGAAGACCACACCGGGTGACACTCCTTTCAGCTAAGAACAGGAAACTGAGGCTACAATTTGCACAAGCTCATCGAAATTGGACAATAGAAGATTGGAAAAACGTTGCCTGGTCTGATGAGTCTCGATTTCTGCTGCGACATTCGGATGGTAGGGTCAGAATTTGGCGTCTACAACATGAAAGCATGGATCCATCCTGCCTTGTATCAACGGTTCAGGCTGGTGGTGGTGGTGTCATGGTGTGGGGAATATTTTCTTGGCACTCTTTGGGCCCCTTGGTACCAATTGAGCATCGTTGCAATCGCCAGCAGCCTACCTGAGTATTGTTGCTGACCATGTCCATCCCTTTATGACCACAATGTACCCAACTTCTGATGGCTACTTTCAGCAGGATAATGCCGCCATGTCATAAAGCTGGAATCATTTCAGACTGGTTTCTTGAACATGACAATGAGTTCGCTGTACTCAAATGGCCTCCACAGTCACCAGATCTTCAATCCAATAGAGCATCTTTGGGATGTGGTGGAAACGGGAGATTCGCATCATGGATGTGCAGCCAGATCAAATCTGACAGCAACTGTGTGATGCCATCATGTCAATATGGACCAAACTCCCTGAGGATGCTTCCAGCACCTTGTTGAATCTATGCCACGAAGAATTGAGGCAGTTCTGAAGGCAAAATGGGGTCCAACCCGTTGCTAGCATGGGGTACCTAATAAAGTGGCCGGTGAGTGTATATATATATATATATATATATATATATATATATATATACATATATATACATATATATATATACATATATATATATATATACATATATATATATATTATAATTGTATTATCATTATATCACATATTTTAGTAGTTATCATATATTAGGTATCATTTGAAAACTTTCGAACTCTGAATTCATCCTGTGAAAGCCATTTTGAAATTGGATGTTGCCAGAGGTGGGCACAAATACATCAAAAACTATTTTGTACAAAATAAATACTGGCTCATGAAATTTATTTAAATAAAATACAAATACTGGCTCATGAAATGTATTTAAATAAAATACAAAATACTGATGTGAAAAATGTATTTAAATAAAATACAAGTAATTAGTATTTTGGAAATACAAAAATACTCACAATCATTTATTAATAATAATAAATAATAATCACAATAGTATTTTTTTATTACTCTAAGGTCAAGAACACAAATAGTAGCAATAACACAAATATTATAAATGTGTAAATTTCAATAAATCTCTACAGGGCATAATCTGCGCATGTATAGCTAAGTTCTCATCAATGGTGTGGTAGTTTTATACAAAATCGATATTTCTCATATGTAATACATTTATATTGTATGAACGCTTGCTTATCATGGAGATTTCAGTGGAGTTGTGACAGACGCATCGTTTCATAATAGGTAGGGCCTATGAAGGGTTAGGGCTAGGGTTAACGTTTGCGACGACTTCGCGTGCAGCCGTGCAGGAGCGCAAAACCTCACAACACCCACCCCGTCGGTGATTGGTAACTTGGAACACTGTTTGGGTTTTAGTGGTTGGTGAACCCATTGTTTTTGTGTGCAGGTCTTATAGTCTAGGTAGCCTACAGAGACACATTTTTTCAACACATTCTTATCCCAAGGCGGCATATACAACGCTTTTGCCAAAACATAGACATTCAACGCACATGGCACCCTTTAGCGTCTATATAACAAGCTCAGAGTATGGGTAGGTTTAGGTCTGGGGTAGGGTTAGGATTAGACCACTAGGAGGCGCCTTCTGCCCCATATCTGCGTTAGGGTGCCATGTGCGTTGGATGTCTACGCTTTAGCAAAAGCTTCGTATATGATGCCTTGGGATGAGAACGGGCTGGGTTTTTAGACGGCATGCTTCTGGGAAGGGCAGCTAGCAGATCGCTAACAAAAATGAGATGAATATGATAACTTATGTTTCTACCTTTTTCGGGTCTGAAATCACAGCGAATATAGAATCAGAACTCTCTCTAGATAATACTCTTGACAGGATACTCACAAGGCTTAACAAAGTAAGGTAACACGCAGGTAAGAATCACAATGAACAGGACAGCAAACATTAGGGATGATATAGGGAGACACTAATGACAAGAACAGTTGAAGCTGACTGGACAATGACAAGACGAGGAAAACAAGGGGACAGGGTGCGTAACGAGACAACACAAGCACATGGCCCAAAAAAAGGCCATGTGCTTGCACACAATACATGATCCTGCATCAAGACTAGAGAAAATCAAGGACACAAGGGCAAATCATGACATTGGTATGGTGATTTTTCTGAAGTATTTAGGTATTTGAAATACACTCCGTCAAAATATTTTGTTACAGACTACATTTTATTTTTTCCACACCTGCAAAATACAAATTACAAAATACACTAAAGTAATTAAAATACGTATTTAAAATTGAAATACTGCCCATGTCTGGATGTTGCGTTACCATAGAAACGGTATTTTTTTTATTAGGCCCCTCACCTTTTGGGCATCATCTTTCGTAATTTATTATCAAAACCTTTTCTAATTTTGACAAAACACATATTGTCAGAAAGGTCTGAGTCTCAAGGTTCCATATTTAGTGACAGAAGTGATGTTTGGATAGAAATGTATTAATTTGTTATGGAAGAATGCATACAATTACAATCAATGGAATTCAATGGTACCCAGTGGCTATTTTTGGTATAACGCCTAAACAAAATCTCATTAGAACTTCAATTTTTGTGATATCAACTTTAAATTTGGAACACAGCTTGGTTAGATATATCGCTTTCATTTTATAGTAATTTTATGGTAAAAAAATGTTTAGTAAAATATTTATTTTATATAAAAAATATATTAATAAAGTAAATTTGATTTACTGTAAATTATAACTTACATAACTTATTCATACTTGAATTTTTGAAGTGCTTTAACTACAGTAATAATCTGCTGATTGTTTTCTTTAAAACAAGACCAAATTTAGGCCTATTCCAAAGCATTCTTGAATTACAACCATTTAAGTTTGTATAGTGCATTTTAATGTCAATTATCAAAAAGGGGGGTGACAGGTAAAGGGTTAAAATATATTCTTTTGTGTTCAACCGTAGATAGATACAGCTTTGAAACAACTTGAGGGTGTGACAAAATTTTCATTATTAACTATCCCTTTAACAACTTGAGCAGGGGTAGCTTTCACTAGTCAGACAAGACACAAGACACTGTTTTTTCAAATCAAAAGTTTGTAATGTTGTGATTGCTGTTTGGCTTGGCTTATAACTCTTTAGAGAGACTAAAAAACCTTTATTGGGAAAATGCTTCTGGAACCAAGGCCACAGAAAAAGTGTGTGCATTTTTGCACTCTAGCTTTGTGTTGTTATTCACTATAAATCTTGCTTGATGGCCGTTGTAATTAATCACATTTTATTGTATGATAAAATGCTGCTTAGGCGAGATTTAGCTAAAAATGTGCGCTTTTCACGTTTAAAAATGATTGTAATATGCATTTCTGAGTCAGTGATGTCAAGTGTGGGAAGAAGCTTCGCAATTTATAAACTTGCTGCTATTCTCAAAATCTACGAGCTGCAATGATGATGGGTTAACAATGTACTTGGCTTATAGAAGTGTGACTAATGCAAGTAATGTTCTAGGTGATGTATTGGATGCTATGTGAAAATTGCAGCCCATTTAGGCTTATTTGTACTAATTTGTGAGGGGAAAGTCTGCATGTTATGACGTCTCTGTAATTGATGTTATTTTTTTCCAGCTTATGTTCACTGCTGGTTCTAATTTTATAGTTGCACAATAGCTACTTACAATTTTTTGGAAATATTTAATTTAATATTTCAATAAGTTGAACATATAGGCCTACACATTTTAACAAATATGTATGGACAAATAAAAAAAAGTGACAAATTTAAAAAAACTGCTACAACAACAACAAAAATCACCTTCATTTTCTTCATTGCGCGCAGTTCAAGGCTTTTGTCACGGCATCATCGAGGTGAGGAGTGCTTTGAATTTTGTTTCTTTGATTTTTATGACATTGTGTTTCGCCTCAGGTCTTTCTAACCTTTTGACTGCTGGATCAAACCCAAACCAATTGGCCATTAGTCTGTTTTTAATGTCAATGAAATGCCAGTCCCACACCCAGCACAATGGCCTTTCTTTAATGCTTCATAAAACAGCTTTCCTCAGTCAAACTGACCAGATTAGGACACATGCAGACTAAATTCAGATGAACTGAACGGGGGTATTTCACAGGCACATTATTAAGATAAGAAAGGTCAGGTATGCCAGTGGGGAAAATGTACTGAAATTATGTGAATTATAACATGCTTGGGTGGGTGACCATTCAAACAACCGCTCTGTGTGGGTTTCTGTTCTTTGTTCTCGTTTTTTTCTGGACACATTTTGATTATGAATAGGCTACTCTGAAAAAGAAACTCTGTTTTTGAAGTTAAAAAAAAAATAAGGAAAAAGCTAAAGGTCCATAAAACTAACAATGTGGTTAAACTACTAACCAGTAGCCTACAATGAGAGCTGCACACGTTTCATACAGAAACATTGGCACATTGACATTGAAGGCAAGTAGTCTCCTAAATGTGCATTGAAGGCGCACTGCTGCCACCATCTGGGCATTTAAAGGGATAGTTCACTTTGAAATTAATTTTTGATATGTTTTAGCTTACCTGAAGGCATCCATGATGTAGTTGTTTTTGTTTTCCACAGCTTTTTCTTAATTTTGACATTTTTTGGTCAAACCGTTGTCAGTCTGTCAGTCATATAAAGCAGGTATGGGAGTCCTGCCTCAAAGAGCTTCGCAGAGAAGTCAAAATTAAACATAATTTAATGACTTGTGAATGTTAACGTACACATTGATGGCCTAAAACACGAAACGAGTGGTTTGTGTGAGAAAACGAACAGTCTTTTACCTCTTGTTAACAGCCGTCGAACTGATGAATCATGATGTCCACCTGAACCGAACTGAACCGTCTCTTCAACGTTAGGCCAGAAGTGATGTCTTGCGTGTCTACACGGAGATTTCGGAAGCTTTACCTTTCATTAAACATATTTAGATATATCTTCCATTTGCATGTTTCCATATTTCTAAAAATGTTTAGTGAAAGGTAAAACTTGCTAATATCTCGCATATAAACAGTGCATGACAGACACATGCGAGAGATCACTTCAGGCGTAAATCGAGCATTGAAAAATAAGGTAAAAGGGGTAAAGAGGAAAAAAAGAAAAAAAAAAGAATTATGTTAAAGTTAACGTCTGGAGCATTGAAAAATAAGGTCACATAATATTTTGACATGAGGTAAAAAAAAAAAAGAAAAAAAAGAATTATGTTAAAGTTAACGTCTGGAGCATTGAAAAATAAGGTCACAATATTTTGACATAAGAAAAAAAAGAATTATGTTAAAGTTAACGTCTGGAACATTGAAAAATAAGGTCACAATATTTTGACATAAGAAAAAAAGAATTATGTTAAAGTTAACGTCTGGAGCATTGAAAAATAAGGTCACAATATTTTGACATGAGGTAAAAAAAAGAAAAAAAAAAGAATTATATTAAAGTGAACGTCTGGAGCATTGAAAAATAAGGTCACAATATTTAGATGTGAGGTAAAAAAATGAAATAAATGAATTATGTTAAAGTTAACGTCTGGAGCATTGAAAAATAAGGTCACAATATTTTGACATGAGGTAAAAAAAAATGAAAAAATGAATTATGTTAAAGATAAGGTGCCGCTTCACCTTTAGCATAACAACTCGACGTCTTGCTGACGTCCACAAACATCTGAAATTAAATGTCGAAAGAAAGGGCCAAACACAGTTTTAGTAAGCAAATATACTAAAGAGGTAACAGATTGACAGATACAATTTCAATGTTTAAGGTTTTTTTTCATAAAGTCAATGTCACCTTCCATTTACTCTCTCTATATGGGACGACAGTCTGTCTTTTGAGCTTGAGAAAATAAATAGACAAATCACAAGGACCCAATTTCAACACAGTGCTGCTTTGCAAACATTATAATTGTAATAATCATAACTACATGGTTTCAGAATGAGTTTAATGTTATAGTTTAATTGCGATGTAAAAAACAAAACAAAAAATACAGCATTGAGCAATACATGGCATATAAGCAACCCAAGATGAAGCCACTGGAATAGTAAATGCCAGTACTCAGCAGGACACAAATGTGGTATTTACTTGACATCTCTTATCTCAGTGCTTTCATTTGGATGGCAAACACAAGTGAATTAAAGCTGAAGATTTTGTAAAAATATTCACTCCTCCCAATATGCAGAGATAATTCCTACAAGCAAGCCATTCAGAAGTTCAATTCTGTGAAATGATGAAAACCGCTTAGTCAAAAAGCTGTGAGAATCCAGACGCAGCAACACCGGCTCAACCAATGGCGTTTACGGCTGGGACTAACTTACAGATGGGGGCGTGTCCAATCCATTTTGGTGCCGCTGAACTGTGGGAAAAAAATACACACTTCACCTGTAACTTAGCAATCCATACGGCACCTGTACTGTCATTTAAAGGCCATACTATACATGTATCACGATGACATTGAATACAAAAACATTCAACCATTTATTTTATTTTAAATTTGCTGGCAAGAAAGTGGCACTGATTTTCTTGTTGGAAATAAAGACTTTGGAAAGGTGACACTGGAAGCCCAGCTGAGTCCAAGTTGAGAGAAATTAGAACAGAACCATATAGTTACTAGGGCTGGGCAATGATTAATCGCGATTAATCGCATCCAAAATAAAAGTTTGTGTTTATATAATATATGTGTGTGTAGTGTGTATAATTATTTTGTATATATAAATACAGACACATGCATGTATATATTTAAGAAATATTCGCATGTACATACTTTATATATATTTAAACATAATTAATATTATATGTAAATATAAATATTTGATATATTAATAACACATATTTCTTAAATATATACATGCATGTGTTTGTATTTATATATACAAAATAATTATACACACTACACCCACATATATTATATAAACACAAGCTTTTATTCTGAAATGCGATTAATCACGATTAAGTCGCTGGGCCCAGCCCTAATAGTTACGGTTTCATAACGCAGATTTTTCCTATCACATTATCATAATCCTCTGTATGGACTTAAAATCTTACACAGGTAAAGCAAAAAATAAATAAATAAACTTTTTATGGACTACCCTACATGTTTGTGTACAAACTCTTCACATACAAAGGCCTCATTGGAGAAAATGGACATTCATTGGGTCATACCATCACACTGAGAGGGAAGGGGATGCTGGTCGTGCTGCAGTGCATAAATGGTGAACATTTGTGGCTTTAACGGAAACATCCGACTCGTTGTCCCACGCACCATAAACACGAGGCTAAAATCAATATTTGCAGATGTGTTTGCCAAGCTTTAAACGACTGTGGCTGTTCTGAAACACTCACTTGTCATTTTGTGTCCTACAAATCCATTTTCTACTTAATTACACTGTAGTGCACTTGACAAGATAAACCCTTTTTGGAGAAAGAACAAACCTATTCTCCTTACTTGGTTACAAGACTAGCTACTGATTTTATTTAAATGGAATGCAGCGACAACAAAAAGGGTGACTTTTAATTTGCAAATGACCTCTCCCTCCTGTTCAAATGTGCAGGACTGTAAGAGTTGTAGAGTAATGGACTATATATCTAAATACACATTGGTGTTTATTGACATTATTTAAATATATTAATGTACAAAATATATCATCTAAATAGCTCTGACAATTTGGCTTTTAGTCTCAGAATATAAAATGTTAAAAATACAAAAACAGCCACATTTGGCCATTTTTCCTCTGTCTTTAATGGTGTCTTCAGTGTGTGTGTGTGTAGTTTTGTGAATGTAAGTTTGTTTGGAACACAAAGTTGAAGTCTCAAGCCACGTTCATGCCACCAGAAGCATTTCCGTTCTTTTTTGTTCCATCTCATCCCTTGTTGACAGGAGGGAAGTCGTCACGTATGCATCATATTAAAGATGAACGAAGACTCAGTATGTGTTCTTTAGCAATGTGGACTTCCATTATCTGTACAGAAAAGCACAAACGCTTGGCTATTTGGGCTAACACACACTTTACTTTGATACAATACGCCTCAGTGTTTAATACTATCCCTGCACATGGTATACAGGAGCTGATTCCCAACTACAGTTGCGAAATGAAGACGTTGCATCGATTTTGACAACCCGGCACTGAAAATGAATGACTTTGTGTTGTTTCAAGTTGCGGGTGGCGTGAACGGGGCTTCACTCTCCTGTTGAGAATGTCACCAGAGGTAACACTGTCAACACTAGCTCACTTACCAGTAACAACCACAGTTCGCTGCGACAAAGTTCGGGGAACCATAAAGGATTTGTAAAGCTGCTGGCCCTCTATCATATAAGCTCTATTGCGATATCGCCACGCAACAGGACCGTATGAACAAAACTCTTTAGTCTTTACATACACTGAAGCCTATATACCTGTAAAACACATGTTTTATGTGTATATGATTCATCAGTGTTTTCATGCAGTTTTGATTTGGAGTCGCCAGGACCAGTTGGTGGAGTAAGATTGCAGTTCCGCCACACCTGAGAGAGCCAAAGCCAGGTGCATCTGTCCTCTCTTAGCAATACAAGAATTATAGAAGACTGGGAGAACTGCTTTTATGCCTTGGACATTCCTTTGTTTCTTTGGTCTCTGAGGTTTGAACGTCTTTCTCGAGCTGTTCCATACCTTAAATAAAGGTGGCAAAGCCCTCCGTTAATCCTATAGGAAGTCTCGAGTGTGCAAAGAGGCCACTCTTAGACTGGCTTTCCAAACACATCCTATTGTGATTGAGTCCAGGGAGGATGTTCCGTCAACAGCCTGGCTGGCCCTGGACCACAGCGTCTCCTCATCACATCATCTCAGAAGTGTTCTGAAATGTCAGATGCTGAGTGTTAACTGCTGTTGGGTCCTCCGTTTAGGAAGTCAGGTCGCCATTTCTCCTTTGCCTTTCACCTTCACAACGCCTCTGTACTCCAGTGTGTAGTTATATGAGCTGAGAACCTGGTAGAGGTCCGTTGTGACCTGAATACAGAGAGAAATGAAGAGCATTTTATGATGGACTGAAAAGTTTGTAAAGGAGAGTTGACGGATTTACAGATCCAAACATTTAAGAGCACTAGTGAAAATGTTTCTGTTTTGTATTTTTTATCATTAATAATTAAACAAATCATTTAATATGATACATTCTTTACCAATTATATTTATATATTCATTTCAAATTATTGAATAAAGTGAATATTGAAATAAAAAAAAAGTAAAACGGCAGCATTCAACATGTATTGTTATTCGGTTCACATACATGTTTCTTTGTTTAAAGTCACCATGAAATCCAAATTGACGATTCTTATTTATTAAATTTTTTGGGGGAAATAATTTTTATAAATGATTTATCCTTTATTATTTAAAAAAAAAACATTATTATTTAAAAAAAAAATGAATGTGCCCTTGTAATCTTTTAATCAAAATAACGTCCCCCTCCCTCGGAGTATCATCTCTTCTCTGATACTTACTGGCAAGCGGGCGGAACAACCTGTCACTCACATGAGATCGACCAATAGCAAACAACATTGATCCAAAGATCCAATCAATTCCTGACAGACAAAATCAGAGTCCCGTCCTACATGTTTTCTTGTTCGAATAACCATTTCACACAGATATACACTACCAGTCAAAAGTTTAAAGGGTGGGTTTACTGCAGTTTCACTTTTTTGATTTCAAATAGTGTGTAATGTTGCTATTGGTGCATGAACAGTATCTGCAAGTTGCAGCAGCTGAAAGTCAGTGTAAGCAGAGATCTCGTCTTTTAAAAATCAGGAAGTAAAATTGCCTACAAAAACGACTCGATTTTGGACTACAGCTGGGTTATGGTACGTCACTAACCCACACATTTGCATCAACCACTCCCTCCGGAATATGCAGGAAAGGGCATGACCATATTTCAGCGGCTTTCTCGCGAATGAGTTGTGTTCACGCAGATGTCAGGTCTTCTGTGTTTCGGGCTTCCCACGGACACTATACTTCGACAACAATGGACACAATTTGTGTTTGATTATATTCCTGAAAGTGACGATCGTAATCTAGCTCTCTGTGCTGCGCATTTACCAGAGACAGCTTCCAGAATCTCCACGAGTTCAACACTGGATTAACGTAAACAAGAAACTGTTTCTGGAATCATGAAGCAGATCCAGCTTTAAAACCAGCAGTTAAAAGTCAGCAGTTGTTGGGCCACAACCTGTAAGTAGGCTAAGACTTCATCATTTTAAATGTATTTGCATGTATAATTACCGACGGAGCGTTTTTGTTTTTGTTATTTCAAATGCCAGCGCTTGCTTTGTAGGCTTTATGGGCTAGCTGCTACTAGTTAGGCTATTTTGTGTCTACGGCAGACGACGTACAAACATTATGGACCTGAATTTTGTATAAGTACTAATGTTGTAAATGTATTTTTCATATATATATGCTTTATGACTTTATTTTCGATTTGATCAAGAACGTAAACCTGCAAACGCTGTTTGAGCATAACATTAGTTAGCCAGTCAGTCTGCTATCGTTGCCAGTCCGATGCTATTGTGTAAAACAAACGTGTATAAAGTCAAAAAATGAAGCAAATTATCATTCAGAAACCTTTATTAAGAGCCGTGTGTGGTGAGGTTCTGCTTGACTCGATTTCATCAGCGGCTTTCTCTGTCTGATTCTGCCTCACTGATACTGCAGTCTCGACATCATTATTTACGTGTATCCACCGTCTATGGTATCCACATTTGGCATGCCCGCCCGTTTCGCCCGTAAAGGTAATGGGCGTTAATCTTACGGACAACGTAAGCGACAGTTTAGCCAATCACAACACACCGGCCCAAACGAACCAATCTGAGCCCACAACGTCATTCTGAGGGAGTGTTTTCATAGACTCAGGAAGTCATCCGCTCGTGCAGGGGACAGAGGAGAGCGCGGCTGACAATAAAGGTGAAATTTATGAAAAATAAGACTTTTAAAAAAGAAAAACCACGGATACATGTTATATTGCACCCCATAAACACAATCATGCAAAGAAAAAAGAGCAGTAAACCACCCTTTAAGATCGGTAAGATTTTTTATGTTTTTAAAAGAAGTCTCTTCTGCTCACCAAGGCTGCAATTTTTTGATAAAAAATACACAAAAAAAACACAGTAATATTGTGAAATATTATGACGACTTTAAAATGACTTTTTTTTCATGTTAATATATATAAAAATGTAATTTATTCCTCTGATTTTATGCTCCAAAAACATGTATGATTATTATCCATGTTGAAAACAGTTTTTTTACATTTTATTTCAGGATTCTTTGATGAATAGAAAGTTCAAAATAACAGCTTTTATCTGAAATGGAAAGCTTTTGTTACATTAAACACTACCCTTTAAAAAGTTTGGGGTCAGTAAGAATTTATATTTTATTTTTGGGGACATATTTTTAGAAATCAATACTTCTATTCATCAAGGATGAGATTACATTGATCAAAAGTTACAGAAAAGATTCTAATTAAATAAATGCTGTTCTTTGAACTTTCTATTCATCAAAGAATCCTGAAATAAAAATGTAAAAAACTGTTTTCAACATGGATAATAATCATACATGTTTTTGGAGCATAAAATCATCATATTAGAGTGATTTGTGAAGGATCATGTGACACTGAAGACTGGAGTAATGATGCTGAAAATTCTGTTTTTTTCTGAGGAATAAATTACATTTTAATGTATATAAACAATTAAAAAAGTCATTTTAAATTGTCATAATATTTCACAATATTACTGTGCTTTTTGTGTATTTTCTATCAAAAAATTGCAGCCTTGGTGAGTAGAAGAAACTTCTTTTAAAAACCGACCCTGAAACTTTTGACCGGTAGTGTATGTCACCGAAAAAAGAAGAAAAAAAAGAAGACTATTGCAACTTTCAACTTTCAACTTTTATTTTAGGATGCAGAAAATGTTTAATTTAAGATTCTGAATTGCACATTTTCAATACGAACACTATAGTAGTATCCATAGGATATTTTCAGGAGTAATCTGATACTGGACAATCACAGAGACCAAGAATACATCTCACCTGTATTCTCTCAGGTACCCCAGTACTGTCCATTCTGGCTGGCTACATTCACAGTATTCCCCCATATGTCATATTGCGGTTTACGAGCCCCTATGACACCAGCCACGACGGGACCCATGTTAAGACCTACAGGAAAATATGCTTTTAATTTTAAAACAGTAAAATACATGGGCCATTCTCTGAAAGTCTTTAACTAACAGACTTCAATTAATACTACAGGAACGTAACATTTTTTAAAGGGAAAAGGGACCGTTTTCATAAAATGACACGAATTAAACATACACATTAGGAAGCTGTATTTAAAGGAATAGTTCACTTCTAAATGAAAATTCTGTCATCATTTACTCACCCTCAAATTGTTTCAAACCTTTCCAAACAAAAAAAAAAAAGATAGAGGGAAATCTGCATTGACGTCACTTTCCGCAGGAACAACCCCCGTCAGCCTGACTGAGTGGCAAAAGATCTACTGCGCTGACTGGATTTAATAGGCGAAACTGCAAAATGCGACTAAAACGAACAATTGTATCAATTTAAACAAAATATTTGACTCAATATAGTGTTCCTTACAACTTACTAAAGATTATGAATCCATGGATATTGACATGCAGCCAGGAATCGTGTTGCCTGACATTTATGTTTGCCTGATTTCGACACCGGGGAAATAAAAGCAATATAGACCTAAACATAAAGCAAATTTGCCTGTGAACGCTTTATATAAATACAATATAGGTAGGTCTATATAGCCTATATATATCATCATATCAGTTCTGCAGCCCTAAAACTTTATAGTTTTTTTTGGTCAGTATTTATTAAAAACATCCAATAATGCAGAATATGCAATGATAAATATTTAATTGACGAGTTGTTAATATATATAACAATACAAAATATATGGGTATGGTTTTACAGCTAAATTCAGCATATTGACACAAAATGATAACTGCAGATCCACCTTTCGCTGACTGGAGTCCAGTTGTTTCTGTGAATTGCAGTGATCCATTTGCTCCTCTTTCTATAGCAGTCTGTAAAAATATACCTCAGATTTTTTGTCAAATCTCAGTTGTACAGTCAATCGCAAAGCTCTTTCCCACTTTATATGTGTTGTGTTTGTTTTTCGCGGCATTCACGCTGAACACATATACAGCCGCTCAGTCTTTTCGCCACTCACTGTGTAACTGCAGGCGCTCCGGCCGACGGTGATGTCACGCGCATACCCCTCTATATTTGAAGAATGACGGTAATCAGATGAACCCCACTGACTTCCATAGTAGGAAATAAAATACCAATGGGGAACATCAACTGTCTTGCTTACCGACATTCTTTAAAATATCTTGTTTTGTATTCAGCAGATGGAAGAAATTCATACAGGTTTGAGACCATCAACTTGAGGGTGAGTAAATTTCAGAGAATTTTCATTTTAAAGTGAGTTAATCCTTTAAGGGTGGCCAAGACAGATCCTTACCGATCTTCATTTTGAAGTTATTAAAAGAGTGCTCATTTATGTACTTCATCTGGTCCATGAGGCGCATGTAGCATAGTTGGCTAAAGCGCGGATGTCGCAACCCTTCCTGCTTTATCATAAGTGGAGTCATTAAGCCCAGACGCAGCCATGTAGGTGCTGCCAATGGTTTTGATCTTTTCCAGTTGACGAAACTGATCCTCACTAATGATCTGCAAGAAAAGAGAAATAAGATGACTTCCATATTGGAATGAGAAGGCATATTAAACGTCTACATTTCTAAGAATACACACAGTTTAGGAAGAGTTGTAGATGGAGGTCCAGTCATAGTTAAAATAAATCAAGGGTTATTAACTTTTTATGTTTTCACTATTTTTTCTTCTGAAAAAAAAATGTAATCTTATAAATAAGTGTGCGTGCACACACACATATTTGTGATTACTTTTTTGCTTTTATTAATCATTTTCAGGGAAATTGACCGTTCCCAAAAACCCACCCCCCTTAGTTACTGTCGCTATGTCTGACAAGCTATGCTGCTCACACACACCATGTTCTCACGCAGTGAAAAATACATCGCGGACTGACAACACACTGACAGACAGGACAGACCAGGTTACTTTTCGATTACTTTTGATATTAAACATATTAAACAAAGTCTCACCTTTCAAATTGGATCTTTTTTAAAAGAAATTTAAACAATAAATACCGTTTTGTGGCTCTTTAAAGGAGTAGTTCACTTAAAAAAAAAAAACTTTTGCTGATAATTTACTCACCCCCATGTCATCCAAGATGTCCATGTCTTTCTTCGAAAAGAAATTAAGGTTTTTGATGAAAACATTCCAGGATTTTCTCCATATAATGGACTTCAATGGGAGCCAAACGGTTCAAGGTCCAAATGAGAGTTTCTGTGCCGCTTCACAGGTCTTTAAATCGACACCAGACGATGAATAAGGGTCTTGTCTAGGACCCTTTGGAGTAATGACTCGGAAAAAAGATTTGTTTATTTTGATGAACGAGTTTAAACAGGAGAGTCACGAACGCTTATCACAGAACAGAGCAAGGCGAGCATTTGTGCTTATAAAACTTTAACTTTTTTATTTATTTTTAAAATGGCCGAGTTTTGCGAGATAAGACCCTTATTCATCGTCTGGTGTTGTTTTAAAGCCCTTTGAAGCTGCACTGAAACTCTCATTTGGACTTTGAACTGTTTGGTTCCCATTGAAGTCCATTATATGGAGAAAATCCTGGAATGTTTTCATCAAAAACCTTAATTTCTTTTCGACTGAAGAAAGAAAGACATGGACATCTTGGATGACATGGGGGTGAGTAAATTATCCGCAAAAGTTTTTTTTTTTAAGTAAACTACTCCTATAGAGCATCACAGTCCCGCCCACAGCCCGAGAGAGCGCTGGTGCCGGAAGTAAATTTCCCATTCATTTTTCCCATTGACATTTTGTAAAATCCATATCTAAAGAGTATTAGAGCATGTCTAAAGATAATCAGCTAGGCTGAACTCATAGCATACAACATATCATTTTGAAGTGAAAAAAACGAAGAGAAAATCCCCAAAAAGTCAAAGGTACAAGCCTGTGTACATATTATCATTTCCGAGCAAAGGAACTACTCCTCCCATAAACCACCGCGCCTCACTAAAGTCGACTGAAATCCACCGTGAAAGAGCCTTTTGAGTGACTTCCAAATCTGACGACGGGCACGTGAACTTTTTCCTCCAGTGAATTTTATATAATGAATGTGCAGGGAATCTCCTTTTCCTCGATTTACTGAAGCTTATGCACATGCTAAAACATTGAACATCTGGCTCGCTCATTGGCTTCTATGAGCAACTGGACATCCAATGGCACGGGGCGTCTCAGAGGTGCGACCAATGAACTCAGCCCTACGTCATTACGCGATCTTCAGTCTTCACGTACCTTCGCGGGTTTGAGACACGTGACACGACTTCCACCAATCAGATGCATCACTGTGGGATTGTTCAGGATTGTGGGTAATGAAGTACTTATCCAATACATCGCGAATAAAAGGCATTTATCTTAAAACAAGGTTTGTGCCCCATGATCTTTTGGCGTTTATATGAGCATATACAATCACTTAGTACAGCCGTAGCTGGTTTTAAGTCTACCATGTATGGTTACGTTTTTATGGCTTATATCCCAAATGTCAATGGAGAAATTGTATTGAATTTTTACTTCCGGCACCGGCTGTGGGCGGGACTGTGATGCTCTATAGACCTTATGTAGCCCCGCCCCTTTTCATCGCTGCGCTCGTTATCGTTTGACTTCCGGACTGTATTTTCACAGCGATCTTGCATAGGTATGAATGAACTGCTCGTAAAAAATTTCCCGGTCGACATTTGTTAAGACATCTGCATTACAATGCTTATGATAAACATTACAATGCTCTTGATAGCTTTTGTTAACTCTACAATAAGTAAATCCACTTCACCAGCTAATTATTCCTCGACAGCGAATATCATAGAAATATACAAGAGCGACCACAAAAACCGGAAGTTCAAAGACAATATTCTAAAGATGACGGCGCCCACGTTTCTCTGGTGCAAAAGGTCTATAATGTGTCGTGACAGATTGCTGTAGAGCATCAGTTAAAGCTGCTCATGATCCAATCAACTCTTCCTTCTCAGTTCATTTATAGCATTAAATAAACATGAATGAACATAAGAAGGAATGTTACTTTAACCGGGAAGGCGTCAGTACACTCCGTTCTTCAAGTTCAAATCCTCCCATGTTAATCTACTAACTCTCCTGACTGCTTTGTCGGACAAAACGGCAGATGGCGAAGTATGATTGGTCAGATCACCTGTCAATCAAGCTCCCTGCGAAGGGTCAATTAGGCTTTTCGAAAACCAACTGCAGCTTTTTCAAATAAGGTTTAGAACACCTTACACTTGAAAGTTAGTCAAATGTACAGTATCACGCTCTTGTGTAAAATCATCTTGAAATTCCTGAGGTGGGTCGAAAATAGCTGTACCTCATCAAAGTCAGCGATGATCTCGTTGAGCAGTCTCAAGCACTCCACACCTTCATTATTGGCCTCCAGTTCCACATAGAACTCGGAGAAGTTGCTGATGGAGGCAAACATGACAGCCACGCATTCGCACGAACTGATAATACAGCTCGTCGTTCCGCCGCTCACGTGCCAGAAAGTGTGCAGCCACATCTTTGGGCAAGATGTTGTGGAGAAGCCGACGGTTGTAGGCCTGAAGTTCTTCCATCTCCTCTTTCTCCTCTGTAGCCTGAGAATACAATACAAATACAGGATGATGCTATGAATAAGGATGAAGAACTAAATAAACACTGCATTCTTGTTGCACCAAAGTGACTGCAATAACTATTTTATTCACATCATCAGATATTTGTATCTATGATGACACTCAAAGGCAAAATGGACAAAATAGGTTTTTGAAAGAAGATGCGTATGTTCACCAAGGCTGTATTAATTGAATAATTTAAGTAAAAACAGTAATATTGTGAAATTTTATAGCAATTCAAAATAACTGTTTATTGTTTGAATATGTTTTAAAAGGTAATTTATTCCTGTGATGGCAAAGCTGGATTTTTAGCATCATTACTCCAGTCTTCAGTGTCACATGACACTTCAGAATATTATCACAGCTGTAAACAGTTGTGCTGCTTGATAATGTGAAAGTCGTTACTGTTACATTTAATCAATCTAATAAATCTTTACTGAATAAAAATAGTAGTTTTTTTATCTTAATGATGCCAACATTTTGAAAAGTATTATAAAGTAATTAAGTAATTAAAAAGTAATTAAGAACAAGAAGCAAGTATCATGAAATGCAAAAGGTAAGATCCAAATGCAGTGTTTATTCAGGGGTAATCCATAATAATCATCGTCATCAGCCAGGCAAAGGGTCAAAATCCACACACCACAGTCCAAAAACAAGACATAAACTCCAAAGTATGGTAGACATGAAACAAAGACTCGACAACTAACACAGATAGAGACAGGTGCAAACAACGTGAGTGGGAACAGCTGTGTGAAATGATCAGTGATGAGTTCAGGCAAAGGGTTATGGGAAATGCAGTTCATGATAAGGGCAGAGCCTGTCTAGCGGAGAGCCTTGGCACTTCCTGTAGATCGAATGCGGCGAAACTAGCGGAAGTAAGCGGGCGCCATTACTGAGCTGTTGCTGGGTAGCGTCTGCGCCATTGCCTCCTATTGTTTTAGTTGCAACTTGCGTCCACTGGAATAAACAGCCCGCGATTTACGACTGTCACTAACGTTACAACGTTACCCATTGTATAATGTCGAGTGGGTAAACAGTTTTCGTTATAAATTGTTTCAATGGTGGCAGTAAAATTTCAATTTTGAAGAGAAAACATTGTGAATACCCCGGGTCGACTGGCCCTGTCTGGTGCCGTACGGTTTACACAGATTTCCTGGGCGAGTACAAGACGCGGACATTCGCGTATAATAACAATTATTTAATGACATAAGTAAAAAATATAATAAATATGTGATTTTGATCAGCAAAATCTCCTCTCTTGCTATTTTTTTCTATTCAATTAACATGCTATGGTCATTAAATGGCTTTCCTGAGCTAAATGTAACGTTATGTGACATAATTGTTCTCCTGCTGTTGTTATATTGACCTCTTTCCATGGTTTAAAAACACTAATTGGTCGATATTATGTATACTTTCTAGCTGTAACGTTACCTTACCCTTGCCTGTTGCAATGTGAAAATGAGATAAATAATGGACACAAATGAAAAACATGAATTTGTTTATTTGATTTCATTTATTTATTTATTTATTGTTGCCAAATGGACAGGTCTTTTTATAGTTTCCTCGTTAGCAAACGTTAGCCTAGCTAGCTAGCTTGCCAAGCTATTTTCATAAATAATCTGTAAGATCGTTTGTACCTTCATCTGTGACTGGAGGCCACTATCTAACATCATCAACCCAACAAGTCATTCTGCCTGGCTGTAGCTGCCATCGAGGGTGCGTTTGCGTTATCACCAGAGGTTTGTTCACATACCGGTGCATGAATGCCTATGCCGGTGTAACAGCTCAGTAATGGCGTCGCCACAAGATGGCAGCCTACACAAGAGCGCTCATCGGATTCGTCTATTAGCACCCGTTGTGGATCATCTTGGTTGCAATTCCATTAGAATTCCACTGGAGGTGATCGCGAGGCGAGAGCAGAATGAATGGGAGTCTATGGGGCTAAACGACTAAATGTGTCTCTTTCACCTGCTTGTCGTTAAATTAACATAGATTTTATTGTTGATTCCGCAAGTTCAATATAGATTATAGGCCAAAAGTCGAATGAACGAGAACTTATGTCCTTTTGATTTCTTACAGGTTAGGCCGTTGTTGGCCGGAACACGCTAGCATTCTGCTATTGTGTGACGTCATCACATTTTTGAACGGATTTTTAGAACAGATAAGTGAACTTAAAAATGCAATTTTCAGCTGAGTGTATTATCTTAGCCCTCCCTTTGAATGCAACTTTCAAATTACTTGACAAAAAATTACATCCTTAGAAAAGTGGATTTCTGGGGGTGAAACCCCATTGACTCCCATTCATTCTGCACTCGACCGCGAGCGCCCCGCATGGACAGAGACGTGTTACTGCAGCCAGTCCAGAACCCGGAAGTAACCAGCCAGTGCCAATTCTCTTCAATTAGACATTCTCTGATAAGGGTGCCGAATCAGGGAAAGAGACCTCTAGTGAAAACCCAGGGAACACAAACCAGACACTGTGACAGCAAGAGTAGGGAAAATGTATTTCGATGGAACACAGAGGCACAGCGTTTTTTAATAAACAGCTTTTCTGTCCAATTACAAAAGAATACAAGGATAAACACACCTGTAACTTCCAGAGAAAGTCCAGTCTGGCAGTGGACTCCACCTGCTGTGCATGAAGGTAGAGCGCTAGCACAAACACCGTGATGACTACTGGAGTACATGATCTTTAGAGGAACCCGCATGTCTGCACAGCTACAACACACACACCACACAGCACTGAGTGTCAACAACTACACACTAAAAGAGCATGATGATCTAATCACATCACGTCACAACAGCATGTAGCCACATTTGATTTACTCCTGTTGTGCAATCTTTATAGGCATGCAATGAAAACAGCCAACACATTCTCATCCCCAAGGCGTCATATACCACGCTTTTGCCAAAGCGTAGACATCCAACCTAACCCTTTAGTGTCAATATAACACACACAGAGTATGGGTAGGTTTAGGTCTAGGGGTAGAGTTAGGGTTAGACCACTAGGAGGCACCTTCTGGCCCATATATATCTGCGTCTCATATTGACGCAAAAGGGTGCCATGTGCATTGGATGGCTACGCATTGGCAAAAGTGTCGTATATGACGCCTTGGGAATGAGAATGGGCTCAAACAACATGCTTACAGATCAGGGTTTCTATTCTGACTGGTTTTATCTTACCTTGCTCCATTAATACCTCTGTGAATAGAAAAGAAAAAGCAAATGTATCATAAGGATGGAGCACAACAGTCAAAATGTTATGTTCAGAGATAGACAGAAACTGATATAAGGCAAATCAGCAAGCAGACAATCAATAGTGGATTTGTTAGCATGGGTCTATGGAGCGTTAGACTTAAAGACTGACTTGAATTAGTCATTTTCTGAATGAAAAAATATTGATACGGTGCTTGGTCCGTATCTTATTCCCATTGACCCCAAACTTTTGAACAGTAGTGTAAGTAGTCAGTAACAGCACTACGGTTTTCACCATTGATGATAAGAAATGTTATTTGAGCATCATTTCAGCATATTTCAGATTTCTGAAGGATCATGTGACACTAAGCTGCTGAAAAATTCAACTTTGCCATCACAGGAATAAATTACAATTTAAAACACAGTATAGTGATACGGTGTATATTTTATTTTTATCAAATAAATGCAGCCTTTGTGAGCACAAGAGCCTTAAAGGCCCGTTCACACCAAGCACGATAACTATAAAGATAACTATAAAGATATAATTCTAAAAATCGTTCTCCATATTAAAGAATAACAGAGTTCACACCACAGCTATAACGATAAAGATATGAGGAACGATATCATTGGGATCACTTTCAGAACGATTTTTTTCCAGCTGTCCAACGATAAAACACTGACAACCAATCAGACTTGTGCATTTAAAATGGCAGATGATATTGCAGAGAAGTTAATCGTCAAAGTACAAAAATAAATAAATAAAATCCTCAACTGTTTGACAAGTCAAACCTACTTTTCAATGATAGGCTACGGTTAAAAAGATGGATATGGAAAGCATCATGGGAATAAACGGTGAGAAGTATTCACAATGAGATTATGCAGTTTAGCATTGTTACAAAATTACCTCTAGGTAGGCTATCCAGTGCTAGTTGACAACATTGCTGAAGTACTAGGTGATGTTTTTATTCCATCACTGAATTCGTCAGCTATTCCAGATATTACACTAGACATGGATTCACTGTTTAGATGCGCTCCAAACACCTCTCGTCTTTTAAGAATATCGATCGTGTACCCAAACAAAAAGCGCCTGTTTTTCCTTTTGATGTTTGTTTGTAACGTAAGCAGCAACAGCAGGTAATTTGCCCGCGCGCACGCTACTCTGAAATCGCAGCGCGCGCGCATGCATAAAAAGAACTTTATCGGTCGTTGGTGTGGACGCATATATAGTTATCTTATATCGTTCATCAGTTATCGTGCTTAGTGTGAACGAGCCTTTCAGGCCGTGTGTCCACCAAAGCGTTTTTAGCCAGCTGAAAACGCTTAGACACGCCGCTGCAAGACGCCTGTGCTGTGGGCGCTTGAGAGCGTTTTGGCAGCGCAGCGTTTTTTCATTGAGACGTTCCGTTGCTATGATACAGAATATCCGCAGCACATTTTACTTGTAACTGATTTCGCAGAAAATTTGTTACATACTAAAAAAAATTTTTTCATCCATTTTGTGCAGTTAGCTCTGCTGGTTAATGTCGTCTGTACAGAAAGAATGTTGTGACAGTTGGTCGGTGTGGTCTTAGTCCCGCCCCTCCTCCACTGTGATTGGACGGTGTGATTGGACATTTTTCAACTTTCGACGACCAGTAAAAAACGCAGAGTGCTCGACGCTTCAGCGTGAAAAAGAAAAACGTTTAGCGCCTCGTTACGCTCAAGGTGTTTAAAAAACGTGGCGCTCCCATTGAAAACAATTGAAAACATACGCCAGGCACGTGGAAAAACACTTTGGTGGACACACAGCCTTATTTCAAAACCGGCTCAAAACTGTTCATTAATAGCTTTTATAATATCCAGTTACAACTTTTGATATAGAAAAAATGCTAGGGAATATTTAGCAGTCCCATAAATTTGGAAGAGACAACCGTCCATACATAAAAAAAAATAATAATAAATAAAAAAACACATTTAAAATACTTTATAATTTTGATAAGGAGGATGATGATAATGGAAAGGATGCTGATCCAAGAAAATTGAAATCCAACTTGGCTAAAATCCAGATACTCACATGGCATTGGCCATGACCAGCAGGTCCACATTGTCAGAAAAGGCTGACCTCAAGGCACCTCCATCGATAAGCACATACAGGATCTCGATGAAGAGCATGAGGAAGAGTTTACCAATACTGCTGACCTGTAGGAACACTGAGCAGGCCAGTAAACTGAGCAGCACACATGATGAGAAGTACTGCAGCGGAAGAGAAAAACATTCAGACATTAATCTTTTGCTTTCCCTACAACTTATTCCAAGTATGATTGATCAAAAGACAAGCATTTCAGAGCAGTGCCTAAAAGTGGACCCTTGAAAAAGAAATGCTCTGCAGGAAAATCCAGATGAAAGATGTTCCAGCTGGTCTTTTGGAACATTGCTACTGTTACAAAACTGGACTGATCTGAGAGACAGTGCCACACCTCTGGGAAATTGCAGGTGGGTGACGAGCTGTTGCAGAGGCTGTCCTGAGACCAGAGGAGAGTAGTTGAAGACAGAGCTGTGGACATGGCAAGCATTCACATCTCTGGGGGTGATGTTTAACTCCTGTCCTGAAACATGTCTTCAGGTCATCTGTGCTGCAGGTGAACTAAAGGACAGATAAAGATGTTACATGTGACATAATTTCATTTAATTAACCCACTAAAGATCACGTTAGTAACTAACTTTTCAATTTCTAAAGCTAATTACTGTGCCATTATCAACACCATACATAATTGAAAAACTAAAGATTTCTATTTTTGCTATTGTGTTTGGTGCCTCTAGTCCTGTAAGTCTTTAAAATATTGTGACACAGGTTAAGTGCTAGTTGTATAGCTGTATGGTTGAATAGCAAAGGCATTAAAGCACAGAGACTTGTGAGACTCACAATGTTAATGAAAGCTGAGAGAAAAACCAGGACGATGGTAAAAACTCCCACCAGGGTGCTGTTGAGTCTGGACTGAACAATCCTTTTAAGACAGAGTTTGCAGAGGCACAGGGAAAAACTGTCAATGGAGAAAAAAACATGATTTGAGTTTTCTTATTAGAGGTAATTTTTTTCTTTCTTTTAAAGGGGTGATGAACTGAGAAATCAAATTTTCCTTGAGCTTTTGACATCTAAGAGGTCATCATATTATAAGAATATCCTGTAAGTTTCAGAACTGAAAACGACCTTGTTAGTCCAATAAAAGCTTTTATTGACACCAGCCTCAACAAACGCTTCGTTTTTGAAAGTGTGGAAGTATGACGTCAATGACGCTAAAACCCCACCCGCTCATCAACGCCTACTTCAACACAGCCGGTTTAGCCCCGCCCACCGATTCTGCGCATTCACGCATAGGTAAACAAAAGCATACCTCGTGTTGACAAACCAGAGTGAGCTACCAGCAATAAACATTCCGTTGACAAAATGTTGTGCCGTGCCTGGCTGTGGAAGAAGACAGTTGCTGCATAAGCTTCCTCTGGATTCCAATATTAGGAATGCCTGAGTTAAAATTTGTTTTTAATGACGTTCCAGCAGATGAGGGTAAAACATTATCCGTATGTTCGCTTCATTTCACCGAGGATTGTTTTGTCAACAAGACACAGGTCGAGACTGGATTTGCAGACCGATTAAGAGAAAAGAACGGTGATGTGCCGTCTATATTGGATCTGACAGGAATTTGTGCAACACACGGACTCTGGGTTCGAACATGTATGGGCGAATCCGGTTGCCCTTTGACAACATTGGACGTTTTCCCCACGTGCACCGACGGGTGAGTTAAACTCATTATAATATAAGATGGAGAAATGAAGACGACACAGATATGCATTTTGTGTATGACCTAGAAGTATTTATTCAGCGATCGGCGTTTAAAGTTAATCTGTACAGAACATTGTTGTACGGAACATGATTAGTCTACGTTACCTTCTATATTGAATCCAACAGGAGTGGTGCAACACACTTATGTGAGTAATATTTCTATTTTAGAAATAATAATCTACTCGGCTAGCATTGCATTGTTACAGATCGTTTGATATCTAATAATTATGTGTATGTGTCTACAAGTATCCGTTGTATTCGAGGTGCTGTTGGTTCATTGTCCTGCGATTCGGGATCGGACTCTGGGTAAAACATGTATGGGTGAATCATTCTGGTTGCCATTTTACAACAGTGGTTTTCAAAACAAATTCCCCCACGTGCACCGAGCCGAAACCGACAAAAGAGTTGAAGCTCATTATAATATGCAAAACTGTTATCCACTCACAGCAGTGGGTGTTTACTTCCTAGTCTTCAATGCGATACGCCCATAAAATCCGAGCATTTTTCAAGTAGACTGAAAACTAGGGAAGAAAATAGCCCATAACTTATTCATTTTTATGTTTTTGAATGTAAAAACCAAACGAACGTCATAAGTTGACCTCGGACAACAAAACAAAAACATTTAAAAAGCCAGTTCATGACCCCTTTAAATAAAAGAGCTGCTGTTTTAAACTTTCTACTTGGAAAAAAAAGTGTGGTTTCCCAAAATAATAAAAGAAAAGCAGCACATCTGTTTTCAACATTGATGATAAATGTTTCTTGAGCTCCAGATCAGCATATTACAATGATTTCTGTAGGATTATGTGACACTGAAGACTAACGTAATGGTTGCAGAAAGTTCAACTTTAATTAATGAAATAATAAAAAATACATCATTTATTATTATTGTTATTTAAAAAAAGACCTTGTGGTGATTTTGTTGGTTTGCAGAGATTCAGGCTTGTATGAAAGACTTTTTACGGGTCAGGAAGTTCAGAATGTAATTCCACAGCATCTCTGAGGTGACGCCCCCAGCCGCCCGTGGAGCCGCGCAGTGACAGTTCCACTTCAGTGTGCACAAATGAGCTGCCAGCACTTTATTGTGTCCTGTCTTTGTTCTGTGTGACTCATTGTCTCTGGAGACCTGCTCACAGTTATGCAGCTAAAAGCCCAATATCAATCAAACCCGCTCAGGTTATTATAGTATAGAAGGTTGATAAACACTTGGATTTAGCGATGATGTGTTTGTGAGAGTGTTAGGAAATGGTCTGTAAAGGAGATGTGTTGTTTAAAGGGCATGTTTTTGTGTTTTGCTGCACTTTAGGGACAAAAAAAGACCATGTTGCTCTGAAGTTTGACCTATTATTTCTAATATAATTATTTGTAATTAATATTTACTATATCTATGTAGTTCATTTCTATAGTATTATTATCATTATTTATGTCTGAACTTCTTAATATTACACATTAACATTGTAAAGGCCAGTGTTGGGAAAGTTCACTTTCTACATGAACTAGTTCAAAGTTCAGTTCACACATTTTAAAATGAACTAGTTCATACAGTAGTTCTTTTTTTCCATATGTTGCGAGCTTCTTTATTATTATTATTGCCACAGCCCATATACAACCACAGACAACAATTATTTTATCGACAGGCAAAGTTTGCACAGAAATGTACGATTTTTCCCATCCTCACCGACCTTGTCATAAAACCCGTTTAAATGATCATCCGACGCCTCCTCGCACGCTGCTTTGTCGACAGTGGCCGCGGTGCGAAACTGCTGGCTGGTGTTGCCAGATTGGGTGTTTTTTCGCTGCATAAAAAGGCCTGTTTACGTGTGTTTAGCCGGGTTTTTACATGGAAGGCTCTATTGAAATCTGGCACCCTATTGTATGAAGTCAAACTGAGAGAGCGTGCGTTCACAAACACCACAATGAACGAGTTCATAGTAACGTTCATCAGGCGGTAATACAGTATGTTCAGTTCACATTCGGCCAAAATATGAATGCGTCCAATGAACAGAGATGTATAAAGTACTTAGAAACCTGGACTTGAGTAAAAGTACAAGTGCTCTAACAAAAAGTGACTTGAGTAGAAGCACCACACTTAAGTAGAAGTACTAAAGTATTCAACATTTTTTTGTACTTAAGTATTGCACATAGTTTATTTTAAAATTCACTACTTAAGTACTAAAAGTAAAAGTGAAAGAGTTCCAGATGCAAAAGCCCTCAAATGCCATTGAAATTTTCTTCAAAATGACCATTTTATCAAGCTTGTATATTTAAGTTCAGTAATTTCACTTAAATGACAATTAATAGGTAATCTTCATTGCCATTTAAGTGAAATTACTGAACTTTAAAATACAAGCTTGATAAAAATGATCATTTTAGAAGAAAATTTCAAATGGCACTTAGAGGCTTTTGCATCTGAACTCTTCAAGTATTGTGTCATGTAATCATTAAAGAAAGCAGTCAAAAGTTAGAACTAGCAATCAAATAAGGCGCTTTGGCGGGATACAAATTTGCTTTGGCGGCCGCCAAAAAAATGTCATTGCAGGACAACCCCTGCATTAGTTGTCAATGTGTGTGTCAATCAATACCAGTGTGATTTAGTGTGATTTAGGCAGCATGAAAGCCAACTTGCAATGAACGATTTTGAGAAATTTTATAATTGTAATGAGTAACTAGCAGAACATTAAAAAAACATCAAAGTAAAAGTATTAAATTCATCGAAAATATCTACTGAAGTAAAAGTAGAAGTATGAGAAAAAACAATACTCTAGTAGAGTACAGATACAGCATTTTAGTACTTAAGTAAAGTACTTAAGTAGTTCTACTTCGTTACTATACATCTCTGCCAATGAATGTAGTTCAGGCACAACACTGGTAAAGGCTATATCTAATGTGTACAATCCCAAAATTTCACTTACCTCAAAACAGGAGTAAATGGCGGAGATGAACATGACGGCCGAACAGGAGGACCAGGCACACCACATAGAAGCCAATCATCAGCCCGGAGCTGCAAAACAACAACACACAGGTATAGAGAGGGAACCAAGTGAACGGAAAATAGCTATATCATTGCAAACAAAATATGTATATATATATATATATATATATATATATATATACATATATATATATATATATACATACACACTCACACACACACTCACACACATTATGTTATAATTAACAATGGATCTTACAGAGAGGCGAGACGTGTTTTGAATGTTTTGGCTACTCGTCTAATAACTGTCTTCACCTTTACAAAGTCAAAATGAATGAAAGCTTCTGTGTATGTGACACTCCCATTCAAAAAAAAAAAAAAAACCTTCTCTAAGCCTGCGGCTTGTTTGAATGGTTTCAGAAACATTTGCTAGGATCAGGTTTTTAACTGAAGTTTACTTACTGTGGGACAATGACGATCTGAATGAAGCAGATGAATAAAAAGACGAGGGAGGCGCAGGCTACGCATGCTCCGAACCTGGCGTCCACCTGCTTGGAGTACTGACAGAAGGTGAGGAAGAAAGAGTCGGGTTACAAAAAAAACATTTAAATGGCTTGTGAAAGTGGTGTGTAACTGACAGAGGGAAGTGTATGTATACGTTATACATGAGTATAATTTGAAAAAAAATACATTTATTTTTAGTTTATCCAGGCCTGGAAATCGCAACTGGAGAATTTCCTGAATGTTTACAGGTTTTCGCAACAAAGGGAACCCTGAAAAATATTAAATATTTAAAAACGGATTGTGTAATAAAGTTGCAGTTTTGCTTAATATAATAAAAAATGGTAAGTTTGGGTTCAGCAATCATTTTTAAATGTTTTTGATAGAACTCTCTATGCTTACCAAGGCTGCATTTGTGTGACCAAAAATACAGTAATAACAATAATATTGAGAAATATAACATTTTAAAGTAGCTGTTTTGTAATTTAATATAATTTCAAATGTAATGTATTCCAGTGACAATTTTCAACAGTCATTACTCCAGTCTTCAGTGTCACATGATCCTTCAGAAATCATTTGGTAACACTTTACTTGAAATTATAATACTGAAATTTTAATATGAAATTACATAAGTCTTGAATATGAAGTAGGGTTTATGCATGTTTATGACAACTGTCACTTAGTGTCTTTCGCTCAATAATTACATTTTGAATGCAAATATGACATTAAGATGTCTTTGTTATGTCAGCTTGACATAAACCATAACATCATAACCTGTCAGTGTCTTTGTCATGACAACTTCACATTAAATTAAGTTAAACTGTCATGTAGTTGGCTTTGACATTGGCTGTCATGAGGCATTATAACTGTGTCATGAATATTTTTTGTAACCTCAACTACAGTGGTACTAATTGAATTTTGTCACTATTCACCTTCTTCAAGTAAAGTGTTACCATATTGGTGTGGAAAATGTGTTGCTATTTTTTAATGTTCTATTTAATGAACATATCCTGAAAACATGTATTTATTTAAAACATGAATGATTGTGAAGCATTATAAATGTATTTACTGTTACTTTTGATCAATGTAATGTATCCTTTTCAATAATAATTAATAATAAAAATGACTTAATTTATTTATTTAAAAAAACACAACAAAACAGTAGATATGTAAAATATCTAACAAAATAACATCAAGTGAATATCTTCAGACAAAGATTGTGAAAGGATAACTACTTAGAAAATCAGGACAGAGACAATGAAAGACAACAAAAGCAATAATTATCTCCACTACATACCAGAGGCAAGTCTCTGAAAGAGTCATCTAATCAGAGCTAGAAGTATGAGGACCAGCATACAACCTGCTAAATGTGTATGTGACTGCAGACGGAGGAAGAGACTCCCCTTCCATTACCCTTTTGTCATCATCTTTACAAAGAAACCGAGTCTTCTACACAGTCACAAAAAGTTTGGGTGTCTCTTTGAGGTGGGGGAGGTCAGTGATGACTAATGCTTTAAAGGTAACACCATAAAATAACTTAAATCACAGCGCAGCATGAAGACGTCAGTTTCTGACTCATTCCGAACCTGGACCTTGAATTTCATTGCCTCTATTCATCTTAGCAGCGTGTCACATCTTTGAGCTGTGCTGAATACTTTTAGGCCACCTGCACAACAGTACAAACATAATACACTTCTGATTGGCACTCTATTTCATTTTAGCTATGCAATTGAAGAAACACTTTTCAAGTAACATTAACTAATGATCTGTTAAATGGTTGGTTCATGCTCACAAATCACGCAATTTATGACAAAACTTCAAGGTGGCTTTATGACGCATTTAAACCAGTAGATTTGGCAACTATTACGTCTGTGGAGAGCAGTGCGAGGCCGAGGGCTGTGGGAGAACGGCAATTTTACGACAAACGTAAATTTTACGTTTATTAAAGTC
Organism: Hybognathus amarus; assembly: GCA_030378365.1. Classification (NCBI taxonomy): domain Eukaryota; kingdom Metazoa; phylum Chordata; class Actinopteri; order Cypriniformes; family Leuciscidae; genus Hybognathus; species Hybognathus amarus. The sequence goes on from JAQIUQ010000222.1 coordinate 490,499, forward strand.
TTTGAATGCATGCCGGTTCCCGCCTCCTTCCCATTACATCGAACTTTGCTACGGTCCAATATAGTCTAATTATGTAAGGTTATCAATCATAAAAACACAATCAATTGATATAATGTGTAATAAAGATTTCCAGTGGACAACAATGTAAATTTTTCCTGTTCTTCACAATAAACATTCTTATAACTTCAGAAGACCTGAAATATAGTGGACAGTATATTGGTAACTATTACAGTGCTTTTATGTCATTTTGGAGTTTTCAGGTGAGATAAGTGTTTCTTTTTTTGTACAATTATATCATAGTATACATAAGTATTTATAGTATACTATATTATAGTCATCTTTCGAATATTGTATTTTAACTTTCGTTTTTGCGGTCGCTCTGTATATTTCTATGGCATCGCTGTTGAGGAATAATTAGCTGGTGAAGTGGATTTACTTATTGTAGAGTTAACAAAAGTTATCAAGAGCATTGTAATGTTTATCATAAGCATTGTACTGCAGATGTCTTAACAAATGTCAACCGGGAAATTATTTACGAGCAGTTCATTCATACCTATGCAAGATCGCTATGAAAAATACAGACCGGAAGTCAAAAGACAACGAGTGCAGCGATGAAAAGGGGCGGAGCTACATAAGGTCTATAGAATGTATTCATATTTTGAACATTTTGCAAAATTCCATGGAACAATAATATTGTGGATTAGCATTAGCTAATAAATTCGCGCTGTGGTGTTAAGGTTTATCTTTTTTTATTAGTCACGTAAAAGAGAGCCATACCTTCTTCTCCAGGTCAGGTTCTCGGAATGTCAGCAGAAATTTCTCTGACGTGTTCGGGACTCGTAACTCGGTCGATGCTCCGAGCATCAATGGCACGGCCCAGAAATTCGTCCACCTCATCCTCGGGGTTCAGGTTTCTCTTGCGTGTTTCCTGAAAACGAAATTTCTAAATAACACAAGACGAGACACCGTTTTTCAACCTTCTTCCTCCCCTCTTATTCTTACAATCCTATATAGCCAGACCACCAAAAAGTAAAAGTGCTGGTCCACCCCCCCAAAAAAAACCAAAAACAAGGAAAGATGACAGAGTTGAGGTTTATGATTAGCAATTTTGTCATGGAAACTGTTGATTATGTTGAGGAAGAACATCATCTGTTAAAGAGTTCAAGACCTTGCAGTCATGTTTATGCAATTCAATAACTGAAGAAGTTCAGATGCAAAAGCCTCTAAATGCCATTTGAAATTTTCTTCTAAAATGACCATTTTTATCAAGCTTGTATATTTAAGTTCAGTAATTTCACTTAAATGACAATTAATAGGTAATCTTCATTTGCCATTTAAGTGAAATTACTGAACCTAAATATACAAGCTTGATAAAAATGGTCATTTTAGAAGAAAATTTCAAATGGCACTTAGAGGCTTTTGCATCTGAACTCTTCAACTACTAAACCACATCAGCACATCTAGGTCCTGTACTTAAAGTATTTTAAACTTAATACAGCAAGGAGTGTGGAAATCATATATATATATGTGGCGTCTTTTCCACTGCATGGTACGGTAACTGGCTTGGCTCTGTACTGCGAATGCTTCGGCACTTTTCCAATGCATGGAACAGTACCGGCTTGGCTCGGGAAGGCTCACTTGTGGTGCTTTGACACTGCATGGTACGGTACGGCTCGCTTTGGCTCGCTTTAAATCGTACCACCTCTGTTGAGGTTCCAAGCGTACCGTACCGATACTAAATGTGACGTGAACACACTGCAGAACACTAATTGGTCAGAGTCAGACATAATCGTCACTACCATCGTCATTGTATTTGCAAGACATCAAACCCACTAGTAACAGCCACCGCTAAATCACCTGTTATAAAACTACTTGCTTGACTTGCTTGAAGAAAAAAGAAAAAAGAAATGGCTGAATCGTGGTCAGTGGACGAAGTGCAGACGTTCCTCTCATTGGTTGCCGAGGAGCAGATAAACTATAACAGTCAGTCTATAATCCCACCCACTTTGAAGCGGTACTAACTGCAGTGGAAAACCAAACCAAGCTAAAGCGAACTGAGCCGTGCCGTACTGAGCAGAGTCGTAACACGCAGTGGAAAATTGAAGCGAGCCGAACTGTGCCGTGCCGAACCGTACTGAGCCGTACCAGCAGTGGAAAAGCGCCATAAGTACTAATAGACAGCCAATATCCTAGTAATATGCATGCCAAGCAACTGGTTAATAGTGAAAATTGGACCCTAAACTAAAGTGTTAAAATATATTTGATATAAAAATGTATAGTAAGTCTTAAAGTATGGGTAGGTAGGCCTGATGTATGGTATGTAGGCCTGCATGGAATTTGTACCATATTCGAATCCATTTGGCAGATTTGAAAACATGACAAAGAGCATAGATTATACACAGACCTACTTATAGGACACTGAACATAACCAACACAAAGCCGAGCTTAGTTGTTGAAGTGATTGCTTCACTGATATACAGGGGTTGGACAATGAAACTGAAACACTGGCCAATGTTGGAGGTTTCACATCTATATGCCTGGTGGCCAATCTTCAGAGTGAAGCACGGGTGGATCAGTGATAGTTTGCGCTGCAATATCATGACAATCCTGACTGTGTTTGATGGACACGAGTCAAAAATCATGAGCTGGAGGATCATGAGCACCTGATGCTCAAACTGCGTATCTGCATGATCATGCACCAACACACACAAGACTTGTGACAGAAGGGTTTGATGAAGATGAAAGTGATGTTGAACATCTCCCATGGTCTGCACAGTCACCAGATCTGAATATTATTGAGGTGTCAGAAAACGTTTTCCTCCACCAGCATCATATAGTGACCTGGACACTGTTCTGGAAGAGGAACGGATCATAATCCCTCTGGTCACTGTGAAGGACTTCGATCTGTCATTCCCAAGATGAATTGGTGCTTTATTTGGATGCAAAATGAGGCCCTCACCATCCTAATAAATGATTGTGTTGTAAGACCAGGTGTTTCAGATTCATTGTCCAACCCCTGTATATTTTAACTGATGAGTTGAGTGTATTGGCTATTCGAAGTTTGAACCTCAAACAACCAGACCTAACAGTCTGAAGTTTAATCATATTAGTTTTACGTTTTATATACTTATACAAGCAAAGCCATTCAAATGTTTGGGGTCAGTAAGATTTTTGACAGAAATTAATACTTTTATTCAGCAAAAAAGCATTAAATTGATCAAAAGTGAGGTACATTTATCACAAAAAAAAATCATTTCAAATAAATTATGTTAAATAGAGGCTTCTTTGAAAATGTAACCGACCCCAAACTTTTAAACACTTGTGTATATATATATATACATAGATATATAGAGATAGATGTGTTCCATATACTCACTTGTCTTTAGAATCCTCAAATCCCTGCAACAAAATTGGAAGAGAAAATGCATTATACATCTACGCAGAATGAAAGAGCATTAGAATATCTGCATTTGTACAGTCAGCACAACAGTGACTCCTTCTGGAAAACTTCAACAAAAACAGGGCAAGAAAGCTTCATAATTATACAGGTTTAGTGAATTCAAAAGCAAGTGAAAACGCTTTTTCCCCTGGTAGATCTTTTTGAGTTTGAATATATATTTATATATTATATACTCAAACACAAAAAGAAGAATGTAGTCCAAATATATATATGTATATATATATATATATATATATATATATATATATATATATATATATATATATATATATATATATATATAAACACTGACTTTCCCCAGCACTCCATTCCTAAAACAAGTCCCTACATCCCCACACATAAATCTCTATTCATTTATTTTACTGTCATAAAGCACATAACAGACCAGTGAGAGTTACAAGAGATAAAGAAGTGAGGGTTGGGGAGAAAATAAATATATCATATTTACGACAATCATTTATGGACAACCTCAATGTTGTAAACTGAGAGCTGCTGCGAGACCGAGGATTTAATATTACTGTACTGATTTAGCAAAAAACACAGGATAACTGACATTGTGTATAATCAAGCAGAGAGCTGATTCTGTTTATGGTTAAAAGTTAAAATTCAGATCCCAATGAGAACAGAAGTAAACAGAGCTGGCTAATTTATCATGGTAGGACATGGGAAACACAGAGAGGAAACCAAATAGGCAAATGTGCTTTAGCGGTTGGTGTTTTGTCTTTGGGGGTTTCAACTATGATTTCACGAAAACATTTAAAGTCACAAAACCTTGTGAGCAGCCTGCCTACTAAGACAACTGCCATTGATTTGGAACGCTTTACACAAACACCACAAGACATTCAACACTATTTCAACAGTGTTTGAGATTGTTTCTAAGCTAATGACAACTATAAAAATATACAGCACATACAAATGTTGTATAAATCTATTGTCATCTGTAATACACACACATATACATATATATATATATATATATATATATATAGAGAGAGAGAGAGAGAGAGAGAGAGAGAGAGAGAGAGAGAGAGAGAGAGAGAGAGAGAGAGAGAGAGATGTCTCCAAAATTGACTTTTAAGCAACTTGACATTTCAATTGATTTAAAGAGCAACATGCAGGTTGGACACCCTATATAGCACAGTGTATGTTGACGATAAAACAACTAGATTTTCTGAACTGGAGTAATATATATTTAGCCATTAACGATATTTTGAGAAAAATTGTGATAAAATAACTCCCGCGTCTACGAAGCACTAACCGGAAGTGACGATCGGCGAGGGAGTCTGTTCAAGTTCAAGCTCAGGTTACAATGGACACGAACGACGAAACCGCGTTCTGCGATGTTGACGAATATGCCTATGATGACCCACAGCCATATAATTATGAGCCTCCGAGGCGAGATCGAAGACAGGGGAGATCGGAGGACGAACAATGGGCAGAGGAGAGAAGTAACGTTAGAGTTGTGGTGTCGAGAAAACCAGTGGCGAATAGGGCAAGTGAGTTCATGTAAGTTAACACCGTGGCTAATCTACTGTATGGCTAGTACCTTGGTGTTTTGTAATAAATCTGCTTTAGCAAACATACATTCGACTTTTTCTTGATTAAACATCCATTTAGATTGCCTTAATTTAAGCCAGCAACATTTTGTCTTCTCATATTCTACGCTGACAGTGATTATGCAGTCCATCCGTTAGCACTATCTACATTTATTAATGACCATGCCATAACAACAAATAAATAATGCTTTTCAAATGCAGTTAGTGATACCATTTAAAGCAAGTGAAATGTGCGCCACAAACGACCGAGTGTGCGTGGTAACAGACGCGGCAGTGAAGTCTGCTCTCCCTGCACAAAACGCACCCAAGACCAAAAAGCCTTGTTTTTCCTTGAAGGAAAATGATGAATATGATGTCCTGACAGGCTGGAATTCGTGCAACAAGCACAAACACAATAATTTACCAGTATAGCTTCTCTAAAACTCGATCTAAAACTTTCTGTCTCTCACTACAGCTCGAACTACACTCGCCTGCCACTTTATTAGGTACCCCATGCTAGTAACGGGTTGGACCCCCTTTTGCCTTCAGAACTGCCTCAATTCTTCATGGCATAGATTCAACAAGGTGCTGGAAGCATTCCTCAGGGAGTTTGGTCCATATTGACATGATGGCATTACACAGTTGCCGCAGATTTGTCGGCTGCACATCCATGATGCGAATCTCCCGTTCCACCACATCCCAAAGATGCTCTATTGGATTGAGATCTGGTGACTGTGGAGGCCATTTGAGTACAGCGAACTCATTGTCATGTTCAAGAAACCAGTCTGAGATGATTCCAGCTTTATGACATGGCGCATTATCCTGCTGAAAGTAGCCATCAGAAGTTGGGTACATTGTGGTCATAAAGGGATGGACATGGTCAGCAACAATACTCAGGTAGGCTGTGGCGTTGCAACAATGCTCAATTGGTACCAAGGGGCCCAAAGAGTGCCAAGAAAATATTCCCCACACCATGACACCACCACCACCAGCCTGAACCGTTGATACAAGGCAGGATGGATCCATGCTTTCATGTTGTAGACGCCAAATTCTGACCCTACCATCCGAATGTCGCAGCAGAAATCGAGACTCATCAGACCAGGCAACGTTTTTCCAATCTTCTATTGTCCAATTTCGATGAGCTTGTGCTAATTGTAGCCTCAGTTTCCTGTTCTTAGCTGAAAGGAGTGGCACCCGGTGTGGTCTTCTGCTGCTGTAGCCCATCTGCCCCAAAGTTCGACCTACTGTGCGTTCAGAGATGCTCTTCTGCTCACCTTGGTTGTAACGGGTGGTTATTTGAGTCACTGTTGCCCTTCTATCAGCTCGAACCAGTCTGGCCATTCTCCTCTGACCTCTGGCATCAACAAGGCATTTCCGCCCACAGAACTGCCGCTCACTGGATGTTTTTTCTTTTTCGGACCATTCTCTGTAAACCCTAGAGATGGTCGTGCGTGAAAATCCCAGTAGATTAGCAGTTTCTGAAATACTCAGACCAGCCCTTCTGGCACCAACAATCATGCCACGTTCAAAGTCACTCAAATCACCTTTCTTCCCCATACTGATGCTCGGTTTGAACTGCAGGAGATTGTCTTGACCATGTCTACATGCCTAAATGCACTGAGTTGCCGCCATGTGATTGGCTGCTTAAAAATTAAGTGTTAACGAGCAGTTGGACAGGTGTACCAAATAAAGTGGCCGGTGAGTTTACATCAACACCCAGCAATGAGAAGCGTACCGCAAGCTCATTTGTTTTCCTCGGGCTACGTCATATGACGCCGTTGCTTGCGGGAAAGGCATCATATATATATATATATTTTTTTTTTTTTTTTTGGGGGGGGACAAATATAACATTAGATATGGGTCAAGGAACAGTCTGAATGTTCCCATTAGATATCAAATTACCATTTTAAATGGTAATTTCTAACCACTAAACATTAAATTATGGGAGTAAAAAGCATCCATGGGACATGTGGCTAGATGAATAATAATAGTCAGTCAATTTTTAGTCTCAGTAGACTCAGATGCACTCCCACACACAGGCCTCCATGTATTCACTCGACAGAGACTATGACCCAGTCAGTATGTTGATGTGTTACACCATTTGTTTTTCTCCTGGGACCGAGCAACACATTCTGGGCCAACACAAGCCTCTAGACAATACAACAGACAAAAAAAGGTGCTGTTGGTTTTATGAAACAGATATTCTTCTTATCAGAACACACAGCATGTTTATTTGCTTTCATCAGTGCTCATTGTTTCTGTAGGCGTGGATAGATATCTGGATATTACATGTCAGCCCGGCAGGAATATCTGGACAGGATTATCAGGAGCCACTATCACCACCAAATGCAATTACAGAAAATGTACAAACAGGTTCCCTACATCTGCTGTTGGCCGGACAAACAGATATTCCAACAGCAAAATCCACTGACTTTGCCAATGTTGCAATGTTCAGGATCAAGGGGATAATCCACCAGCCAAAAACTGAAGCCTCCCCGGGCCGCTACTGGCTAGCAAAGAGGACCTGCTGTTAGCATTCCATTGACTCCCATTCATTTTGGCATCTCTTTGACAGCGAATAACTACATCCGAGGCGTTTAAATAATCAATTTGTCCATTGTTTATTTCTAAAGAAACACGACAATGTATAAAAGGCTTCATTACCTTGTATCTTACGTTATGGCCCTGTAGAAGCAATTTTTGTAAAAATTCGATTGCATCATAACACAGTAGAGAAATTACCGTATAGACAGAAATAGAAGCTTGCGCGCTGGTGGGGACGTGGAGGCATAAAGTCAGAGGAGAAGCCCATAGAGTCATAAAGTTGCACCTGTTTCTAGCTCACAGACAGCTCTAGTAATGCTCTCCGCTCTGTAAGATTTGAAGGGAATGATTGAGATTCCTCTTGGCACAGCTACTAGAAGACTGTCAGACAGGTTGCTCACGTCACATCAACGTAGTCAAGCTCAGTGTGAGCCTGTGCAGTGCGCTTGGCAATCAGGAAATGAGTGCTTCTAACTGACTTCACTTTTCTCCCTTGAAGTCTATGGGGTCGCTATGTCTATTTCTTTAACTGTCTATGTTCAGGATTAAAGGTGTCGAATCGAAATCGATTCGAAATTAATTCACAATCTCAAAAATTGAATTAAAAAATGGAATCGTCGATGCTTCCACGCCCCCATGTCACGTCCGTTCGGCTTGCCAAGCAGAAAAAACACAAGTGTTGAAGTGCTGCGAGTCTATGGTCAACCTCCTCTAACTTAGCTACAGCCATTCAAAAGATAGCATGGCAACTCCAGATGCAGGAGACACATCAACAGAACGTGAACCCCCTCCTCTTTTATTGAAATCACAGGTGTGGATTTCCAGTGAGGAATGTTGATAACGTTCGCGCTTCAAAAAAAGCCACAGTTTGCAGACATCTCAAATATCGTGGAAGTTCTGGGAGTCTCCTGCATATTGATAGCGGCTCCCTGATGCACGCAAATTAGTTAAAATCTCCCGGAATCTAGAGTGAGAGAGCAAGAGCGAGCGTGCATGCCGAGACAGAAAAACTATGCTCCAAACCGTATTGCGCGCACAGCAGAGAGGAAGAAAGCGTAAGACGGAGTAAAGGCCATTGCACACTGAGTACGAAATTTTCGTATGACTTTTTCGTGTTCGTCAGCCAAAAAATTCGTCACGCACAGAAACCTTGCACACTGAGTCCGATGCGTATTTATTAAACCGTCGCGGAAAAAAACGCAAAAATACGAAATGAATTCGTTAGAGACAGTGAGGATGATTTTGTTCCCCTCTCTTTTATTAAAAAGAGAAGAAAGAGATATTAAATATTGTGTTTGCGTCCATCCAATCCTGAAATTGCGCCAGAGAAAGCACCTCCTTATCAAGGAGTTGCGATTCAAAATTTACTTCAGAATGTCCGTGGAAAAGTTTGATGCTGGAACCACATTTTAAAAACAAGATCACCAATTTCCGTGAACCAATCAATTCTGAACAGTGTGTCTAATGTATGGAGACACACGCACACACAGGGCTGTAGTACTAGAGTCTGCGAGTCTTGGACTCAAAGTCCGGAACTTGAAGACCGTTTTCTATGGTCTCGGACTTGTCTCGAGACTCGCTGGTATTCGGACTCGGACTTGTCTCGATTCTCGGCCACTGGTCTTGCCAAATATGGCTTTGGTCTCGACCGAGTCCAACATTTTGTATGTGTGTTCATTTATTACTAGCCTATCAGGATAACGTTAACTTAGAAAATGCCAAAACTAACCGACATAGTGCTCACTACAACGGAGCGCGTCTTCTCGTGCTGTTACTATAGTTACTGAGTGTTGCGCACATTCTAATGATTCCCGCAGGTCTCCTATTTATAATGCGGATATTCCCGAACCCGCAATCGTAATTCACACAGATTCTAAAATCAAATCATTCTTTTAATAACTATCTGCCAGACACGATATCACAAACAGCGTGAGTGTTCAGCAGTGCCGCGTCTTCTCTTCTCTCCTGTGTTGTGGAAGCCAAGCATCAAGCGCTGCCGCGATAGGGATAGTACACACTCACATTCAGGAGTCGGGACATGACGGAATATTCACTTGCACAATCGGGCCAGCAGTGCAGTCGTCAATAAAGTTTACAATTTGCACGTCTTTTTAAGTCTTACCAGTTTAAACATTCAAGCGTTTTTAAACTAATCAGTGCTCATGCGCTCTCTGGGATGATTTCTGCGCACATTCATAGAAAATCCACCTCAAGAACAGCTGGCCAGTAACAAAAGTTATTTTTCACGGCTTAGTTATATTGCTTTAACACTCAAAACTGTGTCAGTTTCGGTCTTTGTCAGTATACTCTAAACATATTCGGTTTTGTCTTTAATAAGCATAAAACGCATGCCAGTATAGTGAACACATAATTCGTGCACTTGTTCTTAAAATGACGGCAACCATATGTTTCGGTCATTAATTTTGTCGTCAAAACAACAAAAGAGAGCTTTAAGTTAAAGGAAACAGGATTGATAGCCTATGTGTTTAATTTATTTAGGACTAAAATACTATCCAGTGTAATTTTCCATTTGATTACTTTATTCAGTTTTCTGTCGATGAATATAGGCTACTAGTGCTAGACCTATTCAAAAACTTTTCTCTTTATTTGTCTTTATTTATATCTTTATTCTATTGTATTTATTTGTGCAATTTTTGTTTTTCAATTTAATTGAACAATTTAAATCAAGCCTTGTGTTGTGTAAATTATTAACAACATTACCCATTGTAAAAATGCAACGAGCACAAACATTTAGGCAAGATAAATTTAATAATTTTGCTTTGAAGACTTTTTTCCTGTCCTGGACTCGAGTCTTGACTTCGGACTAGAACCTTTTTGAACTTTGGTCTTTGACTTCGAACTCAAAATCTCATTCGAACTCAGTCTTGACTTTGGACTCGACTTGTCCTGGTCTTGTACTTGTCTTGGACTCGACAAAGGTGGTCTTGACTACAGCCTACGCACACACACATACATGCGCGCGGCCCGGTGGAAGCGCTGGGCAGACAGAACAGCTGAATATAGGCTGTTATATATTGTACCCAAATAATACATTAGTTATAGAATTGGCTGCTCAATCACACCTTTTAATTGAATACGAAATTTCAACCTGATTGAAAGGGGAGGTTATTCCATCCTTTCATAATCCAATCGAGAGAAGAGAACATAAACACTTGATCGAATTGAAAACCGAAACTGAAAGCACTGCGCAAATGTGCAAAGATGTGCGGAACGAGCTCCAGTCGGCCTGAATTGTCAAAAAACTCTCAAAATGCTGGCCGTGGATGCGAAAAACGCAGAAAATTCGAACCTGATCTAAATTTTTTTTTATGACGGACAAAAGTTTCGGAGGCGGTGTGCAAGCGTGATTGACATAACGTAAGGTCGAATTTTTTTTTACATGTGAAAATTTAGGATCACGAATTTTCGGACTTGGTGTGCAATGGCCTTAAGACAGAGAGCATCCTGATTGGCCAATTGATAAAAATTGAAACCGAACCCGTGACCTTGGAATCAAAAATGATATTGAATCGAAGTTTTGGAGAATCGTGACACCCCTATTCAGGATGCTTAAACTAAGGGGTTTACTGCTACCCTCTGCTGATAGATGCTGTAACTACACAAATTGTTTAAACTTTCAAAAGATGCTCCATTTGATTCAAAAGTTCAAAAGTTCATTAAAAAGTTTGGGGTTGGTAAATGTTTAGCAAGGCTGCATTTATTTGATCACAAATACAGTATAAACAGTAATCGTGAAATATTATTACATTATAAAATAACTATATTAATAGCATTTGAAATATATTTTTTCCAAATGTTTTTTCTTCACCGTCACTCTTGTCTTGAATGCCTCTTTGCTGAATAAAAGTATATATCATTTTTTTAAAGAACTTATTGACCCCAAACTTTTGAAAGTGTTTTCGTGACAGTACAGTATGTTCAAAACTGATGTGGCATATTTGTGTTGGAATATTCAGTGTTGGGGAGTAACTAGTCACATGTAAAGGCTCATATCTAATAAAAGAAGATTAACTGCCCTACCCAATTTAATTACAAAATAAATGAAACTGTAATCAGTCACTGAGAAAAAAATTGTTCTTAAATTAGTTACATATGAAAATTAACCATTACAAAGGAGTTAAATCTGAAATTTTTGGTAAAAAGCTAGGATATGTTGAATAATATTAACTTTTTAACTGTTTTTGACCTCCGCCATTTAAAGGCCGTTTAGTAAAGCGATGCTATTCTGATGCTTTTGACAGGTTCTCTTGTTTGAAATTGCAGCGCTATTTTTTGAATTTGCATAAATGTTTGAATTTGCCTGGTTTTGTTTGAAAATGATTAACAGTTGAAAACATTAGTATATAAGCAATCAAAAAGTAAACACTTACATTAAAGGAGTAGTTCACTTTTGAAAAAACTTTTGCTGATAATTTACTCACCCCCATGTCATCCAAGATGTCCATGTCATTCTTTCTTCAGTTGAAAAGAAATTAAGGTTTTTGATGAAAACATTCCAGGATTTTCTCCATATAATGGACTTCAGTGGGAACCAAACGGATCAAGGTCCAAAAGACAGTTTCAGTGCAAACTGTTCAAAGGGCTTTAAACGATTCCAGACAATGAATAAGGGTCTTATCAAGCGAAACGATCACTCATTTAAAAAATAAATAACAAAGTTTAAGTTTTATAAGCTCAAATGCTCGCCTTGCTCTGTACTGTGACTCTCCTGTTCGAACTCGTTCATCAATATGAACAAATCTTTTTCGAGTCATTTGGTTCATTCAACGAACGAAATGAACAAATTGACTCAGAAAAAATTCGTTATTTTGATGAACGAGTTCGAACAGGAGAGTCACGAACGTGCATCACAGAACAGAGCAAGGCGAGCATTTGAGCTTATAAAATTTTAACTTTGTTATTTATTTTTTAAATGAGTGAGTCGTTTTGCTTGATAGAGACCCTTATTCATCGTCTGGAAATTGATTTAAAGCCCTTTGAACAGTTTGCAGTTTGTTCTGAAAGTGTCTTTTGGGACCTTGAACCGTTTTGGTTACCAGTAAAGTGCATTATATGGAGAAAAATGCTGGAATGTTTTCATCAAAAACCTTAATTTCTTTTTAACTGAAGAAAGAATGACATGGACATCTTGGATGACATGAGGTGAGTAAATTATCAGCAAACGTTTTTGGAAAAGTGAACTACTCATTTAATAAAGTAATTTAAATAGTTACACTACTTAATACATTTTAAACATGGTAACTTGTAATCTGTGACTTATTACATTTCCAAAGAAACCATCCCAACACTGGGAATATTTTAAAGGTGACATATCATGCAAAACACACTTTTTTAGCCCTTAAATGCCTTTTGTTGTATATTTGGAGTGTTTATAAGTACAGAAAAGAGGAAATTATTCTATTCAAGTGCTTCGTTTACATCTTTATATTCAGTTTTGGTCATATTTTTCAACCTGTTCAGATTTTTCTGTTGTCTATGACGTTTTTGAGCAAGTACGTCACCGTATTTGCAGCGGAACTGACAAATAAGGACATCGACTACCGGTCCAACACTATGAGCAATCCGCCATTATTATTTCTCGCTCCGATTTTGTAGTCCAAGCTCAATGATGCAGAAGTTACGAGAGGAAAGTCAAAATGTTCGGTTGTTGGATGTAGTGACCTGAAGCACTTCAATGATCCATCACAACCTCAGCCAGTATACAGAAGGGTTTGCCGATCGACTTCTATCATTTAGCTGCTGTGTTTCCTGATGCTTTCTAAACGCAAGTTATCATTTTATTATCAATACAGATTTTTAGTGGTAAGATCAGACCGCAGTCATTTATCTTGTCAGTGTGCTTGTTTTAACAAGAGAAATAGTCGAACTTTCACTAATAACACAACATAGTTAACTTACATAACGTTACCTGCCTCCATATGAAGACGGTTCGTCGTCGTCGTCATACTTTTTCAAATCGCTCGCTCTGGCTCGAATATGTAAGGCTTGGTGGACAAGTCTTCCGTTGTTGACATTTTGTTAATGTGTGAATAAAAATGTTCTTTGAAGCTATAGTAATCGTATCTCTTATCAAACTACAATAATGGCCGAACGCAGAGAGTTCAACTGACCGTGAACTCAGCGACCTGGAGAGTAGGCGGGGTAAGACGAGTACGCCTTTTATTTAAAGGGGCCGCATTGAAATGACTTGCTCACAGAAGCACATCAGAAAAGGGGTAGAAAAGGGGCCTGAGAAGCTATAATAATGAGGAATTCAGACCCAAGTATTGCAGTTATGCTTTATATAGACCACAAATGTATGATTTATAAGTAAAAATTAATGATTTAAAAGCATGATATGTACCCTTTAAATCACAAACTTGGATTGTCAAAAGAGTAGGAAACGTCAATATTCCTGTTATGTTTTATTTGACAACTAAATTTGAAGTGTGTCAGTCGTAGAAAGAACAAGTTAGGCTGGATGTCTGTGTTCTTTTTTACTATGTTAACCAAGATGAGAAGGAACAGGTGATTCAGGCAAAAAAAAATAAAAGGGTATTCCCATGGAGTGCACAGGAACTAATTGCTGGTTCCACTTTGCCTGATTGAATCCCCAGGTGGTATGTGAGGCAGGCCAGCTTTATTTAATTAGAGTGCTGTTCCCTTTGGGTTCCAGAGCCGAGAACTGAATGAAAGAACAGGAACTACACAAAGGGCAGAATGCCCTTACATGTGACCCTAAAGCAATCTCCCTGGGATTGTTTTGGCTTAGTTAACACATGGTACAAAAAACCTCCCCTGTCAAAGGTCTTATCCTCCAACAGAGGCGGTAATGGGTTTTAGACAAGGCAATTAGAGTAAATGCAAACCAACTGCTTTTCAACAATCAGATAATGTTCTCATCCTTTCAAAAGTGTAGCTTCCTCACCATCATCTTCAGCCCCTTGGAAACCTGATTGCCACCCAGGTGATTGTAGAAGGGCCGGTTCGGTCCAGTGAGTGCTATTATGAGTGACAGAGTTTGTGCGTTGCCGGTTCATCTTAGCAATCATGGCCTTTTCTTCTTTCTGCGAAGGGAAATATAAAACCAGAGCAGTATTACGGTCCATGCTTTTAATGTCATAGCCATTAACTAGCTTGTCTTTTGACGTCACATTTCCCTGAATTTATCTATTCAGCTACTTTGCATCCATCTACTGCCCTGCATCATGTGAGTAATGCACTCGTTTGAGCACTAGGTGTTTCTGCTTTAAAAGGATGTGCATATATAAACGGAAAATCATAGCTTGTCAAAATCATGTGTTGTTAATGTGCGATTCAAAATACACAAGAGCAAGGACACTCTAAAATGTAAGAATTTATTATAAAATTCTCACCCGTTTCTGACTGCAGCCCACAATGAGGTAGGTTTCAATGTTGTGCTTCTTGAGATAGATATTTCTTTCTCCACCAAATCCAGGTTCCACATCATAATCCCCATTCAGGTAGTTCAGGGTAGCCTTGGTGATATGGATACGCCTGAGATGATAAAAACAACTTTCATTTGTCCGGAAGTTGCCTGAACTCAATCAAAAGCGGCACATTTGAATTCGGAATGGAAAACTGGAGTGTGTACCGCTACTTACTGTATACACATCATTTTCTTTTATTAGACATCAGCTATTTTCACATGGATTTTGATTGGAATCGATAGCTACAATATTTAATGACAATTCTTTCAATTTGTATATGAAAACCAGTAAGACGATTAATTAATAAAATAAAGCTAAAACAATTTAAATACATGTACAAATGGCTCAAATTAATAAAACACACATTTATACAAATAATTAACTTAAAGCACAAAACTGTTGACTGTTAAACTGTATTAAACTGGTTAAACCATATCTTTACTTAAACAAACAAACAAACAAACACAAAAAACTACAGTATGAGCGTTCATAATTTATATATTCTTTAATAATAAACACAAAGGATGCAGTAACTCAGGGCGTAGAATTTAGTAGGGATGCGTCCCTACCCATATCCAGTGACACTGATATATCCCTAGATATAATTTCGATCAAAACTTAAAATATATTTATATACTGATGTCCCCATCCCCACCAATTTCAAAATCAAACCTACGCCACTGCAGTAACTTCTTCGCTTTGCATAACATTTTTATTTTGAATTTAATTTGATAAAATACAATATATTTGACATTAAAGAAATGTCCATTCTCTGTGACTTTAAGTACTATTTGTAACAAAACGATAGCCTGACTTCCTCATACTCATATTCTATTGAGAATATGAGTCTGAAACCGCTTCATTGGGCTTTGATTATGAGGCGTGTCTTAACCGAACCAGGAAAAAACAACAACTCTGCACTCAATTGGATAGTCGTAGACCTACAACCTATCAGAGCAATGCAGTAAGTCAAATACTTTGCATTTCACAGTTGTCAACAGAACTTACTTATTTTAGAAGTAAAATAACGAGTGTTGCTTCTTTTACTTGGTCCTTCATGAGTGCAACCAAAGGAGAAACCACAACGACTACAGGCTTTTCATCACTTCCCATCTTCTTAGCAACCGTCAGAGCCAGCTGATAAGTTACACTTGAAGGACGGCAAAGATATCTTTCTGATCAACAAATGCCTTGATTGCAGTTTTCTGTTTGTCTATTAAAATTAATGCGCTGTCGATTCATTTTATAACAGACGCGACAGCGGAATCTATACATCTCAATTCTCCAGCTGCAGTCATCTCTGAGAGAAACCAGTTAAGCGCGCCGCTCTTTGATAACGTGATGATTCGTCCCCGAAGATCACCAGTCCATCATCGTATAAAGCCCGCCCTGGCAATTTGATTGGCCCGAACGTTTTTTTTTGCCAGATCATAATTACTCGTCAATGGATTAAGTCCAGACCGAACTTCCCGTCCAAAAAATGTTGTGGGCGGAGTTCGAGGCTGGCATGCCAGGCTAACAAAACGAAGGAAATAATAGGAAATAATTAATCACATAATGCAGTCAAATGGTAAACATTTTACAGTACAGGTCGGTTACACAATTTGTAATATATTTTCAAAATTAAAAGTTAAAATTATTTGTTCTCATAAGTTCATGCAGTATGAACATAAAATTATTGTTTGTATTACCTATTGTCTAATGCTCATTGTACATCATGATATCATAAACATGTACGAATTGAAAAGAAACCTTATTTAAAATAATTTTTGTTAAATATTGTAGATATCAATCCAATAAAAATCCATGTGAAAATAACTCTTATCTAATAAAAGAAAATTAAGTGTTCTGCAACTGGATATATCTCATTTTCTACCTTCCATTTTTATAGTGTGTCAAACACATTATGGAGCACTTACTCTTTTGGAAAATAAAACATTTAAAGAAAAAAAAATCAAGAAAAGTTGATTGGATTGTGGAAGTATATGCATAATTTCATAATATATAATATAACATAATATTATGCATCGTACAGTACCTGCTTTTATGATTTAAGCATATTTAGAAATTTGGTAGTAGTAGTAGTAGTAAATCAGCAGCGTTGGGTGTAACTAATTACTAAGTAATATGCTTATAACAGTTACTAAGTAATTAGTTACTGTAATTTAATTACTTTAAAAGTAAAGTAAGGGATTACTTTTAAAGTAAGGGATTACTCTTCATTTATCTGTCATTTAATTACAGTTACTTCTGACGTAATTGAGGTAAATACTGAGTATAGATCAATCCGATATCACAGCGATTTGAATGCATTTTATGAGGTGTCTAAATCGTAAAACCACACTCGTACAAATGCTTATGAATTATTGTAAAATATGTATGAAAAAAGTGTAAAATGTCATGAGATCAGACATAAAACAATAGTGGGTTTAACATCCAAATGTATTGTCTGATGTTAAAAAGTATGTTTTTATAATGTAACCTTCTCCACCTTGGTCAGTTGAGGATAATTTATGCAACTTTATAGTATTTATTTGAAACAATTAAAACAGATTCATGTCTATCCTTGTATTATTCAGCTGGTTGAGATTGAAATGGGGTTTTGAAAGTAATTAGTAATTAAAAGTAATTAATTACTTTTTAGAGAGAGTAATTAGTACAGCAATCTAATTAGACTGTTGAAGAGGTAATTAGTAACTAGTAATTAATTACTTTTTTAGAGTAACTTGCCCAACACTGTAAATCAGTCAGGTATTACATTCAGAAATACTATGTACAGCATACATACTATAGAAAGCTATGCTAGTATGTTATTGCGAACAAAACTATGGTAAAGAAAGTTAACTGAAGAGACACTTAGAGACATGTCTGATCATATCTTGCATTTTCAGATTTTAAAAGTGAAGAGTCTCAAAAAGGAGTTTAGCAGAGAAAACATGACCAAAAAATAAATAAAAATCTACAGTGCATGAACCCACCCTGCTTCGCCCCCAGCTTCCATGTGATTGGCCAAGGTGACATCGTTGGACCAGACATCAAACTGCCACTTCCTTAATCCCAGAACCCCGCAGTGGACGCGCCCGCTGTGTATACCCACACGCATGTTGACGTTGACCCCAGTGACTTCCCTCACCAACCTGAAGCACAAGGACAAAACATGAAGATTTACCTGCTGTTATTTTTGTGAATCATATATTTGTATACCATGCATCAACAATATGCTAAACTTGAACTCTGAAGGTGACACTAAACTTCTAATTTAAATAGAAATAAGCTGTTTAGATGTAAACTTTGTTTAAAGTTCTGTCACTTTTTATTTAAGTTGTCCACTAGCCAAGGAGACAAATTTAAAACTACTAAACTTGGTGTCAGCGATCAATTGAACTGAGAAGAATGCAAATGTGTCCCAAAAAATGTCCAGGGGAATTTGGAATATATATATAAGCTTTTGAGTAAGTTAAAAGTGGGCTAAATGTGTGATCATTTTCTTTAAATTGTGGGTTTCTCTTTGCTAGCTTTCCCTTTTTCAATGTGTCCAATTTACCAGCATTTCCTACATTTTGACCCTGGCACACTTTATCCCACAGCTACCATTTTAATATATGACATAATTCATAACCTTACCCATTGACACATCTCATCTCACTTTATTATGAAACAGTCATACTGTAAGCTGGATTAGCGCTACCTCAAATGCACTTTTCCACTCAGCACATCAACAAGTTAACAAAGGACATTATGATCCCGACATCACACAGCAAACAAGCCATCAAACTCCTTTGAACATTGAGGGCGACAGACAAGTCTGCGCAAAATAGTCTCGTCCTGTGATGGGGCGCTGAGGCGGCTGGCTGCAGCTCAGAGAAACACAGACACGTGCTCATTGGAGCAGAAAGCCAGTCACCGCCATTCCTGCCTTAACAAACAACTGCTCAGAGATACTGAACATTAGAGAAGTCAGGCCTGTGGACACGTTCACATGCACGCAAGACAAATAACTTGGAAACAACTCAATTAAGCGATGACTGACCTGACCAATTAGAAGGGCAGGACAAGACCCAAAGAGGGTTATTCAAAGTTTCTAGAAAGAAATGCAATGCTTATAACAGTTTAGTCACGATTAGTAAGGCAAGTAAATAAGATTAAGTGTTCTCTCTCAGCTCAGCCTTTCTGTGAACCTTCATATGGCAGTAATATCCGCACTTTCCATGAACAAGGGACAAAATAAGGCCTGAAACTCCTAAGAAAGCATTTTTTCAGTCAGTTAGTCAGTGCAAGGATGCACCTTCAGAGCCTTCAGAAGATGTTGATCAATATGCAGTACGTTTCAAAGGAATTCAAACGAAATATTATATGAGCAGATTTATTTTAGGTTTGCAAATTTGTAACCCTGTTATCAAAATGTCTAAACATAGTTTAGGAATTTGCAATTTTCGAGAAATAAAAGGGAAAACTTTTTTTTAAACCTCCTACAACAGGTTTAAAGCATCGAAGGTCAAATATGCCTTTACTTTCTCATAATATACATTGCACATCACCAAATTTTTTCAATGATTCTCAAATGACTTGTCCGATGATTTAGTCTCTCTAAATCCCTCCTCTATGCGAGCCTACTCTGCTCTGATTAGTCTACCGCTTACATCGCTTTTCGGAAATGAAATGTCCATTACCATGGACAGAAGGGAGGTTCAGTCTTTTTACAGCTGGTGTCAAACTTTTTGAAACTGAACGTATGGAAGACTAAAAAACTTGTGATTAATTTTAGTAATCAATCACAACATCTAGCGTCTAACATATAACAACATCTAACAACATTTAGTAATCAACCAACATCTAGCGGTTCGGTTGCAAGTTTGATACGACAATGACATGATTGTAACAGCGGCGCACCTCCGCATCCTATAGACACCATTTACTACACACAATAGGCTCTTTTCTCTGATTTTGAAAACTCTTCGCGATTCGACTTAAAGGAGTAGTTCACTTTAAAAAAAACTTTTGCTGATAATTTACTCACCCATATGTCATCCAAGATATCCATGTCATTCTTTCTTCAGTCGAAAAAGAAATTAAGGTTTTTGGTGAAAACATTCCAGGATTTTTCTCCATATAATGAACTTTACTGGGAACCAAACGGTTCAAGGTCCAAAAGACAGTTTCAGTGCAAACTGCAAACTGTTAGAAGGGCTTTAAACGATTCTAGACAATGAATAAGGGTCTTTTCAAGCCAAACGATCTTGAACAAATCTTTTTCGAGTCATTTGGTTCATTCAACGACAACGACGAATTGACTCGGGAAAAGATTCGTTAATTTTGATGAACGAGTTCAAACAGGAGAGTCATGAACGCGCATCACAGAACAGAGCAAGGCGAGCATTTGAGCTTAAAACTTAAACTTTATTATTATTTTTTTTAAATGAGTGATCGTTTGGCTCGATAAGACCCTTATTCATTCGTCTGGTGTCGATTTAAAGCCCTTTGAACAGTTTGCACTGAAACTGTCTTTTGGACCTTGAACCGTTTGGTTCCCACTGAAGTCCATTATATGGAGAAAATCCTGGAATGTTTTCATCAAAAACCTTAATTTCTTGGACTGAAGAACGAAAGACATGGACATCTTGGATGACATGGGGGTGAGTAAATTATCAGCAAAAGTTTTTTTTAAAGTGAACTACTCCTTTAAAATGCATCGACTTGTTGACGGGTTGGTGATTCCTGTAACATACTGTATTACGGTATGTTATAGTGACGATGGCATCAATCTTACCATATCAATCCAGAGAGTAGGTCCGAAGATGAAACACTGGAAGATCTAGTTATTCAACCTGAACCTCCATCACAAGGATGTCTTGAGCAGAATGTTTACCATCAGTATTAACAAGTGTATGTCCATCAACAAAGATGTGTATGTTTCCAATTTATAGCAACACATGTAGGAACTGCATCAATAACTATCAATAACAGTGCATTCGTTAGCAGAGCACTAAGGGGAATGACAGTGAATGTAACATTAAAGTTTGTAAACAAATCTTGCTCAATCCTTTATCCTTACTAAGTAGAGAGAAAAAAAAGTAGTAAGAACGACAGACAATCTGCATTAATTGACGGTTTTGGGTAATAGTGGCCCACAGCTGATTTGCAGAACTATTTCAGTAAGACAGTAATAACATGAGTTAGCCTACACAATATAAAACACAAAAATACATATTTTGAACACCCGGTAGAAGATATACACACTAACGGTCAAAAGTTTTAGACCAGTAAGATTTTTTGTTTTTAAATGAAGTCTCACCAAGGCTGCTTTATTTGATGACAAAAATTACAAACAGTAATATTGTGAAATATTATTACAATTTAAAATGACTGTTTTCTATTTTAATATATTTTTAAAATGTAATTTAATAGCTGAATTTTCAACATCATTACTGTTGCTGATTACACATCAGTTTTCAGTGTCACATGATCCTTCAGAAATCATTCTAATATGCTGATTTTATGCTCAAAAACATAAATTATTTTTTTCAATGTTAAAAAACAGTTTGTTCCCAAAATTCTTTGATGAATAGAAAGTTCAAAAGTACAGCATTTATTCTAAATATAATCTTTTCTAACAGTATAAATGTCTTTACTGTAACTTTTGATCAATTTAACTCATTCTTGATGAATAAAAGTATTTTCTAATTTCTTTCCCCCAAAAATAAAAAAAAATAATTCTTACTGACCCCAAACTTTTGAATGGTAGTAGTGATTAATGTTACAAAAGCTTTCCATTTCAGATCAATTCTGTTCTTTTGGTTTTTAACTTTCTATTCATCAAAGAATCCTGAAATAAAAATGTAAAAAAAAATGTTTTCAACATGGATAATAATCATAAATGTTTCTTGAGCATCATATTATAATCATTTCTGTTGAATCATGTGACACTGAAGACTGTAGTAATGATGCTGTAAATTCAGCTTTGATCACAGGAATAAATTACACTTCACTATATATTCACATAGAAAACCGCTGTTTTAAATTGTAATAAAATTTCACAATATTGCTTTTTTTATCAAATAATTGCAGCCTTGGTGAGCAGAAGAGACTTCTTTTAAAAACACAAAAAATCTTACCGATCTAAAACTTTTGACCGGTAATGTACATTCATAATTAATCATTCTTACAGGTGTGATTCTGAAAAGCAAGTTGGTCCAAATAAAGGGGGATCACGGACCAGACCTCACAGAGATTTGAGATGCAATCGTCAAGTTATACTGCTGTTGTATCACTGTGGTGATTTAACCACTTCGGAAGTGTTAACAAAGAGAATTACATTTACATTTATTCATTTAGCTGACGCTTTTATCCAAAGGGACTTAAAATTGATATATATGTCAGAGGTCGCATGCCTCTGGAGCAACTAGGGGTTAAGTGTCTTCCTCAGGGACAAACTGGTGTCTCACAGTGGATTTGAACCCGAGTTTCTCACACCAAAGGCATGTGTCTTATCCACAGCGCCATCACCACCCCATTATTATTTAGCTTTTTCGTTGTTCGAGGGCAGCCAATGAAGACCATAGGTGGGCATTAGGCAATTGTGTTACACAGTGACATCACAGAAGTGGGATTTTAATTACTTACGATTAGTTTAAGCAGTTCAGGGTTGATTCTATCGTTTGAGAGACAATGACTTTATGTATCGTGCACTTTCGGCTTAACAACTTTGCAGATCTTTTACATTCACAGACAGCTACATTACACATTGCATGAAAGGTTATATTCTAAAAAGCATAAGGAAGCACTTTAAGGGAGGAAACCATACTATTATAATAAAATATGATAATAACGACAGATTTGTATGGGACATCAAAGTGTATCTATATTCTTGGAAAGTGTCAGGTCCTGCTTCACCAGAGCGTCTCTTGTGTGTCTCCCGGGAGGCATTTAAAACAAGACACAAAAGCCTGGCTGTTCCTGTCTGATGAACAGAAGCAACACTGTAATACTCACGAGATTGCTTCGATCATGTCCACACCCATCTCTACGCAGCAGTGCGCATGGTCGGCACGGGCCTCGGGCAGCCCCGACACGCAGTAGTAGCAGTCGCCCAGGATCTTAATCCGCAGACAGTGATTCTCCTGCAGACACACAGGGAATGACCAAACAGTGATAAAGATTGGGCTGGTGTAAACCGGGTCAACAAATTTTGGATGTTTGAGCAACTGTAGTTCACCATGTTTGCATTAGTTTCTATAAAACCTATACTCAAAGGTGAATCTCATACTGGGAATGTGTTACATTAGCCTTTCCCCCATTAAAGCCCTTTCACATACCGCACGTGTTTTTTTTTTCCTTTTAAGGGTACGGATTTAAACAGGGAAAACCCCAAAAACCCCAAAACTCAAAATCCTAAACGGCTGTTCCCAAATGGCTTTAAAAAACGTCAGATTTGAATCTGTGTCTACAGTGTATTTGTTTATGTACTAAGTTTGGCGTCCCACTATCATGAATTCAAAAATCCAACCCAATTTGTCCTGATATTTTTCTTGGAAAACATGAGTAGTCACAACAGAAAGATTAAAAAAGGCAATATAACATTTAACAAAAAATAAAAATAAAACTCATATATCATTTGTAAGGTACTGTATGGAAGCTTGTTTCCGCCATAGAATGAAAAATATAAAAAGGTAATTGGACTTTTTATCTCACAATTCTGACTTTTTTCTCACAATTGCGAGTTTACTTCTCGCAATTCTGACATTATTTCTCAGAATTGCGAGATGGAAAGTCAGAATTGCGTGATTTAAAGTTGCAATTGCGAGAATATAAAGTCAGAATTGAGAATATAAAGTCAGAATTGCGAGATATTAAGTTGAAATTGTAAGATCTCAGTCAGAATTGTGAGTTATAAAGTCAGAATTGCGAGTTATAAAGTCAGAATTGTGAGATATAAAGTCAGAATTGCGTGATATAAAGTCAGAATTGTGTGATATAAAGTCAGAATTGCGTGATATAGTCAGAATTGCGAGTTATAAAGTCAGAATTGCGTGATATAAAGTCAGAATTGCGTGATATAAAGTCAGAATTGCGAGATATAAAGTCAGAATTACGAGATATAAAGTCAGAATTACGTGATATAAAGTCAGAATTGCGTGATATAAAGTCAAAATTACGTGATATAAAGTCAGAATTGCGAGATATAAAGTCGCAATTGCATGTTAAAGTCAGAAATGCATGATATAAAGTCAGAATTGTGAGATTTAAACTATTCTGAGGGGAAAAAGTTAGTCTTTTTTCCCTTTAGAATTGGCCTGATTATATTTCACAATTCTGGTTTCACAATCATATCACAATGATTGGTTTATATCTCACAATTTGGAGAAAAGTAGGGCTGTAATCAACCAAAGAAATCCTTAGTCGACCAAGGTCTTGTCCTGCGCAACGATTAGTCGACTAAAAAAAAAAAAAAAAAGGATGTTTTGATTGAACATTTTTTAAACAATTGTCATAGAGCATTTTTAAAACAACAACGAAAAAACATCGAAAATAAATAAAACTATAATAATAATACAATTCTTTGAAAATTAAGTGATTTTTTTAACTGCAAGTGAGGAGCACTGTCCTTGGGCTATAGTGACAGTCACAATCGCGCACCTGATCACACCACACGCTACAAAATAATATAACTGCTATCTGCCACATAATGCAAAATCCTAACAAAAGCTCTCGTTTATACAGGCTGTATTCTTCTTTACTTACAAAGCTATGGGTTAACTTTTGTCCAGCCGATCTGTTAGGCGTTTTAAAACAACAGACAAAATAGCCTAAAAAACATTTTGAAATCTAGCCTCTGTTGTAAGATAGCATATAAGTTTAATTTCTTTTTGTTACATTATTTAGGCTACTTTCAAATGAGTCAAGTGTACAAATAAAAAACCTATTAAGAAAACAATCTATTGAGTCAGTATGATAAAGCCGTTAAAAGAGCTGCTCACGTCTTTTGCGCGCTCAAGCGCTCGATTTCAAATAGTCACGCGATGTGCGCGCTCATAATGGAGCAGCACGCGGTCGCCACCGTCGCCTACCTCCACAAAAATGTAGCCAGACAAAAGATTTAGATTTCTTGGACATTCTGTCGACTAAAGTAGCGTGAACTGAATGAATACAGCAAAACTACCTACCGGTACATCCCTTACTGAGCGCGAGCAGCAGCACAGCCAGTAGGTGCGGTTCCCGAGTGTGTTATGTGTGTGTGCTAAACTGTGGCGCAGTTACAAGAAATAGCCAAAATTAAAGCATTTAAAGTTGGGGATTAAACATAGGCTAATTATATTTAGAATACAGTAATAAATAACTGCTTTATAAAGGAATAAATATCAAGGAGTAAATCATTGAAAATGTATTTCTGTTGGCAAAAAAAATAAAAAATAAAAAAAATGCGACCAATAAGAATTTCAGTTGACCAAGACGGCATCGACTCATTAGTCGACTAAACGACTAAAGTTGACAGCCCTAGAGAAAAGATGTCAGAATTTCGACATATAAACTCGCAATTATGTGTTATTAAGTCAAAATTGCGAGATGTAAACTCGCAATTGTGAGAAAAAAAGTTAGAATTGTGAGATAAAAAGTCGCACTTCTGTCTTTTTTCTCAGAATTGCGACTTTATATCATCCAATTCTGACTTTATATCTCGCAATTCTGACTTTATATCTCGCAATTCTAACTTTATATCACACAATTCTGACTTTATATCACGCAATTCTGACTTTATATCTCGCAATTCTGACTTTATATCATGCATTTCTGACTTTATATCTCGCAATTCTAAATTATATAACACGCAATTGCAACTTTTTATCACGCAATTCTGACTTTATATCTCGCAAGTCTGACTTTATAACACGCAATTGCAACTTTTTATCATGCAATTCTGACTTCTTATCTCGCAATTCTGAGAAAAGAATCAGAATTGCGGGATATAAGACTCACGATTGTGAGAAAAAAAGGCAGAATTTTGAGATAAAAAGTCACAATTATTTATTTTCTTTTTAAGGCTTTTGCTGTGTTTTTGCATTCTTTTTGAAGCTTGAGACAAAAAGACCAAGAATGTTGTTCAAACATTGGAAGGAACATAAGGTCGAATAAACAATGAAAGAAATTAGTGGAGAAATAAAAGAAACCAGTGAAGAGCAGAAGAGGAAGCCTTGGGCTGAGCACAGGACTTCCAGCAGCAGGCCTGAGTCTTATGATAGCCACCTGAATGTCACCCCAGTGCCTGTACAACAACCTCCTTTGTTGATAATCAAGGCGAAGTGTGCATGCATATTTTTTTGTGTCTTTGCTCGAAGGTTTTGGGAAGTGTGCAAACATCTGAACAGACACTGGTATCCACTTTGAGCGACACCTCTCTGCAGCAGCAGAGTATATGTACACGAATGCATGGCAACTTGGCAGCGATGAGTCACCACCACTGGTGGAGATAACAAGGAGATAGTTGGGCTGGAAAACAGCGTGAAGCTCAGTGTGCGAAGCGTGATCGCAAGCACTCATTTGACAGGAGGGAGGGCTTGTCTATTCCAGTCAGCAGTGTGAGTGGGATGCAAACGGAATTAATACGATTGCATCTCAGCTTGCCACCGTGTTTTGCTAAAAAATGAATAAAAAAGGGAAAGCTGCTTGGCTGAAGGTGTGGGCTCTTCTATGGACACTTACAGCAGCTAGTTTGTCGAATAATGTGCGAAGAGTTCATTGAGGGTCATCACTAACTCCTGGGCAGTACACTGGGAAGCCAGACTGGTGAAGCCCTCAATGTCAGCAAAGAGGATACTGTGGATAGAGAGAGAGAGAAAATATTAACAAAAGTTGGAGGTTTCATTCAGCTATAGGTACTTTTATAACTTATATGTTGAAAACCAACACATTCTCATCCCAAGACGTCATCTAACTGACGTTTTTGACCACACGTCAACATCCAACGTTTTAGGGTACCCTTTAACGTCAATTAGATGGCGATCCAAGGGCCTATACCGTCATCTAACTGACGTTAAAGGGTACCCTAAAACGTCAAATGTTGACGTATGGTCGAAAGTGTCAGTTAGATGACGTCTTGGGATGAGAACGGGCTGTGAAAACGAACCGATTTCAGTGTTTTTCTTGTTTTTGCATGGTCTCATTAGATCCGTTTTGAAACACCCATTCTCCAAGACCTTCAATACTAAAAATCCATCAGAATATGTTTAATTATTATATAAAGATGATAAAATAATAAATAAGTAAACAAATAATTTAAATATTAATTGTATGTAATTCCCGCAATTGTTGCATTCATTTCAAGCAAACATTTCGCCACAGTTCCAAAATCACAATCACTAACGGACCCTTCTCAATACCAAATACGGCATGTTATTTATATAAAATAATATTTTTTGAAAAATAATATTTAAATAAACAATATTAGCCATTATAAAAGTATAAGAAGTTTATAGAATAGGAAATAACCAGCAAAAAGTACAAAACGAGAGCTAGTAATAGTACAGGATTTCGGTTAAATAAAAATATTGAATTGTGAAACTTAACTTTGCCCTTAGCCAAATCGATTTGCTCTGTAAAACGTAATAGATTAATAAGACCAAAGATTGCAAAATTGATATACCCAAAATTAATTAAACCTTGTGTTTAAACACCATAACATAAGTAGGGTTGGGTATCGTTTGAATTTGAACGATTCTGATTCCGATTCCGATTCCTTGTTTCGATTCCGGTTCCTAACGATTCTCGATTTCGATTCTTTTAAGAGGCAGGGTCAAAGTTTAGCTAACCTTGCTAACCAACGGTCTTTCTGAAGGAAATACTCCTTCTGTCACAAATACTCCTTTTGTCACAAATTTTACATTTTGCTGAGATTTCGTTATTTTTAGAAAAGTTAAGCCACACTTTGGACCGCCGACGTGAGCTACTCATGTTCGACTCGCGCGGTTATGCCAACACTTCCAGTCAGACGCTTCTTCGTTGGTGTTGTTCAGCGGTTTCTTCTTCCGATCGGCGGACTGTGAATATTGAAACTAGGAATTGAAATTTTAACTTTTGAACAATTCCGGGAAAACGAAAAGTTAGTCCCGGTTCCAATCGATACTCGATTCTCGATACCCAACCCTAAACATAAGAGCCAGTGGCAAATTAGCAAAGGATCGGCTGAGATAGAATCTGTTCTCGGAGGGTGCACAGAGCGGCCAACTTCTGAGTTTAGCTCGGCGTGAGACTTCTCCGGGGATGGGGGGAATGGGGGGGTCTGATAAATGGAGCATAGTCTATATTTGCACTAAAGCCACCTTTGGTGCCTGTCTTTATAGCGAAAACACGCCCTCAATGGAACAGTTACAGTGGCGTAGATCGTAAGAGCGTGTAGTTCGTGAAAGAGGTTTTGATGCGCTCGGACCCGAGTTCGAATCCGCCTTTTGGCGAACATATGAGATGTAAAATGTATAAACTAACATGAAGGTCTCTAGCGTTATATTTTGCCAATGAACTAAAAAACGAAACCATGATATGGCTTTTTGCCTTCATAAAACAGCACAAGACTTTAAGAATAGGCATTCTGTTTTAGAGAAACGTGTGCACTTTGCTCACGTGAACACAGAGCAGTTTTTTTCCTGTGAGTGAGACTGGAAAACCATAGAGGATGTAATCTGAGTGATAACAGATCGCTTAGAGTGCAGATAGGAATTGGCTTTGACTCCAGTCCTGGTTTTGTGTCCGCGCCGTTAGGAGCTCAACATCTGTCTCGTATGCATGATCGCTCTAGACTAGATTAGAGGATATTTTAACTCATTTGCGGTAAAACTTAGTCGATCACTGTAGCAAGGTTCAGGGAAGAAGGAGGCAGGAACCGGATAATAATCAAAAATAAACTTTATTTAAATGAAATAAACAAACAAAATACCTGCCAGCAGCCCTCGCGGACGACTGCTGGCTACCCAAAATAAAACATAAATACCGGCCAGCAGCCCCTCACGGACGACTGCTGGCTTACCAAAATAAAATATAAAACACAAACAAAAGCAGGCCTGTTCCTCTCTCGCTCATCCACTTCGTCGCTCCCCTTTATAGCTCCGCTCCTTCGTGAATGATGCGGAGACCGGTGTGCTTCGCAGGTGCTGCTCATTAGCAATCGCACCACCGGCCTCGCGACTCACTCACGTCCCTCGGCCGTCCTGCTCACCACATACCCCCATCACCCCTCACAGGCCGGGGGGTACACCCGAGACTGTGCCTACTCTCCCCCCGGCGGCGGCGATCCCTGGGGGGTATGGATCGACGAGCCGAGGGAAACGGAGACGGAAGCGTGAGGAGCGACGGACACGAGAGAGGGGAGAGAGGAAAAAAAAATTAGTCCGGCTCCCACAACGCGCTGCCATGTTGTCCCTCACCAGCTGGGTGAACTGCTCTGCGGTGCCCGGCGGCGACGCTGGATGGCCCTCGGTGGACGCCTCGACACTCCTCCACCCCCGGTGAACGGCGACGGCTCCTCGGGTGCCTTGGGCAGACGGCAGGAGTCCCCCGCTCCCTGCTCCTCCCCTTCAGTGGCGGATGGCAGCAGGCTCCGGCCCACGGCAAGCGGCGGTGACTCCTCCTCTCCCTCCCGGAAGGCAGCCGCCCCTTCCCAGGCGGTCGCAGCGCCCCGCCTCGAGCGTCCATGGCCGCGAGTCCCCCGCTCCCTGCTCCTCCCCATCTGCGGCGGACGGCAGCAGGCTCCGGCCCACGGCGAGCGGCGGCGACTCGCGCACCATGCTCGATGGCACCGCGGATTCCCACCGCGGCGAGGACCCTCGGACAGCGCGTTCCTCCCTCTTCCCGGGTTTCGGCACCAGTGTAGCAAGGTTCACGGAAGAAGGAGGCAGGAACCGGATAATAATCAAAAATAAACTTTATTTAAATGAAATAAACAAACAAAATACCTGCCAGCAGCCCTTCGCGGACGACTGCTGGCTACCCAAAATAAAACATAAATACTGGCCAGCAGCCCCTCACGGACGACTGCTGGCTTACCAAAATAAAATATAAAACACAAACAAAAGCAGGCCTGTTCCTCTCTCGCTCATCCACTCCGTCGCTCCCCTTTATAGCTCCGCTCCTTCGTGAATGATGCGAGACCGGTGTGCTTCGCAGGTGCTACTCATTAGCAATCGCACCACCGGCCTCGCGACTCACTCATGTCCCTCGGCCGTCCTGCTCACCACAATCACGAATAGCTCAACTGGTGGATTTATAGATAAACTTATCTTTCAGGTATTTTGCCGACTGGCTTGACACTTTAGCATGAGAAATCGGGGGTGTGGCCTAAGAGCGTGAGAATTGGCTAAATTGCGTGAGTCTCATGCTCAATGCGTGAGAGTTGGCAACCCTGGGTGCATGAGCGTTAAAAATGGCTGCTTATGGCCTGGAGTTCACATCTCCAAAAACGTCTTACTGTCAAAAAGTCGCTATGTTTGTATAAGAGTCGCATCTTTGAGGTCTAAATAACTACATTCACGCTGTGACACTATAGTATTTATAAAATTACGGTGTTTGCTTGTCCGCCATGACACTGTCTGTGAGAGAAATCCTGTAAGCAGTGATACAAATGGTGAAACGGTACCTGTGGTAAAACTATTGGAATAGTAGAATATCTAATAGTCAATCAGAATAGAGAACCACCATTGTGGATAAAAGCATTTGCCAAATGAATAAACCCAATAAAAAAGCAGGTCATTCTCATTTATAATCTCAGGCTCTCATCCCCCACATTCAGCGCGGTGCACATTCACCTACAGTGTATATTACACGGTTGCCACGGTTACCTGGATGACAATTGAAACCCTCGCCCACAGCTATTCATTTCAATTGAGCATTTGCGAGGCAGACTTTACATTTACAATATGAGCTAACTAATGTGATCCCAGCATCAGAGCTCCATTACCATGCCAATGGCACAGCAGACAGGTTCGTTTGGGAGTGCGCACTCTCTATAGCAACAGATGACATTCATATTAAGAGAATGTTGGGCCTACAGAGACAAGAAAGTGAATAAAGCATGATTTTCCCCTGTGGGAGCCGGTAACAGATATGGTTCTTCTTTGTGCACCTTGAATGAAAGACAAAACAAAACCTTGTGGGCGACTTGTCCTATTCAATATTCATCTACAGAGCTTTTACTAAATGCTGACATTGATCTAGCTTTATTTCAAACAGTTCTGGGCTGGTCTGACACTCAAGTTGTGTGACAGGTTCCAGGTGAGCGTGGCCCCTCCATTCAGACTTAATATTAAAGATGATTTCCAGAAATGTTTAAAATGAGCCCAGAAAGCAGGCTGTTCTTAAAAGAAAAAAAAAAAAAAACTCATCTCATGTGATGTGCGCCACTCCTATTTTCGAGGCACACAGGCTCCTTTGGTTGCCTGAAAAAGCCTGCTTAATGACTTTCAGTCAATCGATCTTTGTCTGGGTGAACTTTGACACTGCAGAACTTCTACATATTTTTCTAAAAAAGACCCTGAAGTTCAAACCTCAATTAAATGCTAAGATGATTCAGCTAAAATAGCAGCTTAACCATCTGGGGTCGGCAATCACGCCGGCATGATCTGGTCACTTTTTTTCTTATCAGTGCAAAACAAACTCAAAATTCTTGTCGTGTTACACATCATTCAAAACTGTTAAATGTCTTCTTTTTATTTGTGTACACTCCTAATAAAAACGTAAAATAAAGAAAATAAACATGATGCGCGTTCTCCCGTCTCTCTCAATGTGAAGTTCATTCTTGGGTACATGGTGGCCATAAAGGGATGGAAATGGTCAGAAACAATGCTTGGGTAGGCCGTGGCATTTAAACAATGTCGAATTGGCACTAAGGGGCCAAAAGTGTGCCAAAAAACATCCCCACACCATTACACCTCCACCACCAGCCTGCACAGTGGTAACAAGGCATGATGGATCCATGTTCTCCTTCTGTTTACGCCAAATTCTGACTCTACCATCTGAATGTCTCAACACAAATTGAGACTCATCAGACCAGGCAACATTTTTCCAGTCTTCAACTGTCCAATTTTGGTGAGCTTTTGCAAATTGTTGCCTCTTTTTCCTATTTGTAGTGCAGATGAGTGGTATCCGGTGGGGTCTTCTGCTGTTGTAGCCCATTCATCTCAAGGTTGTGCGTGTTGTGGCACAAATGCTTTGCTGCATACCTTGGTTGTAACAAGTGGTTATTTCAGTCAAAGTTGCTCTTCTATCAGCTTGAATCAGTCGGCCCATTCTCCTCTGACCTCTAGCATCAACAAGGCATTTCCCCCACAGGACTGCCGCATACTGGATGTTTTTCCCTTTTCACACCATTTTTGTAAACCCTAGAAATGGTTGTGTGTGAAAATCCCAGTAACTGAGCAGATTGTGAAATACTCACACCAGCACCAACAACCATGCCACGCTCAAAATTGCTTAAATCACCTTTATTTCCCATTCTGACATTCAGTTTGGAGTTTAGGAGATTGTCTTGACCAGGACCACACCCCTAAATGCATTAAAGTAACTGCCATGTGATTGGCTGATTAGATAATTGCATTAATGAGAAATTGCACAGGTGTTCCTGATAATCCTTTAGGTGAGTGTAAATAAAAAAATATATATTTAATAAACAAACAAATTGTGGTATCATTCAATGTCCTTAGAACGTTACACTGCCAAGTTAAAATTAAAAAGATTTTTGCTTCTAGAAAATAAAATCCAAAGAGACTTACAAATAAGAAATAAAGAGATATTTAAACCTCTCATTTACTTTGTAGTGGTAGAAATTTTTGAATAGATTTTTTTTTTTACACCGGATTTAATTATTCAAATTAGATGATTGGAATTAATTTGTGTCCTTTAACATGCCCCTCTCTGTCACAATCTTCGTCTGTCCTATCACAGTCCTCACCTTTACTACATGTCCCAGCATCCTCCTTGGCTCACACCTGCCACGGCTCACAAGCTCCTCCCATGCCTGTGTTCATTGTCTGTTATTGTTTATGTTACATGTATGTGGTGGTACTCGATGTTCAATTAAATTCCTGTGATTACTTTTGGGCGCTTTATACACCCAAGATCATAACACTGTCAATGCACAAAAGGACAACAAAACCCTTAACTACATTTAGCCCACTTCCTCCATGATGTCAATACACCACAATGAATTAATAATGCCAGTTCTTCATAGTAAATCAAGTGCACAAAGAGCATCATGGAATTGTATTCCATTCATAAAGACTGAAAGCTGTCTGAAAGCTGACTAAGAAGAAGCACAGGAATATCTTATTACAACAGCCCTCAAAAACGACTAAGCAAAAGCATCACACAATTGTAAATTGAATTGAGCTGAATTGAATTAAATCATCTTTGTTGGTCAAGTATGCCTGACTGAGCATGCAAGGAATTTCTCATCGATACACAAGTCTCTTAGGAGTCAAGTCAAAATAAAACAAGCACTTTGACCATTTGTACATTCAGTAAGTATAAGAAAACTCGGTAACACTTTACAATACGTGTGCACTAATAAGCATTAATTCATGCTTAACTAATGCACAGATAATACTGAATTAATGTGTAACTAATGATTATCTAAGCTATTCATTAATGATTACCACATTAGGAACTAATTAAGAGTCTGTAAGGTTAATGTATTAGTTCATACATGAATTGTTATTAATTAAATATGTAATTGTGGATTAATTCCATAATAACTCATTTTTTTAACTAATCGTGTTAATTAATATGTTAATTACCAGAATGAGCCAAAGCCTTGTATTTCAACTTCCAGATAATATGATAGGTACACTAATATGCATTAATACATTATTAATTAATAATTGTTAATGCAAATTCATGTGCAAATTACTACAATTACTAAATGACTAGTTAATAATGATGTGCCTCAGCAAGTAAAGTCATAACATAATGATACCTTTGCAAATCATTAGCTAATGATTAATTAAGGCAGACAACTGGAAGTTGAAGTGCATAGCTTTGACTAATTGTGGTAATTAACACATTAATTTACACTATTAGTTAATAAAATATGTTATTAAGGAATTAATACACAATGACACATTGAATTAATAGCAATTCATGTATTACTTAATCTATTAATCATATAGACTCTTTATTAGTTGCTGATGCAGTAATCATTAATTAATGATTTAGTTCTTTATTAGTTATACATTTACTCATTATTATCTGTGCATTAGTTAAGTGTGAATTAATGCATATTAGTGCACACGTATTGTAAAGTGTTACCGAAAACTCTTTGTAAACCAATATGGCTATGGTTTCTCCTATACCTTTTTGTTTCCCTGAAGTTGCAAAGAACTTTCCATTAGCACAAATTGGTCATTGGAGGAAGAGCCATGCAATTATTAAGTATGCGACTTTGGAAAATGGGTTCCTGTTGCCTTGAATGCGTGCAATTTATCATAGGAGACAATCACAGACCAGATTAGCAGATTTAAAGGAATATTTTACGCAAAAATGAAGATTTTGTCAAAATATCATCCTTTAGAAATGACATGAGGGTGAGTAATTGATTCATTTTCGGATGAACTAACTATATAAAAAATGTAAATGTATTATTTCATATTTTATTATCTAAAAAGGCATACCGGTTTGTAACTGCATGAGGATAAGAACATTTTACGAATTATCATTTTGATTGTACTATCCCTTTAAAAATACACAAATAACTAATAGGACAAAAACAACATTTGATCCCTTTCTTATAAAATATAGCATGCTGAAACCCTTACATTAGTCACAGATCAAAGGTTTCTATATAGCTGACAGATCTATTAGAGCTTCTATAAATAAAAGGCCTCCCCTGGGTGGGTGGATTAAGGTTAGTTGACTCTGAAAGTAGACAGAGTGCAGTGCTCTCTGAAGGCAGGCCTGGAGCATTGGGATTGCTACGAGCATCACAGATGGATCTTTAAAACTCATTTAATCGTTAACACAGGGGTGACTCATCAGCTCCCTGTAGTCTGGACCAAAAATGTCGCTGCAGTGTGGCACAATGGCAGGGCGGCTCTTTAAAATGAATCCAAACGCATTACGGCCTCTGGAGTATTTCTGCTGTCTATTACGAAACACACTCAGGGTCCTTTACTAGGTGCTGGTAATCTAGGGCTTTTAGCATGTAAACAGGAGGCAAAGTATTCAATCAAATCCAGTCCTGAGAAGAAAGACTGCCTAGACCGTCAGCTTTCTGAGAGACCAAGTCAGTCGTTGCTAATGGATCCTGACTTCGCCCTATGCTGCAATATGCATTTATTCATTTATGCATTCATTTACAGAAATCAGCTGCTTGAATGACAATTGCTGATGTTATTAGATTTTTCAGGTGAGATTCTCAATTATTCAGTACAATCATAACATAGAACAGACATTATCTTCCTTTCATGTCATTAAACATAATAATATT
This sequence comes from Hybognathus amarus, assembly GCA_030378365.1. Classification (NCBI taxonomy): domain Eukaryota; kingdom Metazoa; phylum Chordata; class Actinopteri; order Cypriniformes; family Leuciscidae; genus Hybognathus; species Hybognathus amarus. The sequence continues at coordinate 525,947 of JAQIUQ010000222.1, forward strand.
GCTGGCCATATACTGATGAGAAAGTGCGCGTCCTGTGTGCAATACTGGAGTTGTCCTAGACGTGGCGCGGCTCTTCTCATCCGGTGTGCTACCCCCTTTACAGCCAACAGTTCAATTCCGAGAATAATTGAAAAGAATAATTGTGCTCCATTCCATAACAAATGTGCGAAACAAGCTGACATTTGTTGCTTGATAGACGCTAACGCACAACTACAACTTCCGCATTTGTCCATGACTACACGTAGTACGAGCGGAAACCAGAGATAACGCGAATATGACGCGAATTGACAGGCGACTCCCAGCTCACCCCTGCTCACACACCCCGTTTCCTTGGTTAAAATCTTAATTTTCTCGCAATTTAAACATTGTTTGAAACATTTGGAATATTGTAAGTTATCATCTTAACTAAATATATAACACTGGCCTTGTGATTTTGGGATATTTTAATGCAAAAATCTTAGGTATTCCACCTTTAATTGCCTTGTTATTGCCAATGTGTGAACAGCTTGTCACCAAACTTAAAAAACGAGACCAAGTTCCTCGACTTCTTAGGTTAACTATGAAAGCATGTAGACTGATTTGTATGTGGAGGACTGACTTTTTGCTGGGAAAAACAAAAGAATGTGACGTTTACGCGCACTCCCGAGAGCCTCTCTTTCATTCAATGACACATAGAAAGGAAACTTAAGTTCAGGATAATGACGAAAGAGCTATTCTGTGTCAAGAGATTAATTCAAACCATAGTCTCACAAAGCCAAATCTATATACTGTAGTCTTTAGTCTCAAATATACTGTAAAATCAAACTACCATGACAGTATAATTTGGTCCCACTTTATATTAAGTGGCTTTAAGTACTGTGTACTTACATTGGAACTAATAATTTGATACAATGGACTTATTGTGCACATACATGTTTTTACATTGTACTTATATTTTAAAAATACCAGCATGTAATTAAAGCTGTAACTAATTTATGTTATTCTTTCATTCTTTCTTATGTTATCCATTCCTTACACTTTAACCTACCCTTAAACATACCCATACCACCACACCTGTCCCTAACCCTACCCTCAATAGCAGCAAAAGTGTTTTACAATACAACATGAGCACAATAAGTACAATAAGTACATTATACTTATTTTTCAATGTAAGTACATAGTACTTAAAGCCACTTAATATAAAGTGGGACCTATAATTCTAACTACCTCATCTGGTCAATGCTTTTTTTAACTGCTGCTTTTTCTCCACTGTCATTTTCGTTGTGCTTTTATTTTGTTGATCTGTTTATTTACATTCAGTCTCTTGTAGGCTTGTGCAGGAGTGTGAGTATGAGCAATATGTTTCTGTCTGCAGTTCACTTAAAGGCCACCGGTGTTGCTAATGACAAGGGTGATTAGAGAACATTTAAAGGGGAACTCTGCCGCAAAATGAATCTTTGGGTCTAAAACATCGGTACCTAGTCAACCGTTCTCTGAGATTTGTTTTCACGATAATCGAATGTTAAGAGTTCTATCTCTAAAAACTGTTTAGTGTATAACGCTAGTAAATAGGGGCATATACTAAGTAAAAAGAAGCCGTTAGTTAATACCACTAACAAGGCTCAAAATAGCCCCACACTAACACAGTAACATAATGAGGGTCCACAAATACAAAACTTTGTAAGTGTACAGACCGTTTAAAAAGAAGATACTTAATAAAGACAGTACACTTTTGCGGTACGGTACGGTTTCGGTTCGGTACGCATTTATTTGCGTTTCCACTGTCAAAAGTTGTGAATGGTACCAAAAAGCCGAACGTCGTACCACTATTTTGGGTACCCTTTCGTTGGGGTACCTAGCACAGTGAAAGGGTACTAAAAGGTGGAGCTAGACTCACTGCAGAACGGTGATTGGTGAGACAGAGTATCGTCACTCGCGCGTGCTAAGGGCATTTGAAGCATACAGTTGAAATATAATTCTACTGTTATTGTGTCACGAAATGTAGTTTTAAGAGTTTTTCAGGCGAGAAAGTAGTTTTTTATAGCTTAAATCTGTGGTTTATTTATAGATGTATGATAATTTGACTGAGATCCATTTCAAGCCATCACCGGACGCTCGTGCTCGTGTCCCCCGCCTGGAACAGCCTTTCCGCGGCTAGTCATCCTGACGTTTGCCGCTGACTCGGACGTCTCTGTAGTGGTTAAACATGAGATATAGTTCGTCTTGTATAAACCGATAAACAGATAAACAGGTGATCTTTTGGTCTAGTGAATCTATAATTCGTTCCCTGGCCAATAGCTTTGGGAGAAGGCTACGTGAAGTTTCATATCTTTGAGCGCTGAATTTGTATATTTGACTGACTGAATTGTTTCTTTACGTTATTTAAGCTTTACTGTATATCTGTTTGTACCTTTTACTTGTACTTTTATAATGGCTATTATTGATAAAACTGAAATGCAACAAAAAGAGATAATTTTGTCATTTTTTAAATTGTATTACAAGATAATCTGTTGTTTATTGCAACATTTGTACCAATACGATATGCAATACATTACATATTGCCTGGAATATGTTTAATATTTTTACATTTAAACGAAAAGAGGCAGGGTTGTGTTTTATATTTAGTTTTGTTATAAATATAACGTTACATACATGCAGTGAATATAATCAATAGGCTATGCGTTGCCTGAACCACATTTGTGTGCTTTATAATGTTTAAAATGTATTGAAATGAAATCGAAAAGAAGCAGAGTGGTGTTTTATAACATATTTCGTTTTATTATTGCCTAAAATGTACATACAGAGATAACCGGAGTCGCAAAGCCAGAGCGAGCTGAGTGCCGCGTTCAAGAACGCGCTGCTCCATTAGCAGGGATCATTCTCCTGAGTCGGACTTTGCGATGGCTACTTGGTATTGAGAAACGCCTAATGCCAGCGCTTGTTTCTAGTGACAAACATGCTGAGAAGCAAGAACAAGATCTGCTGTGCTGTCTGTCATCCATTGTTGTTTGTCGCTTTCTTCGCGCGAAAATGACGTCGATCGCTTCTTCCAGCAAACACCACGCTCTATCAGAGTAAGGGTACTGTTGGCGGTGGAAACGCAAGCCTGATCATGGTGTACCCGACCTGACCCGTACTGTACTGTACCGTGACCGTACCCCTCAGTGGAAACGAGGCATTAGTGTATACAGGCGGCGCCATCTTTGGAAAACAGTCTCGGCATATCATTCGATTATCATGAAAACAAATCTCAGAAAACAGCTGACTAGGGACCAATGTTTTATTAGACCAAAGGTTAATTTTGCACTGGAGTTCTCCTTTTAAAGGGGACCCATTATGAAAATCACTCACTGCTCTTGATTGAATACCTTTAGTAGCTTTAATAAAAAAATAATAAATAAATAAAAAACACTTCTTGCTGCTGTTAAATGCTCTGGCAGAGGACTGTGTAAAACATGTTCGGACTGTGTAAAGCTCACTCAGGGCAGGATCTATACTAATGGCTAAGAGTGGGTGGATTTTTACCATTTTAGGGTGGTTGTGTACACAGACTGTCGATGTAAACACCATGTAAAAGTGAATTGTGCGTAATAGGTCCTCTATTAAAACACAACAAACCGTACTCTCATTGGGGACAAAACAATAGTTCATGCCAGTGGGAATGTTAATGGATTTGTAGTGACAGCAATCCTAGGGTCAAATGTATCTGCTCTCTGAACATACCAAATTATCATGGGAGCCAGAATAGCAAAGATTTGACTGGGAAATTGCATAATAAAATGGCAGGAAGTTTAATAAGTGGAGTGTGTAGTGGGTCAGCAACAGTCTGGTGAGGGACATCAGCATGAAAGATTTCAAAATGCCTAGAAGGAATTTTGTCACACTTCCTGCTTACATAACATGGCCTCTTAAATCCATCAAGGGTCACTGCGTGAGAAGTCTGACCTCTTGATCCCTCTCCCCTGAAAATGCAAGGGCTGCTGCTTTATTTTCACCCATCAGTTCTGATGCTGTAACAGATCACAAAACCATAGTTCATACTACCTGCACTTAAATTTGTTTTACCTGTTCTATACATAGTTCCCACATGACGTCACAACATACGGGCATTTGCCGACCCGGCGCCATTGCTGAGGGCAAAACATTAGAAGAAGCAATACGAGTTGAATGAAGTGAAATGAGTTTCGTGCTATAAAGTGAAAATGGTCATCTCCTGCTGGGTCAATGGATGATAAAAATTGTGCCGGAGGTTCAGTTAAATTGGGATTTTACACTATAACCGTCATTAGACTCCATGGATGTGAGAAGACTAAGCTTTTGTCCGAACAACGACGGAGATTATGGCTGGCGAGGATAAACAGGAAAGAAACTCACTCAAAACACGCAAGAATTTGTTTGACAAAAGCACAATGTTGTGTTTTAATGCGAGTGTAAACAAATATAAGTTAACACATTGCAGTTTGAATAATGTCCTTTATGAACAAAATGATCGAGGTATTAAAAACATACAAAACATTGTTTCCACTGTTTAATCTCAAATCCCAGCATTTGCAATCTCAGATTATGTCCCTAAAGAACCCGCATATAATGTAGTTCCGCATTACATTAATTAAATTGCACGCGAGTTATTTATTTTTATATTCATGCACCAACCATGACGCCCGCAAGTAGGGCTGCAGCGATTAGCTACGACATTGTTGACAGACGTCGAAACAATAGAAAATTGTCGACAAATATCTTTGTTGTCGAGTAGTCGTTTGATCTCACGTGACCTAATGTAAGGGCGTGCAATATCGCGATTTGACCGCTACGGCGCTTTGGCGCTAGAGTGTAAATGCAGCCCTTTATAAATGCAAGTGCGGTAAAAGAAAAAACAGCGCGAATTATGACGAGTGCAAACGAATCCGAACTAGCAAGGTTTGGCAAAGTTTTACAAAACTTAAAACCAACAATGCTGTCATGTGCAATACATGCAAGGCAGAACTTGCTTTTCACGGGAGCACAACATGCATGTTGGAGCACTTAAAGAGGAAACATCCGGGCAAAAGAGGAGCCGGTGAGAATCAAGTGTTCTCCAGCTGGAGCTAACTAAACTAGTGGTAAATATCTTTATTAGATCATGCAATACTACTAATAGTAATAATATCATCAATAATAATATAATTACAGTAATATGATGATTTATTTTGCATAGAATAAAGCTTGATTGAGCTTAGGAGTCAGGGCTGTTTTTATTATTGTAACGCTATTAGGTATTACAGGTATACGTTTGTATCATAATTTTATATTATACATACATTTTATATAAATCTATTGCTCAAGTTTGACATCATTATGAATTATCAAGTAGCACAAGTCAGTAAGAAAGATAAGTGGATGCATATACAATTTATTTTGATCTGCAAGAAAACATTTTATTTGATTATCACAACCTTAAGGCCATAACTTACAAAACAGGGCAACTTAGCATGAGAGTACAATTCCAGAAAAAGCGCAGATGGGAGTGGAAAGTTATGCGCATGATCTACTGACGAAGAACACAGACGCAGCCAATCATTTCCATAATGAACAACACAATCCACTTAGAGTCTGGTTTAAGATGTGCTTTTTTGGGTGGTAGCCTAATGGCACAAATACCAGTAAATTCATGAGCGCAAACATTAGTAAATCACCTTGCATGATTCATTTAAATACTCTCCTCCCATAAATTATACTTCTGAAATGGAAACTCTTTCAAATACATAAGCAATATTGTTAAGCCGCCAATATAAGTGTCCATGCCTTTTCAGCGCTAATTTTTCACTGTAGGTCTTTAGCAAATCCTAACATAGGCATTAATTTGCATTTTTAATGTAATATATAACCTAAAACCTACCCTGTTGAAACGGTGATACACACATGTGGAGATGTCTGGATTCAAGGCTTAAACAGCTCACTTAAACAGATCAAGTGCACAAACAACTGGCAGTCATGACCTAATTTTCATTTACAATTATCAATCCAAGAATTTGGTAATAATAACTTACTTTCGTACCATCAGTCACAAACGCACTCAAGCTCAGAGGGTCCCTGGTTCTTGGCTCATTTTGAGTCAGACTTGTGAATTCTCTAAATCATTAACTGGAGACTTGCTCCGAACAGATCAGTGAATCAGAGAGTTGTTGACTCGAGAACAGCAGAAATCAGATCAGTCCAATTTTCGTTCCTCCAGCAGAACTCCCAGCCTCCTCTTCCCATAATAGAGTGGGTTTTGTTCAAGAGCAAAGACTCAAATACAGACATTGTTATTTAACCGTCCTCAGCAATTAAATTACTGGGTTTCTCAAGTAACAGTATCGATAATCCACTAAGCAAGATATCGCTTGGCTGCACACTTACATAATTCCTCTGATCATGAAGCCTGTTTGGTGGGGGTTTTACTGGAAAAGGAAAACAGACAGACCCACGACTGCAGACAACAGCCCATAGGCCAGGAGTCTCTTGCCCACTGAGAATATCAAACCCCAACAGCCATTAAAACACTTGATTACTCCTTTTCCACCAACAAGAACCAGGTGCTGGTTCAGAGCTAGAGCTAGTGCTGGTTCGGAGTTGGTTTGACTGACAAGCTTCCATAAGAAGCCGGTTTGCCTTTCCACAGGCTAGAGAGCCACAGAGCCAGATCTTACGTCACTGTATACATGTCATGTTGCCCAGCAACGCTAGCGCGGCACACACAAGCACACCAGGCTAAGTTAGAGATGGTTCGGCACTGTGAATCTCGAACTGCAAGAGCGATTCGAAAAAACATTTTGAAGGAGTTCGTAACCTCTCAAAACACTCCGAAGCTCCGATCAGTCCACGCTGCTCCGATGTATCTCGAACAAGCCATTCCATCAACAATGGCGGCTGTTGCGTTACTATTTATGCTCATGGATTTCGCAAACCTACATCGGTATCTAAAACACGGCGAATGCCAGCACGTCCGTGCAGCTCACCGTAACTTGCATTAACGGAGATTACAATCGAGTTGCTATTAGCATGATTAGCTGTTATTTGAAAAATGGCAGTCACAAGTTTCTATTCGTCTTGTTGGTCACAGTAACCTCGCCCCAGCCGCTGGCGTAAGCGGTTCATACTTCTAGACCAGCAATGATTTGGTGCTACTCAAGAACCACTTTTACTGGTTCGGAGCTGGTGCTTTGGTTGTCAAAAAACAAAGAACCGATTTGAAACTAGGCTCTGGCTCCGAACCAGCACCAGCTCCGCCTTGGTGGAACAGGAGTAGACGTCACCCATACCCCTTTTCCACCAAAGAAGAACTGGTTCAGAACTGGTGCTGGTTCAAAGTTGTTTCAACTTGTAACCCCTTGTCAGAACTTGTTTGTTTTCCACTGACTGAGCCCAGCGAATGACGTTGTGACATCACTTTGTATGTCGCCATACGTCTTAGCTTTCCCTGCAAAGCTTGCGACAACTTTAAGCATAACAATTGCAATGGCGGACTACATCGTCTTTCTGCAAATGTTTCTCCTGGCTTTTCGATCCAATATTTGGGTCAGACTGTCTTTCTACTAGCACTGTTTTTTTTAGCAATGGCGGTCACAACCTTTCCCGTCGTGTTGTTGGTTACCCCGCCCAAGCCCCCGACGTAAGGGCGACATGGTAATAGAACGGTTCTCTGGTTCTAGTCTAGCAAAGAGTTGGTGCCACTTTGGAACCAATTTTCCTGGCCGAGAACTGGTTCTTTGGCTGTCTAAACACAAAGAACTGGTTCGCGAGTAGGCACCAGCTCCGAACCGGCTCTCAAAATGCTTTGGTGGAAAAGGGGTACCAGTGTATTTTATAAAAAAGTTAAAAAAGTTAGCATAGTTTCTGCTCAACTTTGCTTCATCGCCAATGATCACCATCAATAGATTAAGGCTCAATCCCAATTCACCCCTTGGCCCTACCTCTTAGCCCTACCCCTCCGTTTTGCGCGTTCATGTCTAGGGGTAGGGTGTCCCGATTCTTGTTTGAGATCGAGAGGTAGGGCGAAGGGGTAGGGCTACATAGCCTTCGAAACAGAGATTTTTCAGAGGCACACTCCAAACGGAGGGCTAAGGGAAAGTACACTCGAAAACAAGGGGTAGGACCAAGGGTGAATTGGCATTCAGCCTAAATATAATATTAATAATAATGGAAAAAATGTGCAGAAAATTCGATGTATTCATGAACTCTTTTTAGTTGTAATATGGTGTGACAGGCATAAGCAGTGCCTTAGCACTCTGGCGCTGAAATTCGAACTCGTCAAACGCATTTATCTCTTCACCCCTCCTGGGGCCTATAACGCTGAAGCCGGGTTAGGCGGCTAGCCAGGTATGTTTCAGTTTAGTTTGCGCTAACCCTGGGTTTTAGACACCATGAAAGTGGTTTGGCTTTTTAGAAGATTTGACCACAATATGAACAGAAGAGAGTCAGCATATGACTGTTTGCTATTGATGTCACACCTAAACTCAGGATAAAAGCCTGGGTTGACAGAGAAAGTTGATCAGCATCATGGTACCAAAAAAGCCTGATTGTATTGATTTGGTTTTGTCAACTCAAAAACTAATCCTGTAACCCTTAGTGTGTTAAACTTCCATCATGGTACATGGACCAGATTTTGAATTCTTTACAGTGGTGAATCAGAAATCATCACATGGTTCCCAGAGTTATCTTATGTCATGGACCTGAGACACATGCTTTTAACACTTACATTTGAAGCAAACTCAAAGTCTTCACAAGACAAAAGCTGAAGATCAAATCAAAGATCAATGTGAAATAAAGAAACAGGTTACACCTAATAGGGCCTCTTGTGATGACGTGAGTGTCCTAACTAGCCTGGTGCTGTGGAAATCAACTGTAAATGAGTGGGAATGTGTCTGGAGCTGTCCAGAAGAGCTGCCGTGACACATGGATGGTTCGGTTGGTGATAGAGATGAGCCAGTGTTCTCATCTCTAAATCCACAAGAGGGTGCAATATCTAATGCTTATCAGAACTATGACACTTACAATCTCTGTTCCAAAAACATAGTGAGGTGCTTATCAAGACAGCATTCAATCAGAGACAACACAGCATATGTTCCAAATCTAAAAATATTTACAGTGAGGAAATAAGTATTTTAACACCCATCCAAGTATAAGTAACACCCTGCTATTTTGCAAGTTCTCCCACTTAGAAATCATGGAGGGGTCTGAAATTGTCACTCGTAGGTGCATGTCCACTGTGAGAGACATAATCTAAAAAAACAAAAATCCAGAAATCACAATGTATGATTTTTTAACTACTTATTTGTAAGATACAGCTGCAAATAAGTATTTGAACACCTGAGAAAAACAATGTTAATATTTGGTACAGTAGCCTTTGTTTGCAATTACAGAGGTTAAATGTTGCCTGTAGTTTTCCACCAGGTTTGCACACACTGCAAGAAGGATTTTTGCCCACTCCGCCACACAGATCTTATAGTGAGCTCTTATAGTGAGCTATATAGTGAGCTCGCCATTTTGTAGTGCTGTCTGAATGTATAGTGATGATTATTATACCCTATATAGTCCACTCAATGTATCCCAGAATGCATTTTGAAAAGTAGTGTACAACCGATGGTCACTAACCTAAGCCCTACATACCATCATGCATTGCGCTGATCGTATATATAAGTTATAATCATGTGTGGAGTAGCGCATTATAACAGAAACAGCCAGAAATGACTTTTAGTTTTTACATTTTGGAGAAATAAGCTCAATATAATGTAATTTATTTATTTTAAAAAATCTATTTAGCCCAGAGCCGGCTTGGCACCAGCTGACAGATGATGTAATCAACGGCGCTGAGACACGATCGAGTAGTGTCCGAAAGTGGTGTTTCTATTATGCTGGTGAGCTCACTATATAGTGCTCTACTCCCTACCCCATATGAGGGTAGGGAGTAGGGGTTTGAGTGGAGATTTCGGACACAGCAACAGAGTTTGAGCTCCCTACAAAGATTCTCTATTGGGTTTAGGTCTGGAGACTGGCTAGGCCATGACAGAACGTCAATATGCTGCTTACAGAGCCACTCCTTGGTTATCCTGGCTGTGTGCTTAGGTTATTGTCATGTTGGAAGACCCAGCCTCAACCTATCTTTAATGCTCTAACTGAGGGAAGGAGGTTGTACCTCAAAATCTCGCAATACATGGCCCCGGTCATCCTCTCCTTAATACACTGCAGTCGCCCTGTCCCATGTGCAGAAAACACCCCCAAAACTGGATGCTACCGTACCACCCCCATGCTTCACAGTAGGGATGGTGTTCTTGGGATAGTACTCATCGTCTCTTCTTCCTCCAAACAAGGTTAGTGGAATTATGACCAAAAGGTTCTATTTTGGTCTCATCTGACCACATGACTTTCTCCCATGACTCCTCTGGATCATCCAAATGGTCATTGGCAAACTTAAGACGGGCCTTGACATGTGCTGGTTTAAGCAGGGGAACCTTCCGTGCCATGCATGATTTCAAACCATGACGTCTTAGTGTATTACCAACAGTAACCTTGGAAACGGTGGTCCCAGCTCTTTTCAGGTCATTGACCAGCTCCTCCCGTGTAGTTCTGGGCTGCATTTCTCACCTTTCTTAGGATCATTGAGACCCCACGAGGTGAGATCTTGCATGGAGCCCCAGTCCGAGGGAGATTGACAGTCATGTTTAGCTTCTTCCATTTTCTAATGATTGCTCCAACAGTGGACCTTTTTTCACCAAACTGCTTGGCAATTTCCCCATAGCCCTTTCCAGCCTTGTGGAGGTGTTCAATTTTGTCTCTAATGTCTTTGGACAGCTCTTTGGTCTTGATCATGTTTGTAGTTGGATTCTTACTGATTGTTTGGGGTGAACAGGTGTCTTTATGCAGCTGACGACCTCAAACAGGTGCATCTAATTTAGGATAATAAATGGAGTGAAGATGGACATTTTAAAGGCAGACTAACAGGTCTATGAGGGTCAGATTTCTAGCTTATAGACAGGTGTTCAAATACTGTATTTGCAGCTGTATCATACAAATAAATAGTTTAAAAATCATACATTGTGATTTCTGGATTTTTTATATTTTTTTAGATTATGTCTTTCACAGAGGAAATGCACCTACAGTGACAATTTCAGACCCCTCCATGATTTCGAAGTGGGAGAACTTGCAAAATAGCAGGGTGTTCAATTACATATTTTCCTCACTGCAATTCATTTAATAATAAGGAAACTGTATCATGTTAGTTTAGCAACATGTAAACAAGTGCCGATTTTGTGTTCCCTTTATGAGGTTCCATTTTAACTGTCTATGAGGGAAGCTCACTAAGTTTAAGAACAGAAATAAGCACTCAACCTTAAGTGTTAACATAAATGGCTTAAAATATGTGTAATTATTGCAGGCTCTAAAGGTGCTTTAAGGTGCAAACACTGACTGCCATCTTTCAGGCTATTTGAGGAGTTACTCACCTCACATTGTCATGCTTTTGAATATAGATACTTGTGGAACATCATATCCTCTTGTTTGGCATTTATGTCGGCTTTCATCTCCATGGCGACATGTCGAGGAAGCACAGAGAGGAGAAGGCGTTCCTGCAAATGATGACAGAAATGGTAAGGGGAAAAAGAGGAGAAAGACACAAAACAAATGAGAGAAACAAACATCAGTATCATGAGTATCAAGGCATGGTATCATCTCAATATTTCTGCCAGTACTGTCAAAAATAGAGCAAAGGACACCGCAGAAAATTACATGAATTCTACTTTAGTCCTTTAACACTAGTATTGTGGTAGCATGGTACAGCGATAGTATCAGATGCTAACGTCATGGTATTTTGATATTATATTCGGTATTAAATATAAAATATTTAATAAAAAAATATATATATATATATATGTAAGCAATAAGGTACGAGAGGCTGTGCTGTATCGTGAAATAAGTAACAGCTGAAGGGCGTTGTTAGGCACGACGCGAAAGCGCCCCTTCAGCTGTTACTTATTTCGCGATACAGCACTTGCTAAAGTATCTTATTGCTTTTATAAAACGAGTTGCCACACAATATTAAAGTAAAAAACAATATAAGTGCAACTTTCTTGAAGTAAAATCACTAAAAGCCTACCTTCCGCTGGAAAAAATAGTCCCCGAGTGTGAACAGCAACAACGTTCCAGTGTGTAAAATGCATGAAAGCTCAAATAAAAACAACATAGAACCGCAGTGTTGCGCAGCGATCAATAGAACCGTTGGGTGAAGCGGTTCGTAGCCGTGTTTTATCGTGAATAAAGCACAGCTCTTGACCAATCAGAATCAAGGATTATCGAACTACCCGTTTTATAAATATATATATATAATGATCAATGTTCCCTCAATTTATTTCATTTTCATGTATTTGATATATTATTTAATTGTATATTTATTTATATAGAATTTATATGGAAACTAAACCAGGCTTTCTGTTTTTACTTACTGTATAAATTCTAATAAAATAAAGCTCCAGTAAAGTCAAAAATAAGTGAAATTTTACACTAACCATGGAGGATAATAGTTATTTAATGCTGGTAAGTTATATAGAGGCCATCCTGTTATTTTTGAAAGACTTGATAGGAAAAAAATAACACATGTTTGTCAAAATAATGATGTGTGGCCCCTGTGGGCTTGTGTGTCTGAGGAAACAGCCATTATTTTTTCCTTTGGGTGCCACTCTTGAATCTCCAGACTGTAGGATGTGGTTCTAATCTCATAAAGTAATCAGCACTGCAGTGTCTCCATGCACAGGTTTCTTTATAGCCTCAGTTTCATACAGAAAATCATTGGACATGTGAATGGACTCCAGGTGAAATGCTCTACCGTTATTTAGCTCTGAATTCAAGCAATCTGCAGCTATTTCCCCACACAGGTTTAGAGTCTGTCTTTGGGCATACTTTTTTCCTCATTCGTTCAGCTTAGAGGAAACATTTGCATTGAACGATTATCATGCTGCTAATATAATTTAATATAGTTTTCATATGGTTCTCTTAGGTATTTAAAATGAATGCTATATATCTATTATGATACTTTTGTTAACCAAATATGGTATTTTAGGCACTAAAGCCACACTTAATATTGTATAATTATCTTACCGTTATAAGATAAAATTTCAAAACAAGTGGCTTTTATTTTTAAAGAATATATTATATCAGTAACATTTACAAAAAGATTTTATTTACATGAAGTAACCATAAGCAATACATTTGTTGTACAGTATCTGTGTTAACGTTACTTAACTAATGTTAACTAATTAAACCTAACTGTAAAGTGATACCATTATATCTATCCATACTACATCATGTTCAAAGTTTTGGCTCAGCAAGTTTGTTTTTTTTTTGAAAGAAGTCTCTCATGCTCACCCAAGACTGCATTTATTCGATCACTGACCCCATATTTTTAAACCGTAGTGTACCTGTGCCTAGGAAATCATCAAGCTGAGCATCAAATCTTTCAGACTCACAGAATGACACTAGAAATTAAAAGATGCTCTGTAACCACAGGAGTCCTCTTGATTTCTGTTGGTCTCTTACCTGTTGCTGGTTTTCTCTCTGAGAGTGCAGACGAGCTTGAATACATTCTCTGGTCTCCTGGAAGGCTTGTCTCTTGTGAGCCTTCTGCTGGGTAGTGTGTGCACACACCAACTACTGTTAGTGCAGGAGAAGATCAGGACATTGGACCCGAGCTGTGAAAGAAAGCAGAATACAACATCAAACAATTTGAAACATGACAAGTGAGCTCTTCACTTCCCTACAATGGTGCAAATAAATGTTGTTTCACACAGCCCAACTAATAAGAGCAAAATATTCTGGGAGATCCAGTGAGAAGCATTCAAATTCCACCCATAGTTCTCTACTATAAACCATAGATATCAGATCAAGCAGCGATGATGTGGAAACCAGGAGACATTGTGCCATGAATGAACAAGTTATAGAATGCTTTTCAGTCTAGCCTGGCAAGCCAGACCCACATCAAGACAAGATGTTCGGTCTGGGAACTCAACATTGGCAGAGCTCAATCCAAGGGGCGGGATGATCGGTCGTCTTTCAAATTCCATCTGCACGAAATAGGATAACGCTGAACAACCAACCAAGGGTGCGTTTTCCTAAAACGATGTAACTCGCTGTCTCTACTACCATAGTACGATGCATTATTAGAGAAATCAACAAGCTAGTCACGACTGTTTCCTGAAACCCACTGTCGCAAAGTATCTGTTCAGACCATGTTGGTTTCGCACGTGGTGGAGCAATAACTACTTTTATTGAAACTGTTTCAGATCCAATTAATGCTAGATTTGTTAAAGGGGTGAATGAACTGAGAAATCAAATTTTCCTTGAGCTTTTGACATCTAAGAGGTCATCATATTATAAGAATATCCTGTAAGTTTCAGACCTTGTTAGTCCAATAAAAGTTTTATTGACACCAGCCTCAACAAACGTCTCGTTTTTGAAAGTGTGGAAGTATGATGTCAAAGACGCTAAAACCCCACCCGCTCATCAACGCCTACTTCAACGCGGCCGGTTTAGCCCCGCCCACCAATTCGCACATTCACGCATAGGTAAACAAAAGCATACCTCGTGATGACAAACCGAAGCGAGCTACCAGCAATAAACATTCCGTTGACAAAATGTTGTGCCGTGCCTGACTGTGGAAGAAGACAGTCGCTGCATAAGCTTCCTCTGGGTTCCAATATTCAGGAATGAATAGAAATTAGTTTTAATGAGCGTTCCAGCAGATGAGTGTAAAACATTTATCCGTATGTTCGCTTCATTTCACCGAGGACTGTTTTGTGAACAAGACACAGTTGAAGGCTGGATTTGCAGATCGATTAAGATTAAAAAAGGCTCTGTACCTTACTATATTGGATCCAACAGGAGTGGTGCAACACACTTATGTGAGTAATATTTTTATTTTAGAAATAATAATATACTCAGCTATCATTGCATTGTTACAGATCGTTTGATATACTAATAATTATGTGTGTGTCTACAAGTATCCGTTGTGCTGTTGGTTCATTGTCCTGCGATTCGGGATCGGACTCTGGGTCAAACATGTATGGGCGAGATCATTCCGGTTGCCATTTTACAACAGTGGTTTTCAAAACAAATTCCCCCACGTGCACCGAACAACGAAACCAACAGAGTTGAAGCTCATTATAATATGCAAAACTGTTATCCACTCACTTCCCCTAAAAACTAGGGAAGAAATAGCCCATAACTTATTCATTTTTATGTTTTAGAATGTAAAAACCAAGCAAACGTCATAAGTTGACCTCGGACAACAAAATAAAAACATTTAAAAAGCCAGTTCAGTGACCCCTTTAATATAAATTACAGACATGCCATCTGAGGACTATTTCTAATTGTTCTCAGTTATTTTGCTTTATTACCAGACTCGATATTTGGCTCGTTCTTACATAGTAGAGCACGTTCGCACATGCGCACTCTTCAAACACGGTACTTTAAATCTTTTGAAAAACTAAAACATTGTAAATTTCATTTGTATGTATTCTTAAATAAAAGAATGGCACCAGAGTTGTACTGAATGTCAGCTTGCTTATTTTGCTCAAGATAAGGATTTATTATGTCCAAATGTCATGCAAAATAGAAATGATGCTTCTAACCACAGATCGAGAGCTGTCTTTCAAACCACACAACTTTGCGATGCTGTTTGTGAATGTTTATTGGAATGATGGCTCTTCAGGAAACCGACTCGATTGAACTGCTGATAACAACGGAACTTGCAGACCATAGTTGGCTAACGAATGTCTTTCGGAACGCACCCCAAAGCGTTTTCCCACCAGCGGAGCTACTTGAAAGATTAAACTTTTGCCGTCTGTGGTCGGCAAAACTACGAACACATCTTCCTATTTTAAGAATGACTTCAGTGTTGTTCTTTGTTCTTTTCTCAAAGAAAAAGCTTAACTCCAGTCCTCCAGAGTCGCGGCCAAAGCCAATTCGAAAGACCGCTGTTCGCTGAGCAGCAGCTATTCTTTACTTTCAAGTAGCAAGGAACCGTCACAACACTGACTATACGTACACGTTGTGATTGGCCTGACCAGAGTTTGGTTTTTCCATTTTTTATTTATATATACACAAAAAGGTTGCTTTTAGAAAGCAGGGCCACCTATCTTCTGACGTTTTTTAACACATGGTAAAAAAACTCCTTTTATAATAACTGAAGCTGTCGATCAGAATGATACTATAGAAGAACAATGGTACATTTAATAAGAGTAGAATATTCTATATTGTTGTAAATATAAGTTAATATTAACAATAGTAACAATAAATTCTTTTTATTATTTAATAATATAAAATAATACTTTGTATTTTTTATTTTCAGACATTCTTTAAAATATCTTCTTTTGCATTTCACAGAAGAAAGTAAGTCGCACAGGTTTGAAATGACATGAGTGTGAGTAAATGACAATTTTCCTTTTTGGGTGAACTATCTCTCCACACTGTAAAAAATCCAACTTACATTTTTTGTTTGACAAATTCAAAGTTAATTCAACTTTTTAACATGAAAACATTTATACAACTAATGACCCTAAGTTGAGAAAACTAAAAATGTTCTGCAGCTTGTTGCCTTAAACTTTTAAGTAGGGCTGTGAAACGATTACATCGCATCCAAAATAAAAGTTTGTGTTTACATAATATGTGTGTGTAGTGTGTATAATTATTTTGTATATATATATATATATATATATATATATATATATATATATATAAAATATATATATATAAATATATATATATATATATATATATATATATATATATATATATATATATATATATATATATATATATATATATATAAACACACACACATGCATGTATATAAGAAATATTTGCATGTATATACTTTATACATATAATGTAAACAAAATTTACATTATACATACATATAAATATTTGATATATTAACACATTTTTCTTAAATATATACATGCATATGTGTGTATTTACTATATACAAAATAATTATACACACTACACACACATATATTATGTAAACACAAACTTTTATTTTGTATGCGATTGATCATGATTAATCATTTTACAGCCCTACTTAATTTCTCAACAGTGAATTATCTATTTGAGAAACCACTTTGCAACAACTAGCCTACTTGTTATAAAAACACAATGATATTTGTTTTATTTTCAGTATGCACAACTCAGAGGACTCTAATAAAGTTTCAGTAAACTAAGTTGACAATCATCTGGAGTAGTTTATCTATGATTTACTGAATGGAGTCTGTTGTGTAAGTCTTGGCATTCTGGGAGTTTTAAACTAATACATTTCTGTCAAACAATTTTTTATGATGTGTGACCCATTTTTATGACCCATTTTTATTAAAATAGATAATATATAATTTGTTACTAATAATTTGATTACACCAATGCTAAATAATTAACTGGAAATTGTAAACTAGAAGAGTTTCAAACACACATACAGAACACACACACACCTTACTTGACTTTTACATTGTGATGTCCAATATGAGTTTGTGGTTAAGAGAAAGCAAATCCAGGATGTCTGCAAACTTAAAATAGAGCGTACGATAAAGACTAGCCAACAACCTGAAGCTGTTCAGTGTCAACGCGTTTCAATTTATCAGGGTTAAAAAGGCCCTCCCTCCCTCTCTTCCACAAGCGGGGTCAGGAACAGGGCGTCTTGACTCCTCCTAAACACTGGTATCAGGGGCAGCGAGACACATTCCCATTATCTTTGCTTGAGCTGGACTGAACTTCAGAGGACATACTGTATCTCTGCCATGACCTCAGGGTCCAAAGCACAGCCACACCAGATGCTTCACCTTATATGGACTGTGTTAACATAACTTTGCTTTTGCTTTATTTTGTGTCTAAATTATCAGATTTGATGATCTAAATAGTTGCTCTACTCTTTGGGTATTTTTGCTTTAATGGTTAATATAAAAGTTGTAATTAATCAGTGATTCGGATGGGTCACTCATTGTTGAAAAATAAAAATATTGTGAACAAATGACACAAAAAACATGAAGCTTCAATAAATACGAACGTAGATAAAAGCGTATGTTTGCTGAAAGTTGACTAATTTCATAAATTAGAAAATGGAGAAAGTGAAGAAGGGCAACTAATAAGCAATTACTGACGGATGGATAAAGTGAACACTTGAATAGGACGGACGGAAGGACAGATAAAGTGAAAACTTGGACGGACGGGCAGATGGATGGATACACTCTACAAAATGCTGGGTAATTTCAACCCAAATTTGGGTCAAATACAGACAAACCCAAATGCTGAGTTAAAAATGAAATTAAAAACTGTACAGTTGAAAGTGAAAGTTGAAGTTGGGTTCAAATTTTCAATGACATTTTTAACCCAACATTTGGGTTTGTCCATATTTGACCCAATTTTGAGTTAAAACAACCCAGCATTGTTTGAGTATAAAGTGAACACTTTGGCGGACGGACGGACGGACAGACAGAGAAAATCTGCTGATACCCGATATGGTGTATCCTAAAAAGAGCAGCATTAAGAGCGGAATAAAATGTACAGAATTCGGGTTTTGAAACTTACAGAGTTAAAAAGTGACAATCTTCTAATTTTGGTGATATTATTTATGGCTACCACCACTCAGTAAAGAAATGCAGGAATCACAATAGAGAACTAATGAAAATAAGTCAGAAGTACTAAATGGAGAGACTGAAAGCAAAGTGTGAGAAAGGACTGGTTTTGTGTTACACATCCAAATGAACACATCTCAGACCCCCATTTATTACACGTATGTTGATCCCTCAGCGATCGCAGTATCAAAGCTGAGGGAGTCTATGACGAAAGGCCCTGAAAGTCATTTCAGCTCAGTTAACATCTGCACATTGAATATGTGATATCAGACTATAACATTATCTGGGATCAGCAGCTGCAGTGTTGGGGTCGTGTACTGCATTGAGAAGCAGGAGCTTTGGGCCAGTTGTGCATTAACTTCACCAATGCCATTGAAATGCATACAGTAGACGCACTGTGCAATGAAAATATTCCTGAGCAATAATCCTCTCTATTAATACACTCCCTTTTCATGTTCCGTAATGTCCTTATTAGGAAGTTCAGGAAGGCGGAATCCCTCTGTCACAGAGTAGGAGGAGATGCATAATAGTGCTTCTCAGCCATAGGAATGCGGGGCTATCAGAGTGGGAATAAATATGGTAGGAGCTTTGTTGTTTTTAACAGATTAATGTATGCATCACGCTTCTCAAATTAGCCTTTTGTGTTTTCATCGTCATGTGCTTCATATGTTATTTATTCATGATGAATGGTATTAATGCAAACTGACACCTTGACAGATAGTCAATATTCTACATTTGTTTGACATTCATAATGAGCAGAGCAGCGGGAGGATGGGTCAGTCATCGAATCCTTTGGGAAGCCAATCACTAACTCACTGTCAAGGCCAGCCAGTACAGCAAACCTGTTGCAAACCCTATGAATTGGAACAGCTGGCTGCTGTCTTAGCCAGGAATCTGAAATGTTGGTCAGAGCAGTGTGAACAAGATGACAAGTAAACTCTCGAAATACTAAGGTGATGATATGATATCAGTGTTGTGGACACGAGACTGACTTGTACTGGAACATAATAGGTAGCAGTCTCGACTCTCTTTTAGTCTAGTCTCAACTTGATCTCTTCTCTTTGCTCTAGGTCTCGAACTCTCTTTTGTCTCGTTCTCGACTGGACTCGAACCCTCTTTTCATCTCGAGTCTCGACTTCGGACTCGAAGCTCTCTTTGGTCTAGAGTCTCGAACTCGAACTCGACCCTCTATGGTCTAGGTCTAGAGCTAGAACTCGACCCTCTATGTTCTAGGTTCTAAAATTTCGAAGTCAACTCTCTATGGTCTCAATCTTAGAGCTCGGACTCAACTCTCTTTGGTCTAAAGTCTAAAGCTCGGACTCGAGCTCTCTATGGTCTTCGAGTCTTGGATTTCGGACTTGAGACCCTCTATGGTCTCGTCTCAACTCGGACTCGAGACTCTCTTTGGTCTCGGTCTCGAGACTCGGACTCGACTCTCTTGAGTCTCAAGTCTCGAACTTCGAACTCGAACTCTCTGTGGTCTCGAGTCTTGAACTCAAACTCAGAAACTCTCTATGAGTCTCAGAATCTACGACTACGGGACTCGAACTCTCTTTGGTCTCGAGTCTCAAGACTTCAGAACTCGACTCTCTTGGTCTCGAATTGCTCGACTCGAACTGAACCCTCTATGGTCAGTCTAAAGTCTCGAACTTGGACTCGACCCTCTATGGTCTACAGTCCCGAACTCGGACTCAACTCTCTTTGAGTCTAGAGTCTCGAAGCTCGAGACTGAGCTCTTTGGTCTCGAGTCTCGAAGCTCGGACTACAACTCTCTATGGTCTCGAGTCTCGATTTCGGACTCGAACCCTCTATGGTCTCAGTCTCGAACTTCGACTTCAGACTCCTCTTTGGTCTCGGTCTCGACTCTGGACTCAAGACTCTCTATGGTCTTGGTCTCGACTCAGACTCAGACTCTCTTGGTCTACGAGTCTCGAACTCGGACTGAACTCTCTATTAGTCTCGAGTCTCGAGACTTCAAGACTCGAACCCTCTATGGTCTCGAGTCTCGATTCGGACTCGACCCTCTATGGTCTCGGTCTCGAACTCGGACTCAACTCTCTTTGGTCTCAGTCTCGAGCTCGGACTCAACTCTCTTTGGTCTCGGTCTCAGACTTCGGACTCGACCCTGTATGGTCTCGGACCCTCTATGGTCTCGGTCTCGAGCTCGGACTCGACCCTCTATGGTCTCGAGTCTCGACTTCGGACTCGACCCTGTATGGTCTCGGACCCTCAGATGGTCTCGAGTCTCGACTCGAACACGACACCTCTTTGGTCTACAGTCTCAACTTCGAACTCGAACCCTCTATGGTCTCAAGTCTCGAACTACGACTCAACTCTCTTTAGTCTCGGTCTTCGACTCGGACTCAACTCTCTTTGGTCTAAGTCTCGAACTCGGACTCGACCCTCTATGGTCTCGGTCTCGACTTCGGACTCGACCCTCTATGGTCTCGAGTCTCGAACTTCGACCCTCTATGGTCTTCAGAGTCTCGAACTTCGGACTCGATCTTCTATGGTCTTGAGTCTTCGACTCCGGACTCAGACTCTCTTTGATCTCGGGCTCGACTCGAACTCAGACCCTCTATGGTCTTGGACCTTCTATGGTCTCGAGTCTCGACTTGACACGACCCTCTATGGTCTAGATTCTCGACTTGGACTCGACCCTCTATAGTCTCGAGTCTTGACTTGGACTTGAGCGAGCTGGTCTCGAACTACAACACTGCAAAACATGTTTTGAAACATATGAATGAACACTGCATTCCAGATATGCATTATTTCAGCAAGGTGAGCAAAGGTAATGGTAAAGTATAAGCTGCAAGCTTAACTTTGAGGTCCAACACACCTACTGGAGAGCTCTGGCAGATCTGAGCAAGATAAACTATGCTATTAAAGAAAAAAAGTGATAATAGATAAGAAATGTTGACAAGGTTGTCGCAAATACATACTCTACAAACACCTTTAATGCTTCAAGGCCGGAAACATGATCTATGTAAGCAAATACAAGAATGTAATGCATCTAGCTACACAAACCTAATGCATTATTGCTTAATTTGAAAAGGATGTGCTGTATTCTTGTTGTGTTACTAAAGTATTTATTTTCATTTTGTCCATTCAATTCAATTGTAGTAATTTTGGTAAACAATCTGAGTGCATGACGTGGGGGCAAAGAACCCTTTACCCTAAGTATTTACTAAACTGTTGCTTGCCAAGACATTTCATTTCCACTCTCTGTGTGCAAGTGACGTATGTTTGTGTGTAATTCAATGAAAATAGCACAGTAATATCGAACGTATATGTCACTGCCATGCAAACGTGTTGACCAAGCATTTGCCTCTGCATTTGAATACTTGTTTACTGGCCTTTAAGAGAAGAAATATGTGCTGGCCTCAAATACAGCATGTTCTCTAAAGCTCAAATATTATAGTAAACATTAACAAGTATTGATAACATAAACAGATTGACAAGTATTTAGCATCACACAATCTACTCTATGAGTTCCAGTCTGGCTTTGTAAATCACATTCCACTGACACCTGTTTATTGTATTTAACTGACCACATTAGGAGGGAGGTAGATAAAGGTCATGTTAGACCTACAGAGGGCCTTTGACACCGCTGACCATGATATTTTGGTACGCAAATTAAAAGCCATTGGTTTTAATGACTTAGCAGTCAGATAGGTGAGTTCTTAACTGAAGGATTGGAAGCAGGTGGTGGATATTGAAGGAACAATGTCTCAACCACAATATATAGAATGTGGGGTTCCTCAAGGGAGTGTCTTGGGTCCAGCTTTTTTCCTTATTATATGTGTATATACATATATATAAGGATATATAAACTGTACTATAGTATATATACTATATATATATATATATACACTGTGCATATATATATATATATATATATATATATATATATATATATATATTTAGTATAGTATATATACTATAGTATGACCGATGTGTGCTGCCGATTTTCTTGAGCAGATATTTGGTGCCGATACATTTTGCTCCCTCAATTTACATCATAAAAATGACATGATGTTAACAAATGTTACAGGTCTGAATTTAATAAAAGTAACATTTAATTAACTTCAAAAAATATTATTTAACAAATATTAAAAAATGAGGTAGAACAAAAAAAGTTCAGTGCTGAAAATAAATATTTAAGCATAAATGAAATAATTACTCTATTGAACACAGAAGCAACCAGCATAATAAAGTGCACACTGTACTTCTTTTTAAAAAGAAACTAAGTATGTACTGCCATGGTTTCAATTTTTCTACATAGAATAAAATGAGCATGTCTAGTCTCTAATATCACTGCGATGGCGAGAGAGACACACACCACACGCGTCCAAACCTCAGCCAGGTGTGCGCTGAATGAATCTCCCACAAAAAGCACGGAAAAATTTTGGCATTACTCAATGTTCGTATCAGCACCCGTATGCATAGTAGGGCTATCAAAATTGCTCAAATGGCGTTTGCATATTCCCTCTAAAAAACATATTCGAATCTCGTTGCACATTTTGTCACTGACGCGCATTACATCAATAACAGGACACATTTATACAAAGAGACATAACTACTAGTATTAGATAGTTTATTTGAGTTTAAACATATTTGACAACGTATTAAAAAGCAAGTAAATCAACTAATGGCCAAGACCGAAAGAGCTCACTCTGTCTCGCCCGGACCCACAGGCACTCTCTCTCTCTCTTCGCCCTCACGCTCTCTGCGCATCGGTTAAATGAACAACAACAAACAAATGTTGAGTGCTGATCAAGAGTTTTGTGCAAGCAATTTAAGGTTGCGAGTCGAGATTCTTGTCCCAAATATAGCAGGCTTCATTCAGTGATTGAAGTTTCAAGTGTAACCGACATTGGGCTCTATCCTGCACCCGGCGCAAATGACTTTATACACTGACGCATTTATCATTCCTATTTTGCACTCGCGCAAAGCGGGCTTTTTTCTCCACAGACGCACGTCGGTAAACTAACAAATGAACTTGCGCTTCCTGGGCGGGTTGGCGCAAAAGAGGAGGCGTGTGTCGGCGCAAACAATCCCTGGTGCTATTTTGCAGTTCCAGAAAACAATTGCGCCAATGACCAGAAAAAACCTGGTCTAAAGTCAGTGGCGCGTTGCGCGTATATTCAGATGCTATTTTAAGCGTGCATGCTTGGCCATAAAACAGAGTGTGAACAACGCGGATACACTGTAGATGATTCTCTCATCAACACAGATGCATTTTACTTTTTGCAAATGATACATTATTATACAGAAAAACTATATAAACATGAGGGAAATCATTGTTGTGTCCATGATGATGGGAAAAACAGGCATAAAGCTTACACATTTAACCCAAATTATTATATGCATGTTTAACCCGAAGCTAATTTGGGTGGGTTTGTCCCATCCCCAGTGTCCCTTCTCTCTTTCTTTTACGGCCCTGACGAGAACATTCGTTCTACTCGGCTGTGAACCGATGCTGAAGCGTGCCTGGTAAATGCGCCGTTAAAATAGAATTGCGCCACGGAACAAGCGCATCTCGTTCATCATGCTCTTAAAGGGAATGTGATATGACGCTCTTATTGGTTTATTTCCGTTACGCCCAAACCACACCTATGAATAATGAAGCTACACCAGACCAACCCCTTTTAGATTTGCGCCAGGCGCAAGAGGCATTTATCCTGCCGGGAAAATAGCAACAGCGCCGGGATCCGCCCACAAAGTTAATTGCGCTTTGCGCTTTGACACTTGCATTTCAGATCGTTAAAATAGGGCCCATAGAGCGCTCCGAGCGAACTGTGCAGCTGTGGTAACGTTATTAGTCTGCTACGGTGGGCATGTTTTTCCACAGTTAATTGATAGCCCTAATGCATACTGAACGGATAGCCTACACCTTAGCTATTTGCAGCTCCCTAATACAATGGCAAGCAATTAAGTTTTATAGACGAGGCATTCGCGTTTTCCATTTGGTCCCACAAACTTGCTTAGCTATATAGTTGCAAGCACATAACAGTTATAGAGCAACGCGTTTCCATTTTCAAAGTGTTTGGCAATATTTCAGCAGTCAAACATTTAAAAGATGCTTTGAAAGTTTAAGTTACCATTCTCTGGAAGAGCAGGTTGCACTCTGAAGGCCAATTTATACTTCTGCGTTGAAGGGTACGCCGTAGTATATGACGTTGGCTACACACGTAGGCAACGCCGTTGTGAGCATTTATACTTCTGCGTTCAGGTCTTGGTTGCTCTGCAGTACTGCTCCGAAACGCTAGTTGGCGACGGAGGGTTTTAATGTTCCACTGTGTTTAGATTCCTCGCGGCTAGGTTACTACAAGCAATAGCGACTAAAAGAGAAGGGATCATGTTGGAGATGGAGCTTATTGAGGTGGAAAAACAGTTCATTTTAGTGATATTACTAAAACTGAAGTAATGAAGCGGCAGCCGCGCATCGGCCGATTCTGATACACGTATAAACCGCAAATATCGGCCCAATATATCGGCCGCCCGATATATTGGACTCGATCACATAATATATATATATAGGGCTTTGGGCTGTGCAAAAATTAATTGCGATTAATCGCATCCAAAATAAAAGTCTGTGTTTACATAATATATGCGTGTATGCTGTATATAATTATTTTACACACATGCATGTATATATTTAAGAAAATGTGTTATTCATATATAAAATATTTATATTTATATAATAGATTATGTATTTATATAATATATTATATATATATATATATATATATATATACACACAGAATTTAAGCACAAATAATTCGTAAATATATACATGCATGCATAGGTATTTATATATGAAGAGTTCAGATGCAAAAGCCTCTAAGTGCCATTTGAAATTTTCTTCTAAAATGATCATTTTTATCAAGCTTGTATATTTAAGTTCAGTAATTTCACTTAAATGGCAATGAAGATTACCTTTTAATTGTCATTTAAGTGAAATTACTGAACTTAAATATACAAGCTTGATAAAAATGGTCATTTTAGAAGAAAATTTCAAATGGCATTTAGAGGCTTTTGCATCTGAACTCTTTCATGTATAAAATAATTATATACAGCACACACAAATATATTATGTAAGCACAGACTTTTATTTTGATGGATTAATCGCAATACTTTGCACAGCCCCAAATATACATATATATATGCATATATATGCACACATCATATATATATATATATATATATACACATATATATATATATATATATATGTATATATATATATATATATATATATATACTTACTTTCTAATTACTTACTTATATAAATAAATGACCTTAAGTCTGTTTATTCATGTGAACTTTTTTATATGCAGATGATTCTGCACTATTGGTTTGGCATAAAGATAAGTACATAGTTGAAAGAACTCTCAGTGGCAAGCACAAAAGGTGCTTACCAAGGTAAATCAAAGAGTATGTTTCTTGTCCAGAATCTCAGAGTTTTTGTACAAAAAAAAGCAATGTTAACTCTGGCAAAGTGCTGTAATTCAGCCTTATTTTGATTATGCGTGCTGCTCTTGGTACAATGGTGTTTTTAAAGCACCTGAAACATAGGCTTC
This sequence comes from Hybognathus amarus, assembly GCA_030378365.1. Lineage (NCBI taxonomy): Eukaryota > Metazoa > Chordata > Actinopteri > Cypriniformes > Leuciscidae > Hybognathus > Hybognathus amarus. The sequence continues at coordinate 552,137 of JAQIUQ010000222.1, forward strand.
AGACTGCTCAAAATAGGGTTATAAGGCTTATTGTGAACCTCCCCATGAGATCTCATCTTGATATTTCTTATTTTGAGACTATAGGAGTGGTTAAAAGTCAGAAGATCTAGTCTCTCAGATTCACCTACTATATGCAAGGTAATATGCATGGGGCTGTCCCCAAATATTTGATTCATTATTTTAATAGAGTGAGAGATGTGCTACTCCACCAGGGGCAGCTCTACTGATATTGTATTTCCTAGAGTTAAGAGTAATTTAGGTAAAGAGTTCCTTTTTGCATGTAGAACAGGTTGCCAGGAAATCAAAAGATGACTAAGTTTAGTAGGTTTTAAGCTGGCACTGAAAAAAATAAATGGCTCAGATGTAAACTTAGTATAATAATATTTTACGTTTTGTCTTGATGGTTCTTTTAATATATATATATATATATATATATATATATATATATATATATATATATATATATATATAATACACACACACACACACACACACACACACACACATGGATGTGATGTGATGTGATGATTATTATATGAACGTGGATGTGATGATTGATGCTTGATTTGTTGCCATATGTTCTGCATTTTTTTTTTTTCAGTATTTGATCAGTCAAAATTTTAGGGTTGGTTGGTAATGTTTTTTTTATGTATTAAGTTTGTCAGACTTATTGTCGTTTTGTTGTATTTCAAACAAAGGGTCATATAAAATCAATCAATCAATCAACATACTGACGTGCCACGAGAAGGTCCACCTCATGCATATTTGATGAATATGGATTTAATAACAGACAACAGGCACAGTGTGTTTATAATAAAACACAGTCAACAACTCATTTTCTATGCAATATAGTCATCAATCACGTGGGCGCAAAATCAGGTATAGAGCTGTCATCCCTGTTCCACATGGCCGTCGGAGAGGCATGGCTGGCTGAGCTGTCTGTGTTCACAGAGGCGTACTACCTCAGACGGCATGAACTGTAACTAGGGAACAGGCAGCGCACAGCAAAACATTATTTTAGAGAGATTAATGATTGCTGGCGGCACCATGAAAATCCCACCGAGCAAAATGTGCCAAAAGTCAATATTTGTCCGAAAGCGAGTCCCCATCTTCCACTCTCCCCACCTCTTTCTGATAGTTCTGCTATCTGTATTGGTTCAAAACAAAGGCTACATCTAAAGGATTCTAGCTGTTAAAGGCAAAGAATTATCTAATCAGCAGTGTCGGGAATAAATCATTAAAAAAATAGTAATAACCATGGGCGTAGGAGCCAAATCTAAGTTTTGTCCCCCCACTATTTCCGAATGTAGGATTTTGTTTTGCATTGCCTGCCTATCTCTGCCAATTTTGGAGTCTCCCAATTAATTCATTCTGCAACTTTTAAATACATAATTCACTTTTAAAAAACGACCGGTATTCTTCAGCTGCTTATGTCGTCAGTCGACCATCGCGGCATCGCGCACCGCTCGCGCATGCGCATCTAGGTGACACGGATAAACGTACGCATATGTTCCTGGGAGATCTGTAGTTGCATGGGATGTGGAAGCGCGCAAAAGTTCCAGAAATGTACAAAGTGCCCTGGCCTTGAATGAAAAGGTAAGGAAAATAAGACTAAACCAAAATTAAATAACCAAGACTTGGTTGGTATTTTCTCGGGAGATGTTTTGAGCATTTTACTTCAGACACCGGATTATCGGCAAACTGCCAAGAGAACTGCTAGCTGACTACTCAAAATAAACTAGCAATCTATTCAGTCAGCATATTTGTGTTGTGTGATCTGTGTGAAAAACTTAAAATATAATTGCTAGACCTACTTTTAGTTACCAAGCAACCTTTCCACAAGGGATAGATTGTTTTTATTTTATAGTATTTTATAGTTAATGGAAATCAAATCAACCATTTATTTGAGTTAATCAGTTCATGACTGATCAACAACAGTAATATAAATGCTAAATACATGTTGATTCTACAACAGTGCAAAGTATATGCTCTTAACCTTGCAGTTCTCTTACGAGAGGTTCTCTCGTATTGCGTAAGCTAGCTTACGCTACGGGAAAGATTCATCTTTTCTGAGAAGTTGAAGCCAAAAAATTATCCTATAATTTTGTATCCATTGTAAACGCAGTTCACTGCAGCAGACCATGAGCGGGCTAGCTAGCAGCTCATTGGTTCGCTCAGGGAGAACTGCTACAGCCTATGAGGGAACTCGGTTGAACTCGTGGCCAATGAGAAGCAGACACGCTCTCATTGCGTCAGAGCCCGCCAAACGGCGTGGCCCGAGTCTATAAATAAGCGAGTTTCCCGCTGTTTTCCGATTTTTCATCTCTTCAGCGAGGCTATACGCACCTGCTGATATCCGAGAGGAAGCCGCGTCGCCGTCGAGAAGGCATCTCTTAGCGAGCGTGTGGACAGAGTCTGAGGAAGCCGGCCGTCTTCGCCACCTTCAGCCATCCTGCGAGCTAACGCCATCCGGCGACGTATCCTTACATTTGTATTTTGCTTGTGTATTTTCACAAAAGAGCAGCGAGCGTCTTTTTAAAGATGCCTCGCGCACCTCATGCCGCTCCCCTCTCAGCGCCGGAGTCCCGCGCTGTATGTGGGACGAGCCGCTTACAGCTGTGCTGACCGCGGCTAGCTTTCTTTACTTTACAAGAGAGCTAGCTTGCCCCCGCGCATAGCTTCACCGAATATGGGTTTATGGTGTGTTTGTCCCGCCGAGGCTGGTTCTGTTCGCCACCATCACGCCCTCTTATCTGCTCGCGCTCCTCTGCTTGTGTCTTACTGCTGTGGTTCAGTGGTAAAACACAAAGCTTTTCGCGCCAGAGAGCCCCGTGTTCGAATCCGGCTCTTGCAGATAATTTTTATGCACGACATGAGAAACGAGTGTGTTTTTAACCCGCCGAGGCCGGTCAGCATCCTCTAACGTTTCTCTTTCCTCGTTCGAGCGGCCGTAAACGCCCCCGTGCATATAGCTTCACCGTGAATGGGTTTATGGTGTGTTACTGTTATAGTCCCGCCGAGGCTGGACCTGTTCGCCACTAACACGCACCCTTATCTGCTCGCGCTTTTCAGCTTTTTGTGTCTTACTGCTGTGGCTCAGTGGTAAAATACAAAGCTCTTCGCGCCAGAGAGACCCGTGTCCGGCTCTTGCAGATAATTGTATGCAGCTCTGAGCTCGCGACCAGCTTTCTTACGTTACAGAAAGCGGCCGCGCTCTCCCGCGCACATGCGTCAGCGGCGACATGAGAAACGAGTGTGTTTTTAGCCCGCCGAGGCCGGTTAGCACCCACCTCTGTAACGTTTCTCTTCCTCGTTCTAGCGACCAAAATTGTCTATTTTGCAGCAACGAGCCTGTTATTACATGAACGCCTGCGATGAACGGCGACAGAATCGATTGACGCCAATGCTGTTCAAGTATATTAGGTGCCCACACCCCGTGTCTAACAGAGCCCACTCTCTTAGCTGGCTATGCCGCTTGAGTGTTATCTGTAACAGATGTGCCCACGTCCGTGCTCACATCTTTTTTCTGCCCGCTCTATTACACGGTCAGGGTCGCGTGCATCCCAGCCTCTTCAGTCTCATGCCCGCTTGCAGCGCTCAACGGCCCATAAACTCCTCTTTGAGTGTAGGTCCCGTTGCCTAAACATTCTAGCGTGCCCACACACTGTGTCCAGCCCGCTATGTGCAACAATCAGGCCGATATAGCCAGTCACCCGCTAGTGTCGCGCTTCTAAGCGTGGGAAGCTATTCCGGGAATCTCCCCATGGGTGCTAAGCACAATAAAATACGGCTTTCTGTTACAGTTCCGTCGCCGCCCTCCACGCTTTCGGGCGCGGCTCGAAAACTACAGTGATTTTAGAAGCAACAAACAGTCCTCCCGTTCGGCCTATCTTTAGCACCCCGTACGTTCACGAAGTGCATGGATACAGCGCTCGCCCCCTGCGGAGCCAGGGGCTGCGAATTTTGAACCATTTGGACGACTGGCTGATTTTGGCACAATCACAGACGGAGCTACTGTCTCTTCGTACAGTCCTCCTCGACCATCTGAACACCTTGGCTCTCTCGGTCAACTGGACAAAGAGCTCGCTTCAGCCCTATCAGACGATTTCCTTCCTGGGAATAGATCTAGAGTCAGTGGCTATGACGGCTCGCTTATCTACACAGCGCGCGCGCCGTGTTCAGCGTCTCGCCGCATCCTGTCAGATGGACACCCTCACGCCTCTGAAAACTTTTCAGAAGGCGCTGGGTTACATGGCCTCAGCCTCCGCAGTGCTTCAGCTGGGTCTACTGCGCATGCGCCCCCTTCAGCTTTGGTTGAAGAGCCGTGTGTCTCACCGTGCGTGGACCACGGGCCGCCAGCTGATCAAAGTTACGCAGACCTGTATCTCGGCTCTGCAACCATGGACAGTGGCAGAATGGTTTCAGCGGGGCGTTACCATGGGAACTGTCTCTTGCCGATAAGTCATTTCGACAGACGCATCCAACTCAGGTTGGGGTGCGGTCTGCGAGGGCTCACCGGCCACTGGTCAATTCAAGAGAACTCCCTACACATAAACTGTCTGGAGATGATCGCGGTCGAGAACGCGCTCGCGTTGTTCCTCCCGCGCATTCGGGTCACCACGCATTAGATCGCGCTGAGACAATGCAGCCATAGTCTCCTATTTCAACCGTCAGGGGCGGTGCTCAGATCCAGGAACCCCTTCCTGCTGACGAAACGCATTTTAGTTTGGTCCCAGAGCCACCTGCTCTCGCTTAAGAGCGACGCACGTGCCGGGCCATCTGAACGACGGCCCAGACAGACTGTCCAGGAACCTCATCCTTCTGGGAGAATGGTCTCTGCACGTTCAAACAGTCCAGAAACTGTGGCGAATATTCGGCAGAGCAGAGGTGGATCTCTCGCGTCAGAGGAGAACGCTCACTGCCCAATACTTTTCTCAAGAGCGAGGACGCGCTAGCCCAGGAGTGGCCCAGCCGCCCGCTTTAGGCATTCCCTCCGGTCTCCCTGTTACCACTGGTTTTACAGAGGATCAGGGAAACACGCCACTCGGTGCTCCTCATAGCCCCGCGTTGGGAGAGTCAGACTTGGTTCCCGGAGCTCGCTCAGCTGTCGCAGACAGCCCCGTGGCCCATTCCAGTCAGAGCAGATCTCCTCTCTCAAGCTCGGCGGCACGATCTGGCATCCCCACCCTCAGCGCTGGGCGATTCATGCACGGGTGATCAACAACTATCCGTTGCTTTGCCAGAGGGAGATGTTAAACACCGATCATGAACGCCAGAGCGGCTTCTAAGCTCTATGTGTCAAAATGGTCTGTGTTCTCAAAAGGGTGCACCGACAAAAACCTAGACCTGGCGGATTGCGACGGATAGTTGTTGATCACCCGTAGTGAATCGCCCACGCTGATAGTGGGGAATCCAGTGATGCAGCGGAGCTTGGGGGGGATCTGCTCTGACTGGGAGATGGGCCGCCGGGGCTGTCTGCGGACAGCTGGCAAGAGTTCCAGGACCAGTCTGACTCTCCAGCGGCAAGGGCCTATGGAGCACCAATGGCGTGTTTACCCCCTGATCCTGTGAGACATGTCCTGACGCAACTGGCCCACTCCTGGCTCGCAATCCTCAACTTCTGAGTGAGTGAATTACTACTCTGGCCGCAAAGTGCACTGCTCTCCCGTCTCGTCCCAGCAGTTTGAACTCTGGGCAATGGCCACTCATTCTCGGCAGGGCATGGCTCTGAGACACTGTGTGTCAGCCACCTCAATTCAGTAGCCCCCAACACATGGTCCAACTCTTGGCCGAGCAAGTGGCTGAGTTCCTTAAGATGCGTTTTCAATCAGCCCAGAGGGTTCCTGGGTGCTGAGCACCCAACCCCTGAATTGAGAATGGGCTATGACTACATTGTCTGATAGTAGCCAAATGGCAAAGCAAGCAACGAGGCAAGGTTCCCAAACGCAATCATCTCAGGTTAAGTTTATATGTGAGTTCTCTGGGTGACATGCCAAGTGAGTCTCGACAAGCCGACACACAAACTCTGGGTTGATCCATATCTAAAAATGCTTTCTCAAACAGCAGACCCATGGTAACGTTCCCCGTGAACTAGTCTGCCCAGCTGTCCATGGTTTACAGAGCCAAAGGTCTTAGGTCTGCGTATTTGATGAGCTGAGCGCAGTGTCCACAAGCACAAGTTGGACAAAGCTGAGAAGATGTGACAGTGGGCTCAGCTGACACTGCAAAGGCTGGCATGTAACAGGCAACCTTCTGAAACTCGGGCGTGTGTCCCAAGTGTAACAGGTTCTGGGCGAGAGCACTGACACAACACACAACAACTGTGTGGTGAGCAAAGCCGAATCATGCTCACTGACTTCTCAGATCTCTCCAAAGGAGAGTGATCTGCTGATAGGCTGAAGACGACTCTTTGTTGGGTTAACAGAAAGGCTAGGTGTAAATGGTGAAGGACTGTCCCAAGGGGTCGTGGCTCCAAACCTGTGATTGCTGCAAATCAGCCCAGTCAAACTCCCAAATGGTTCAGAGAGTTGCGCCATGGCTTCCCGAGCAGCGGCGTGTGTGCATGCACTACGTGAGAGTGGATCTAAATAGGCCGACGGAGGCTGTTTGCTCTTCTAAGAGTCACTGTAGTTTTGAAGCGCCCGATGGAGGACGAACAGACTAACGGGAGGACCGATATTTAGTCTGCTTAGCACCCGTGAGGTCCCAAAATGTTTCCCGTTGAAGGCGCGAACACTGGCGATACACTGGCTCTGTCAACCTGGTGCACATGCGACTGGACACAGCTGTGTGACACAATTAATGTTTAGGCAACAAACCTACACTCAAAGTTTGAGCCGTGAGCACAGTCGCGTGAGACTGAAGAGCTGGGATGGGCGTTCTGGTGGCAGGGCAGCAGAATGTGCAGACACGATATGGCATATTTCTCAGATAACTCAGCAATAGTCCTTTAAAGCAGCTCTGTTAAATATGGCTAGAGATATCTTTGGATGATTATGACCCGTATCACCGTAACAGGCTCGTTGTCAAATAAACAATTTTTGGTCGCTGAGGCCGAAGAAGGAAGCAGTGGGCTAAGCCCGGCCTCGCGGCTTGAGAAACACCTCGTTTCTCATGTCGCCCGCTGGCAACATGTGCGGGAGCGCGCGCTTCTGTGGGCGTAGAAGCTGAGTTCGCGCTAGGACTTTGCATACAATTATCTGCAGAGCCGACACCGCGTCTCTGGCAACGGAGCTTTGTATTTTTACCACTGGACCACAGCGTAAAGCGCGAAAGCGAAGGCAAGCAGATATAAGGTCCGATATTTAGTGGCAAAAGTGCAGGTTCTGGCAAGGACTGGCGTGACAGCCATGATTCGCAAATAAAACTATGCGGAAGAGGTTGCAAGCTGAAGGAGAAAAGGAGGAAGCATACAGATGCTGACGAAGCCTCCAAGAAGTTAAACACGCTTGATTTCTCATGTTGATAGTAAAATTGTGTAAACAGGTCTATCGCCGAAAAGCTGTGTGAACTCCGCGGCGTAAACGCGGTTTTAAAGGCAACGGAGCATGCGGGATGATGATAGTGGCGAACAGCGGGCAAAACCTGGTGATTACCATCAGTGAACTATGGCAAAGACAAGTCCTCTCTTGTGAAGTAAAGAAGCTAGCCAAGGTCAGCACAGCTGTAGCCAAGCTCATTGCACATACACCGCAAGGACTCCCAGCTGAGGGAGGCAACATAGCCAAAGCATATCTTAAAGGGCTCATACTGTTTGTGAAATACACAGCAAAAATACGAATGAGGGTGCCGTGACCAATGGGTAGCTAACAGGTAGCTGAAGTGGCGAGGCAAGCCAACTTCCTGGGTGTGTCCTGCCATTAGACTAATGCTTCTCAAGGGGCTTCCTGGTATGTTCAGCAGTCACTATGTTGACTGGGGAGGTGAAGTGAGAACACAAAACTGACTTTATTATAGTTTGAGGCAGCCATTGAGCTAATGAGAGCTTGTATTGTTTCTAGTGGCCAAACTGAACCGTTCCCTCATAGGTATAGCGGCTCCCTGGCCGAAGTTCAAATGGCTGCTAGCTGCTGCAGGCTCATGAGTCCTGCAGTGAACTGCAATTTTAGGAGATGATTGGAGATTATAGGTTGTTTCAGCTTTCAGGCTCTCAGGGGTGGATCTTGCCCAATCACCATAGCTCCAGCTTGGCAACGCAGGGGGTCTCGCGTGTTCAGGCCAAGCACCTCTTTGCACTGTTATAGAGTCGACATGTGTTGTTAAGTTATTATTTACTGTTGTTGATCGCTCAGTGAGAGCTGGATTAGCTTCGAATAGATGGTTGAGTTGATTTCCATTAACTCAACTGTATAAGACGGGACAATATAACTGAAACTACTTAGTAACTAAAAGTAGGTCTAGCAATTATATTTTTAAGTTTTTCACAGATCACGCAAACAATATGTTAACGAAATAAGTCTGCTAGTTATTATTTTGAGTAGTAAGCTAGCAGTTCTCTTGAGCAGTTTGAAATAATCCAACTATGAAGTAAAATCTCAAAACTCCCGACCAACCAGAGTCTTGGTTATTTAATTTGGTTTAGTATTATTTCCTTACCTTTAAGAGCGGGCACTTAGTTTCTGAAAACTTTTGCGCGCTCCACCCATCCCCGGTGACTACAGATCTCCCAGAACATATTGAATTGGATTTATTGCTAAGTTCAAATTGCAACATGCAAGCGCGATGCCGCCAAACGTGAACTGGTGGAGCAGTAGCAGCTGAATACAAAGTTGATTTTTTTAAAAAAAAAAAAGTGAATGCTGCTTGAAAGAGTTGCAATAATAATAAAGCTCAACAATTGCAGGAAGAATAAGCAGGGCGATGGAGGCCTAAATCCTACGTTCGATAAGTGAGGGACAAAAACTGGTTGGGCTCCACCAACCCAGTGAGTTTATTCTGTTTTTTTAATCATTATTCCCAACATAATTGGAATAATTCTTTGCCTTAACAGCTAGAATACCTTTAGATGTAGTTTTTGAACCAATACAGATAGCAGAACTATCAGAAGAAGGGTGGGGAGGAGATGAAGAATGGGCTCACTCAGACAGATGGGCTTTGGCACAAGTGAGTTTATGGTGGGCCACATCAATTAATCTCTCTAAGATAATGTTTTATGCACTCCTGTTATAGTTAGGTTCATGCCGTCTGATTGGTGCAACCTGTGTGACTAACAAGCACTAAGCATGTTGGACCATGGACAGGATGACAGCTTCTATACCTGATTTTGCGTACGTGATTGGTGGCTGTACCATGAGAAAATGGTGTGATATGTTTCTATATTGCCTGTTGTATTGTAAAATAATATCATCGATATGCATGGTGGGAGCCTTGCTAATAGGCGCAATCAGTATGTAAGTCAGTTGAGTTGATTTTATATGACCCCCTTTGTTTGAATACGTTAAAAGAACAATAGTCGACAAAACTTTTAATCTGAGAAAAAAACGTCCCAAGGTTCAAATTTCTAAAATTTTGACTTGATCAGATACTGAAAAAAGAAATTACAGAATGCGCAACGAATGAGCGTGATCATCCTTAAGCATCCGCCATTCATATAATCAAATAGTCACATAGCATGGGCACATCCCACATGTGTATGTGTGTGTGTGTGTGATATATATATGTATATATATATATATATACTGTGTGTGTGTGTGTGTGTGTGTGTGTGTGTGTGTGTCAGATGAGAAGTTCATCAGAGTAAAAATCATGGGAACTATACTAAGTTGGGCGTGTGAGCCCCATTTACTTTTTTCAAGTCCGCTTGAGTACTGAGTTTTGTAGTCCTCTTTTCAATTTTCTGACAAAGATTTCTGTTCTACGTGCAAAAGACTCTTTACCTAAAATTACTTAAACTCTGAGAAATATGCGTGAGCTGCCCCTGTGGTGGGCGCTTTTCATCTCTCGCTCTATTAAATAGATGGGAAATTGAAATCGTTTGAGGACGGCCCGTGTTAATATTACCTTGCATATAGTGGTGAATCTCAAAAACTGGGTGTACTTTTCACTCCCTATCGTCTCAAAGAATAAGAATATCGAGGAGTGAGATCTCATGGGTAATAGTTCTTATCCTATTATTTTAGCATCTAAAATGTTTAAGATCCTTTGAAAACACCATTGTACCGAGAGCGAGCACAAACGGTGATTGAAAATAGGGCCTGGGACGTACAAGCGGGCTTGCCAGAGTTAACATCTTTTTGTTACAAAACTCTGAGATTCAACAGGAGACATCTTGCTTTTGATTTTACTTGGTAGCGCCTTTGTGCTTGCCACTGGTTCTTTGGACTATGTACTTATCTATGCCAAACCAATGGTGCAGAATACATCTGCATATGAAAAGTTCACATGATAAACAGACTTTTTAAGGTGATTTTATTTATATAAGTAAGTAATTAAGTAAAGTAAGTATATGTGTGTGTGTGTGTGTGTGTGTGTGTGTGTGTGTGTGTGTGTGTGTATGTGTATATATATATATATATATATATGTGTGTGTGTGTGTGTGTGTGTGTGTGTGTGTTGGGGCTGTGCAAAGTTATTGGAATTAATCCAAATAAAAGTATATACTTACCTGATATTTGTGTTTGTGTGCTATATAATTATTTTATACAGGAACATTTCAGATGCAAAAGCCTCTAAATGCATTTGAAATTTCTTCTAAAATGACCATTTTTATCAAGCTTTATATTTAAGTTTAGGTTAGTTTAGCTTAAATGACAATTAGAAGGCATAAATCTTTCATTTGCCATTTTAAGTAAAAATTTTCAAACTTAAAGATATACACTTAGTAAGATGAGTCATTTGAGGAATTTTAGAATGTTAATTTGACTTTGCATATTGACTCTTCATATATAAATACCTATGCATGCCATGTATATATTTAGAAATTTTTGTGCTTGATTACTGTGTGTATATATATATATATATAAATACATAATATATTATATAAATATAAATATTTTTATATATGAATAACACATTTTTCTTAATATATACATACATGTGTGTAAAAAAAATAGTCCCCTATACAGCATACACCAACATATATTATGTAAACACAGACTTTGTATTTGAAATTAATCGCAATTAATTTTTAGCAAGCCCAAAGCCCCTGTATATATCTGTGTGTGTGTAGTGGTCGAACCAATATGTCGAGGCGGCTAATATGAATATTTGCAATTTTGTGATGAGTGAGGCCAAATGCACAAGCTGGCTCACTACTTCAGGTTTCGTGCAGTGACTGATAAATATTTTTAGCCTGATGAGCTCCATCGACATCCCTTCTTTTAAGTTGACTATTGCCTTTGTACATAACCTAGCCGCCAAAGGATGTAAACACATGGTAAAACCTCGTCAACTTGCAACTGATTTCAAGCAGGTATACAGCATCATCTGACAAAGTCCCTGATGTCTCACCAGCAGCATTGCTGCAATCATAGGCCATATGTCAGAGTACCCTCAACACAGAAGTAATTGGCCTTTCAGGAGTAGACCTGTCTCTTCAGGAGATGAGTAACTTAAACTTTTCAACACTTTTAGATGTTTGGCTGCTGAAGATATACCAAGAACACTTTGAAAAAATGAAACACATTCTATAGCTGTTATGCTTGGTTTATATAGCTGAGTTTGTGGGACCAATGAAGCGCAAAATCTGATCTATGAGAAAACATTGCTTTGCCCATTATTAGGAGCTGCAAATAGCTAAGTACAGGTTATCCGTTGGTATGCATAAGCTATCAGTAATATTCTAAATTCAAATATATAAAAATTAAATATTTGAATGTGAACACAACCACCAATAACAGAGCATCAGCGTACCACAGCTACACATTCGGCTAGAAACGCTATGACCCTCTTCACGATCTGAATGCAAGTGTAGAAGCACACGCAAACATTGTGGGTGCGGCCGCTGTTATTATTTTTCCAGCCATCTCTTGCAACCCTGGCGCAAATAAAAGTTGGGTCTAGAGTAGCTTTGCATTATTCATAGGTATAAACTGGCGTGCCACGAAATAAACCCGGTGAGGCGTCATATGAGTTACTTAACATGATAAAATGCGCTTTGTTGATAGCGTAGATTCTTATTTCACAAAGCAGCTTACCAGGGCACCTTCACATCAGTTCACAGTTTGGGTGATGTTGGTAGGGCCGTAAAGGGAAAGGAAGTAGGAATGGGACAGACCCACCCAGAATTAGCTTAAAGTTAAACATGCATTAATAATTTGGTTAAATGTAAGCTTGTACTACGCATAAATGAGCACAACAATGACCTAATGTTCTATATTTTTCCGTATAATAATGTATCATTTGCAAAAAAAGTAAAATACATCTGTGTTGATGGGGATCATATTACATTATCCGCGTTGCAGCCTCTGTATTATGGCCCAAGCATGCACGCTTAAAAATAGCATCTGAATATTAGGCGCAACGCGCCACTGACTTTGAGCCCAGGTTTCTGGTCATCGCAATATTTCTGGATAAAACACCAGCGTCGACACACGCACCTTTTGCCGCCGTACCGCCCAGGCCGCAGAGTTCACTTGTTTAGTTTCACCGCGTGCGCTGTGAAGAAAAAAAAGCCAGCTACGCGGTAAAAATAGGGAATTGATAAAAATGCGTCGTGTAAAGTGGTTGGGCCGGGTGGGTGAAGCCCGGATGCGGTTACACTTGAAACTCAATCACTGAATGAAGCCTGCTCCCCTGTTGGGACAAGAATCTCGACTCGACGACCTTGAGAATTGCTTGCACCGCGTGAGCAGCTTGTTGTTGTTGTTCATTTAACCCGATGCGCAGAGGTGAGGCGGAAAAGATCCCTGTGATTCCGCGAGCAAGTGAGCTCTTCGAGTACTGGTAACTGACTTACTTGCTTTAACGTTGTGATATGTTTAAACTCAATAAACTCTGTAATATATTATAGTTATGTCTCTTTGTATAAATGTGTCCTGCTATTGATGTAATGCAACGTGGTGACAAAAAGTGTGAGCCGAAGTTCGAATATGTTTTTTAGAGGGAATATGAGAGCGCCATTTGAGTTTTGACAGCTTCATGCCCCAGTACGGTAGTACAAACATTGAGAGTGAGTGCAACATTTTCCGTATGAGATTTATTAGGGTTTGAGGTTTGAGATATAGTGTGTCTCTCGCCATGGCGCATGACTGACATGCTCATTTATTCTATGTAGAAAAATTGAACCATAGCAGTACATACTTAGACTTCTTTTTAAAAAGAAGTTCAGTTATGCTGGTTTGTTTGTGTGTTCAATGGTGATTATTTTCATTTATGTTAATATTTATTTTTCAGCACTGAACTGTTCTCCTCATTTTTAATATTGTTAAAATAATATTTTTGAAGTTAATTAATGTTACTTTGATTCAGAGCCTGAGCATTTGAGCATCATGTGGTTTTATGATGTGGAAAGTTGAGGGGAGACAATGTTGGAGCAATATAAACTCAGGGGATACGCAGCACACATTGATTGGTACTATAGTATATACTGTCTGTAAGTGTGTGTGTATATATATATATATATATATATGCACAGTATATATCTGTGTGCTGTGGTGTATATTATTATCTACAGCCCTGTATCCCTTTATATATATGTATATACACGTGAGTGCAGGAAAAGTGGACCAGACAGCTTCCTTGAGGAAACCACATTACTGTATATTTGTGGTTGACATTGTTCTTCAATATCCACCCACCCTGCTTTCCCAATCCTTGCATTAAACTTCACTATATAACTCTAAGTCATTGAACCAAATGGCTTTTTAATTTGCGTACCAATATGATAGTAGGGCGTGTCAAAGGCCTCTGAGTGACATGAGTCTATCTACCTCCTAATAATTAGTTAAATACAACCAACAGGTGTCAAGTGAAATGTGATTTTCAAAGGACTGGAACTCATAGAGTGGATTGTGTGGTGTAAATACTTGTGGATATTGTTTATGTTATATTGGATCTTGTTAATGCTTCTAAGTATTTGAGCTTTGAGGACATGCTGTATTTGAGGCCAGCACATATTTCTCTACTTAAAGGCCAGTAAACAGAATGCAGGAGACAAATGCTTGAGTCGCTAATTTGCATGGCAGAGTCACATATTTGTCGATATTATATGCTGCTGCATAAATCACACACAAACATCCGTCACTTGCACACAGATGAAATGAAATGTCTTGGCAAGCAACATTTGCATGAATGCTTTCAGGTAAAGGGTTCTTAGATAATGCACTGGGATTGTTACCAGAAAATTACTACAAATTGAATTGAATGGACAATGAAATGAATATTTAGTAACACAACAAGAATACAGCACATATTTAGAACCAGCAATAATACAGTAGGTTTGTAGCTAGAATGCATACATTCTTGTATTTGCTTTACATAAGATCATGTTTCCAAAGCCTGAACTCAAAGTGTTTGTAAGTATGTTGAAACAATTACTTGTAGAACATTCTTTATCTATTATCAGCTTTTTCTTTAATAACAATTGATTTATCTTGTCAGCTCTCCAGTAGTGTGTTGGAACCTCAAAAGTAAGCTGCAGCTTATATTTGTAGCCTTGTAAAATAATGCATCTGTGAATACAAGTGTTAATTCATATGTTTTGGAAAAAACATGTTTTGCATGTTTGTAGTTGAACCTCGTAAAGTGCCAGTAGAGCCGAGACTAAAGGTCGAATTTAAAGCAAACCATAAAGTTGATGTTGAAGTGAAGCCAAAGATGAAGGTGCCAAGAACCATGAGGGTAAAGATCCGAGTCCACCCCCAAGGCTCATTAAATCCGAGTCAAACAGAAAAAGTTAATAGAAGTCATCCGTAAAAACAGAAAAATAAAGGTCGAATGAAACCGAACCATAAAGGTACGAATTAAAGTTAAAAACTACGAAGAAGCCCATAAAGGTTGAAATCCAAAGTAAAGTTAAAATTCAAAAGAGGTTAGGTGCCGATTGAAGGAAGAACCATAAGAGGTTGGAGACAAAAGAATTGAACAAAACCGAAAATGATCTGCCGAGTGAAGAACCGAAGAAGGAGGTCCGAACAGTAAAGTTGGAGGAAATTGAAACCGAAATAAGGAATCGAGTCTGAGCAAAGTTGCGAAACCCAGTACGAGATCCGAATACACATTGGGTGCCGATTGAAGAACCGAAACTAGAAGAGTTCAGTCCGAAATTGAACTAAATTAGAAAGTAAGTACCGAAATTGAACTAAAACCATGAAGATCGGTGATAAAGTCGTAAAGATTAAAAATACGGAGTAAAAATTAAAGTAGAAGAGGTAAAATTGCGAAGTGAAGAACCGAGAACCAAAGAAGAATTGAAGATGAACCAAGAACCAAAGAGGTAAGAATTGGAGTGAAGAAACAAAACCAAAGAAGTACAGTCCGAGTGAAAACGGTTAATAAAGGTAGAAATCGAATGAAGTTAAAACCAGTGAGGTGAATTACGAGGTGAAACTAAAGATTAAAAGGATTGAGGGAGTGAAGTAAAACTAAAGAGTAAAGGTGATTGCCAATGTGAACTGAGTTACCATGAAGGTCGAGTTAAGAGTAAAGGTCAAAAATTAAAAGTAAAAGAAGTTAAAAAATTAAAGAGTAAAGAGTCCAAAGTAAAAACAGAAAAATTTCAAAGAATTAAAAATCCGACTAAAACAAAAAACCAAAAATTCGACCAAAGTTGAAGAACAAAAACCAAGAGATTAGATCCAAAGTGAAACAAAAACAAAGAGTTGAGATCCAAAATTGAAGAAACCAAAACCAAGAAGAGTTGAGTCCGGGTGAAGACGCATAAAGGTAAAATCCCAGATGAGGTTCAAAGGTGCATGAGGCCCCCTCAAATCCCAAAGTCAAAGTTCAAAGTTCAAAGTGAGTTCAAAGTCAACCAAAAAATTGTTCCAAAGTAAAGACCAAAGATGGCCTCAAAGTTGAGTGGAGACCGAGCTCATGATCGAGTTGAAAGTACAAAGTTCAAAGAGTTCAGAGAAGTTGGACAAAAGTGAAGACCAAATTCTCAAGTAAAAATCCAAATTCAAAGCAACGGACCATTCAAAACCAAAGAAGACAAAGAAGTCAAAGAAATCCGACTGAAGCGAATTCAAGTCCGAAGTGAGTGAAGAATGTGATATGTTCAAAGTACATAGTGTAGTGTGCTGATTGTGATATGCATATGCATAGCCTGATATTTTCAAAAGTTCTTTGGGTGCTTGTTCACTGCTCTGACCAAAGTTGGGAACTCCCTGGCTAACAGCGGCCCAGCTGTCTTCCAAATTGATAGGGTTCGACAGGTATATACTGGCCTCGGCCTTGGACAAGTGAGTGAGTGATTGGCTCCCAAAGGGATCATGATCCCTCACTGCTCTGTCATATGAAATGTCGAACAAATGTGAATATAACAACTCTGTGTGAAAAGTGTGCGTTGATACATTCATAATAAAATAGAGTGACACATATGTAAAAGCACATGAATGGAAATTTCGGAAAGCTTAGTTGAAAAGATGATGCATACATTGATCTGTTAAACGTAAAGCTTCTATATTTATTTCCCGCTCTGCATGACCCAGCATCCTACAGGTTGCGACGCTATGCGTCTTCCTCACTCTCTGTGTGACGAGGTTAAACTTCTGAGTTTCTAATGCAACGTTCAACATGAGGAGTGTATTGATGAGGGTATTGCTCAGGAAATATTTCCGTAGGCTGAATTCTTCTGTATGCGTTCAAATGCGCATTGTGAGTTAATCGCGACTGAGCCGACTTCCTCCTTCTCAATGGTGACACCCAACACTGCACTGTCATTCAGATAATGTTCTGGTCTGATATCGCATATTTCAAATGTGCGATGTTAACTAGACTAAAAATAACTTTCAGCCTTTTGAATGACTCCCTAAGCTTCAATACTGGAATCAACTGAGGTGGATTCGTGTATGTGAGTGAGATGAGGTCTAAATGTGTTCAATTCAATGTGGTAAAGTCGCCTTCTAGCA